>JASCZW010005311.1:0-367969 GCA_034211315.2 Aedes japonicus
TTAAAGGGTGTCCACGATGAAATTGCCACACACAAAATTGATTCGCAAAATTCGAGTTTTCATCCGATTGCCATCAAATTTTCAGGATTGAGAAATAACTATTAAACTTCATTTTACCATTTTACTCGTATTTTATTTACAGTCCATACGCAAATGCCCGCACCTTGGCCTTAACCCCGGCCATAAGATTCTGCACAACCTGTGAATCAACCGTTTTTTGCATGTAAACCCATACTTTCTTCAGTTCCTCGACTGTCTTCACTACCTTAGGTCGTTTAAGAAGGTGCTGCTTCATAATCGCCCAGTACTTCTCGATGGGGCGGAGCTCCGGAGTGTTGGGAGGGTTGAACATTTTCGGCACGAAATTGACCTTATTGTCCGCATACCACTTCAGCACGTCCTTGGAGTAGTGGCATGAGGCCAAATCCGGCCAGAAGATTGTTGGGACGTTGTGGGCCTTCAGGAGAGGAAGCAGCCGCTTCTGGAGGCACTCTTTATGTACACCTGTCCGTTCATCGTGTCCTGGGTCACGAAAGGTGCACTCCGCTTCCCGCACGTGCAGATGGCTTGCCAAACCAGGAATTTCTTCGCAAATTTGGACATCTTCTGAGTGCGGACATGCTCCGGAACGCTGAACTTATCCTTGGCCGTGAAAAACAGGTTGCCGGGGATCTGTTTGAAGTCGGCCTTCACATATGTTTCGTCGTCCATGATGCAGCATTCAACTTTCGTCAGCATGTTGAGGTACAACTTCCTGGCACGGGTTTTGGCGGACTTGTTCTGCTTCTCGTCGCGATTAGGGGCCTTTTGTACCTTGAACGTTCGAAGCCCAGCCTTAGTTTTGGCCTTCTGACAAAACTTCGGCTTAGGTGCAGCTTCTTAGCTACATCCCGAACGGAGGCGTTCGGATTTCGGTTGAAGGCCCCAACTACGCGGTTGTGATTTTTGGTGTTGTACGGAATACTTTTTCCTTCACTTCTGGGCTTCCGATCGGTGGTCAACCGTTCCTCGAACCGCTTAATCACTCGCGACACCATGGAATTCGCGATTCCCAACGTTTTAGCGATGGAACGATGCGAGAGATCCTTGTTCTCGTGATGAATGCGCAAGATTTTATCACGCACGAGCTGTTCTTTCGACTCCATTTCCGCGAGTTTTGATCACAGGACTTTAAAACTTGCAGGATGTAAATAATGCACTATGAACTAAATCCACCCAAGTTTTCATTAAATTCTATCCAACGGTTAAAAAGTTAGAGCAATTTCATAGTGTGGCAATTTCATCGTGGACACCCTTTAATTGAACCACTCTATTAACCATTCATTCAATAATTAATATTCGCTATTTTTTAAATAATCTCTTACCAAAATTGTGGAATGCACTACCATCCACTCCACTCAGATCTGCCGCGCCACAGGATGCAATTCATCCTGTTCCATCCGTTTTTTTCCCGAATTTCGTTCTGCATTTTTCCTCAGGTAAAATGAATGCAGGAAAGCTCAATGATTGTATGCTTTTGTCCAACGACGCTTGGCTACAACATCCTGTGCATGTCTGGCGGCTCCAGGTGGGAGGTATTTGCTCCACTCACAAAATCCTCCACTCACTTACGGCAGGAGAGCAAACGTTCAGCCACCACAAGTAAAAGCACTTGCTGAAGAGGGAAATTGTGAAATTGTGTAACGATGCAAATGTAGGCCACACGAGGCACATTCCTCGGAAGCGGGGAACTCATTGGGGGTACTCTGAGTGAGGGTTGGGTTCCCATTTTTGCTCAGCAGAGAAAAAAGAATCACACCCCGCTCGAAATGAGAAACAGTTAGTAAACAGCAGTGATAAATGTTTGAGTTCCGACTGAGTGGATAACTGCCGGTTCTACAGCATTGTGACGTCAGCATTATGACACATTTTTCCTTTCCTTCAGTGGACTGAACCGGGCAGTAGTTTCGTTCCACCCCGGCCTATGTTTGACGAGTTTTCTTGTATTCCGGATATGCTACGTAGGTACCTAGCTGCACGAGACGATGACCTGAAAGTGCTGATAGCTGGATAGTTTGGTTTATCGAGAATAACACACGTCGGTACGGAGTTCAAAAAATGCAAGGGAGCGGTCTCGTGTGGCAGAAATGCGAATGCGGGTCAACGACGAAGAAAACAGCTGTACTATCCAATTTGGCGCATAGGGATATGTATGTACATGGTATACAAGGGAAAAGCGGTAGCATGCACCAGTCAACGCCATGCTGGCTGCCGTCGTCGCTGGGATAGGATCGTTGTGGCTAGTATTGATTATATACAGTGAGAAAAGGTCAAACGAATGTACCATTGATACATTGGATGCTGTTTGGTACGTGATTGTCTTTGAAGTGCTGCAGCATATAGAATGGTTCTATTTTTAGCATAGGTGCAGGAACAGATTGCAAACATTGTGAGCTTCGAATTTATTGATTTTAGTGTGAGATAATTCCGTTGAGAACGATTTCCTGCCTCTTGCGTTCTGTTCGTTCCTAGTGGCAATTTCATCCGGAAAATAACAAAGGTAGTTAATTTTTATGGATTTTGTTTTGGAACGGATTTTCACCACCTAATAATAACATCTGACTTCAAAAATTCAGCTGAACTACGATTTTCTTAATTAACGTGAATTTTATTTGTAGTTTTTTAAAGCTGACTTTTGTAAATCAGATTTTTTTCTGAATACTTCAGGAACCAATAATCTTTCAAACAGAAAAGAGTCTTCACTAGTATTTTCAAACCACTTCGTAGCGTCGAATTTAAATCTGATCAAAAATTGAAAAAAATGATAATAAATTAACTATCTTCTGTATGGTATAGTGAGGTGCAATGTGCAATGTGAGGTTCACTGCATCGTTTGACAGTTTACCATTTTTTTTTTAAATTTTATTGTACAAAATTAAACATTGTATGTGTCAATGCGCTGGCATATGAAATTTACATGACATTTTGGTAACGTGTAGTTCAAGTAAGAATGGATATGTGCAAAGTAGCAACACAGCATAGCTTTTCCAAGGAAGAAAATTACTAACCTGTCATTAAAATGTCTCACTACATACGAGGCAAACTTGACTTTCCTGTGCGAACAACACTGATAATGTAATTTGTACTTTTCTGATGCTTATTGTTCTGCCATGTTATGGAGACACAATCGATGTCTGATTGCTCAAATAACAAGTGGATGAATGCGTCATTTACTGCAATGCTCCTGATAGCTCATATTGTTCTGATCATAAAATATTATGGTTTAGATGTGTGAAATGCCCTTTTCAAATCAAAAAACAAGCCACCCACTTTTTTTTTAATCTGCTTCTTGTAATATTTGATCCACAAACTCATTCGCAACAGTGGTACTACTTCCATTAGAAAACCATATGGCAAAATTTAAGGTGTGTTATATCTGTCTAACAAATTTATCAGGCGTTTGATTAGATGCTTCTCGAGTATTGTGATGAAAACTGTACAGGGTTTATAAAGACTGTATTCGATGAAATTTGGACACACAAATAGGTCACCAAGAATTTTCTTGAGCCCGATTCTTTTCAAACTTCCTGGGATAAAAGTACGCTAAATGGTTGAAGTTTGACATCATTGGTTTATATGATCCTCTTCTCTAACCCAAATTCGCACCTATGTCCTTGACCTCTTTCATTAAATATTGGGCAATGATAGGACCGACTTGCTTACTTACTTTTAACCACACTTTCTGTAGTTCAAGTTCATTTTCTATCAGTTTTGGAGTTTTAACGAGCTTTGCCTTCATGATTGCCCAAAATTTTCAATTGGGCGAAGTTCCGGAGTGTTTGGAGGTTGACGTCTTTTAGTACAAAAACCTACATTATTATCTTTGTATCAAGATCTAAGACGGGTCGGGCATAGTGGCAAGATGCCAAATCCAGCCAAAACAGTGTCGAGCCATCGTGAGATCTTCAATAAGGGCAGAAGTCGTTTTTGGAGGCAGTCGTCCTTGTAGATTTGTCCGTTGACGGTCCCAGAGGTGATGAAGGGCTGACTCATTTTGCCACATCCACAGATCGCTTGCCAGACAAGGAATTTTTTGGCGAAGTTCTGGACAGTTTCTTCTTCCGTACACTCTCCGGAACGGCCAACTTAGAGGTGGCGACGTAGTGTTCCTTTCCTGGCATTTGTTTGGTGTCGGCTGTAATGTAGGTTTCATCGTCCATCGTCATCGTTCAATGCAGAACGGTTTTGTGAGCCACTCCCTGTACAGTTTTCTTGCACGAGTTTTGACCACCGAGTTCTGTTTATCGCTCCGGTTCGGTGCCTTCTGGACCTTGTACACATGTAATCCAGAACGTTTCATTGTTTTCTTCACAAAACAAACCGAAACTTTCGCCTTTTTCGCAACATCCCTGATCGAAATGTTGGGATAACGCTTAAATTGGTTCAATACCATCCTGGCCTTCTCCGGATTTGATGTGCCCCGTTTTTTGCCACTACCTTTTTCCCGCTTGGTTGTCTTACGGTCCTTGAACGTTTTGATCACATGAGATACGGTTGAATGTGCGATTCCGAGCTGTTTTCCGATCCATCGATGAGGTCTCGATTATGGGTCTTTAATTGTCTGTTTGGCGTTGATCTCCTGATTTAAAAATAGGCAAAGTTATGTCCAGTTAGAATCAGAAATAACTTATTGTGTTGCAGTGGCACGGAAAATGACCGCTGCAAGAATTCTTCCTAGGCGCCCACTTTCTGTGGTATAAATTTCACGGTGTTTCGTGGTGCAGTGAGTCAAAAGTTATTCCAGATGGAATCCGAGAGGAGAAAAAAAATTCTGCACACCTACGTTGATAATCCAACGTGGTCCGCAATAAAAATCGCAAAAAACGTTGAAAATCGACAAATCAACCGTGTATGATGTGTTCAAACGTTTCAGGGAGCGAAAGAGCGTGGATCGAGTGCCTCAAGGTAAGCGTCGTAGGGGAACATATGACCGCAAGCTGAACCAGAAGGTGTTGGGAAACGTCAGAACAAACCCTGGACTATCAGATAATGAAATCGTACAAAAATACGCTGCTGCTCGCAGTACCGTTCGAAGAATTCGTTTGCGAGCAGGATATCGTTCTTATCGAGCCAGCAAGCAACCAAACAGAACGTTGAAGCAAAGTTTCGTCACCGAAACTCGAGCTCGAAAATTGTACCAGCAGGTTTTGACGAAGTACCAAGGATGCCTGCTCATCGATATTGAAACCAACGTCAAAACGGATTTCGGACAGCTTCCTCTAAATTCTACATGGTGACGGCACGAGGAGATGGTCCTGCGAAGTTTAAGTTTGTTTTTATGGACAAATTTGCCAAAAAAAACTGATGATCGTAGATTTCATCGATAGAAACATAAATCCACCCAACTGCCCGCAGTTCCGGCCCATCGAGAGATTTTGGGCAATAATAATGCGTAAGCTTAAGAAAAGTGGAAAAACGGCTCGGAAAGCGACTCGGGTGACCAAAATGTGAAACAAATGTGCTAAGGAAGTTGACTCCGGAGGTCGCTGCACACCTGCGATTGATGGAAGGAATGAAGAAGAAAGTACAAATTTTATTAGAAACGAAGAGAAACGAATGATTTGTATTGATATTTTTTCCTAAAAAAATAGTCAGTTACCTCTGTTTTGATGTATTAAACTTGTTTGTACGTCAATCCGTTACCGAGATACAGAAGATTTTATTAATCCGGATTCTGATTGGACGTAGCTTTACCTTAACTTGTTTAAGTTAGCAAGTTGAAAGATTCAGACAGAATTCGTGAGAAACAATCAGCATTATTTTAAATTATTTTAGTTGGAATATTATCAGGACCTGAACTTTTGTTATGTTTCAGGTTATTCTTCTCTATTTTCGCTTCATATGCAGATGCTGGCTGTAGGATTTTTTTTTAAGTTAAAACAGAATACACAAGAAATATTCAACTAAGCTTCCATTTTACTGAACGCGAATTGCCGGGTATATTTTTTAGCAACTTCCATAAGATTTTGTACAGTCTCCTTATCCATTTTATTCGCCGCAGAACACCAGTTTGCCTTGAACTTTGTCTCGCTCACAACAGTTTTTTGAGTCTTCTTAAGATTCCGCTAGGCGATGGCCTAATATTGTTCGATTGCACGGAGCTCTGGCGTGATGGGAGGGTTCTTGTCCTTGGGCACCACTTGAACGTTGTTGGCAGCATACCACTTCAGGGCCATTTTTCCGTAATGGCAAGATGCCAAATCCGGCCAAAATAGAACGGAACAATTGTGTCGCTTCAGGAAAGGGAGTAGACGTATTTGTAGGCACTCGTTCAGATAAATTTCCTTGTTGATGGTTCCGGTCGCAATTTTGCTGTTCAAGCCACAGGTACAGATGGAGTGCCACACCAGATATTTCTTCACGAACTTTGACAGTTTCATGTGCATGAAGATATCTGCCAACTTTTTCCTTCCTGTTGCCGTATAAAATTCCTGTTTAGGAAGCTGTTTAAAGTCTGCCTTGACGCAAGTTTAATCGTCCGGTACCACGCAATCAAACTTCGTCAGCATCGTCGTGTACAATTTTCGCGATCGTGCTTTGGCTGACGTGTTTTATTTATCATCCCGATTTGGAGTCACCACTTTTTGTATGTCGGCAGTCCAGCTCGTTTTGTAGATCTCGGACGGAGAGGTTGGAGTTTCGCTCGAAACAGCGGGCAACTCTTTTTGCCGTCGATGCGGCTTTCGATTTCCCCCAGATCCACCTTTCCTGGTGGTCGACAAACATTCACCGAACACTTTTAATACATTGGTAACAATTTATTTAGCCATATTCAATAATATCGCCAACTTGGCGTGAGAGGAGTTTGGATTTTCGTCATGCACGAGCAAAATTTGGATGCTTGTTTCTCTTCCTTCGACGACATTTTGATAACTGGAGTGCTAATCTCAAAATCAATATAGAGGTATGGTGCTACACGCAGACATCTTCAAAATGAGGGGTGTGCAAAATTTTTCCCTCGCATTCCATCAACCTTCCCATCATCCAATTTTCCAAAAACGAAATCTCGCTAGCCATCGAAGACCTCAACGCTAAGAAAGTATCAGGGACAGACGGCATTCCACCAGTGTTTCTGAAAAACTGCTCGACGGAACTATCAGCACCTGTTGCGAGTTCGTTCAACCGATCGCTACGTGAAGGAACATTTCCGGAGGTTTGGAAAACTGCCTCTATCGTTCCCATTCGCAAGTCCGGCAACGTCAACCAAGTGTCAAATTATCGTGGTGTTTCTTTACTATGCTGCTTAAGCTTAAGCTTAAGTATTTGAGAAGCTGATGCACAAGGTGCTGTATACTGTTGCATCACCGTTAGTTTCCGATAGCCAGCATGGATTCATGAAACACTGCTCAACAACAACAAATTTGATGTGCTACATTACCACGCTGTCACCATTTTCATTGCGGCTACTTCACTGGAACGATCCAAACAATCTCTCTCCCTATCCCGAGCGATGCCAATTGATAGGCTTGGAATTGCTGTCTGCCAGACGCGTAAAAATGCAGCGTTTATTTATATTCGACGTCATTAACGGTGTCATCGACTGTCCTGTGCTTCTAGAGCAGGTACCGCTGAACATTCCTCCACGACGCTTTCGGAACTCCAACTTGCTTGCTGTTCCGTATCACCGAAACGATTACGGTTACAACAATCCTCTTGACGCTTGTATTCGGTCATTCAATGACATTTCTGACAAGTTTGATTTCAACATGTCCAGGAGTATTTTTAAAAACCGAATTATACGAAGTGTTTAGTTACATAATTTAAATTAGAATAGTTACAGTCTGTACGATCTTGTTGTAGAAGACGGTGATAATAAATAAATAAATAATTAAATAAAAAGAGAGGTGTGCCATGTTTTTTAATGCACGTTGAAGGGAAATGCATCAAGTTTAAGTCGACCAAATTTTGATCGAAGCACCCTTTATCATAATGGACGATGAAACATACGTACTCGAAGACTTAAAAAAGCGTTCAGGTGTGGCTTTTTATACTGCAAGGCAAAGGAACGCCGTTACTGAGTATTTTCGGTGTCCAAATTCCCGAAGTAGTATTTGATTTGGCAGGCCATGTGTAGTTGTGGCTGAAAGTCTAAAAGTTTCGTCTCTACCGGCACTACCATTAAGGATGTTGTTGCATATGCAACTGATCGACGAACCCCCTAAAGGCTTATGATTATATTATGTGTTTGTTTACCCTATTGACATAGTACTTTGTGATGTGGTGTTTACTATGTTGTTGGTTTTTACTATCACGTTTTACAAGTGAAAGCAAGCGTTATGGAACGGGCGCTTTAGAAGGATATAATGTATGGAAACACCGAAATTGTAAGTGTATTTTTAATTACAAAGAATCGATTAATAAACCAAAGATTTAAGCTTTGTAGCATGTAGCAAATACTGCAACTGAGTATTTCAGTTGCCCTGCAGAGAGATCGGTGCCTTATGTCTCTCGTCAATGTTTTCAACAGATGTGTACGAGAAAGAATGTCTGCAAAAGCGGTTGCTACCGTTTATCAGAAACCACGACTCTCCAGCTCTGTTTTGGCCTGATTTGGTCTCTTGTTACTATGTGAAATCCGTCCTGGAATGGTATAGGGTACAAGAGATCATATACGTGCCAAAAACAGCCAATCTACAAAACTGTCCAGAACTTCACCCAATAGAGAAGTACTTGGCTCTAGTTCATTGGAAACTCTTCTAAACTAAGAAAACAACAAATGGTACCGATCGTAGGCGCCAACTTGAAGGGAAGAACTTTTTGGCCCCATCAATAGTTTTGGAGAAGGGCGATGTATCATTTTGAATCGGGTTTCAATAATTGGAAGAAAAAAAAGTGGAAAAGTTCAAACTGCATGAGCAATCGATGTGTCACAGGGAAGCAGTGATGAAACTACATACTTTGGGAGCATCAGTTAACGTTTGTGCTCAGATCTCCGACCAAAAAAGAGAGAAAGAACTGTTAATCAAGCGTGTTTGAAAAATATCTTTTTATCGCTGTTGTACTTAGCTTCTCAGGGTCTAGCAGTCCGTGGTCACAATGATGTTGAATTTGCGCAATGAAGATGCAGGGGAGCTGAAATCTTGGTTGAAATGCGCGAATCGTATACTTGGTGTAGCCATGGAATCCAAAATGAAATTCTCGATTTTCTTAGCCATATTCTGCTTCGGAAACTCCTTGAATCGGTAAAGTTAGCTGTTTACTATGCTATTATGTGCGACGAGACTTTGGATATTTCCGGAAGGAGCAGTTTTCATATTGCATTCATTTTGCCAGAAATTCCTTGGAAGCCGAATAAATTTTCTTTGGTTTCCGCCGCGCTTTATTCCGCCACTAAAGATATATGTATACTTATTCGGATTGATTTGTCGCTGTCCAACTGTAGAGGGCAGTGTTATGGCGGAGCAAGGAATGTGGCTGGTGACAAAAATGAAGTGCATGCTGAGAATCTGGTTGACGAAAAGAAAGCTTTGTTTGTCCACTACTTGACTCATTCTTTGAACTTGGAGGCGCAAGACATCATACAGACGATTCCTATTTGACGAGATACCTTAAACTTAGTGAAAAATCTGATCAACTTCGTCAGGGATTCCCCAAAACGGGTTGCGATATTCCAGTCTATTCAATCAGATGTTTCCACCAAACTTCGACTTTTGTGCCCAACAAGATGGACAATCAAATTCGTGTCCATGTCATTTGTATTATCAAACTATTTTTCACGACTTTGGCTGAAGGTGATGCTTCTGATGCTGGTTCAAAAGCTGCTGGGTTTTAAGAATGATGGAGAAATTCGACTTTTCCTTTACCTTGATAAAATGGTTCGGGTATATTAACACGGTGAACACGGCGCTCCGAAGAAAATCATTGCATTTGGAGGAAGTATACCGAATGATCGAAACGTTGAAGGCAAGTTTGAACTTTTGTAAAAACGATTTTTCCGAGGTTTGGGAAAGAGTATCATCAGTCAAACAAACCTGCCGAGATAGGATCTCCGAAATTGCAGCATAAAAGGAGAGTGCCAAAACGATTCGATCCAGACGACCAATCATAGAGAAGAGAATCAATCGCAGGGTCGGTTGAAGAGATTCATGAATCCCAGTATCAGGAAATTATCGGCAAGATTCTGGAATCACTTGATGCTCGATTTAAAACTGAATCGTTTGAATCCCTGTTGGAAATTCAAAAGGTTTTGCTGGGAGACGATGCAAACAAAGCAAACATTCTGATTTTTTATAAGGATGATGTCGATCCCGAATGCTTGCTGCTGCATCGGGAAATGTTTTTTTCAAACTTTGAAGGAAGCTGACAAGTTTGTTGAGAACATCTCAGATATTGTTGACTACTACTAAAAGAACCGCATTTGATCGAACTCTATTATTGTGAAATTATCAGTCCGTTTTGTTGAATTATGTGTATTTTTTTTTTGTGCTATTGTTTTGGTTTCCAAAACTTAACGTGAAAAGGCTTTAATCGTTAACGTCTGTGCGTGTCTTCTTCAAAGTCTTAAGTGGAAACTTATATGGCAGACAATAACGATTAACGTCCTGGCGTAAGGATCTCTTAACTGGTAAAACATAGTTTTCAACCGAAACCGAATATATTTGCAAAGTTTCATCCAAATTGAAAAGGGCCGTACCTGTGCCTGACTATTAAATACTGTCAGTATGGACATATTTTTGAAATTTTAAAATCAATACTGATGCAACGAATATCAGTTTCAAGTGCTACTTCAATGGTTTCGCTTTACTGTAATGGAAATCAAAGTGGAACGGACTCCTAACTGTTATATTCTATGAACAACAAATTGGTCCTTGGCGCTCATTGTTTTCAAAAGCTCGATGGCAATTTCGATATTGCTTCGGCTGCTTTCTTACCTATCGTCAACAGACGTTCGAGTTCGTGTCTCAATTCACTTGAGCTTATAAACCAATCGCTGACCAGACGAAGCGTCTACCAAGTTTATCGTCTTTATTATACGAAACAGTAGGAAAATGTAGATAGCAAAAATCCCCCGACCTAGTTTACTGTTTCTCTTATTCGTGTATTAAGTTTTCTTTTATCGCTGACAATCACCAGCCAGCCAGCGGACCTTTTTTCTTATTCTTTGAGTTTTCTCGCCCAACTCTTAAGGGGGAACATTTTATGTGTTCGATAACGAGGATAGATTTTTGAGTCATTCTAAATTTATCCCTCTGATATGCAGTGGATCAAATTTTTTTAAGTTGCTACCATTCCGGGAAACAGGTAAAGGGCGATACGGTCAAAATTTGGTCAATATCAACTTGACGTATTTCTTTCAATTTTGCATTTAAAAAACCTGAACACCCCTCATTTTGAAGGTGTGTGTGTAGAATGTTGCTCCTATTTTGATTTTGAAATTCACTCTTCAGTTGTCAAAATGCCGTCCAAGCAAGAAGAGCAGCGTATCAAAATTTTGCTCGCGCATCGCGAAAATCCGAGCTACTCGCACGCAAAGTTGGCAAAATCGCTAAAAGTTGCCAAATCAACCGTTACAAATGTAATTAAAGTGTTTGGGGAACGTTTGTCGACAGCCAGGAAGTCTGGATCGGGGGGAAATCGAAAACCGGAAGCCGCTGAGACGACAAAGAGAGTTGCCGGCAGTTTCAAGCGAAACCCTAACCTATCTCTCCGAGATGCCGCAAAAGGGTGAGAGATTTGAATTGAATTGATAAAAAATGAAAAATAAATGCTATGATTGGTTGATTTTTTTTTTTTTGCTGTAATCCCATTTTGTTTTAGTGGCACCTACTGTGAGACACCTTGTACAGTGCACAATAGTCAAAATGTCGATTTGAACGCTCTCAACTGATAGCTCCCTAAATAGTGGAGCTAGAGCAATGGCGTTTGTGGCAAAGTTGATGAATATAACAAGCTTAGTTTTTTGACGGCCTTATTTTGCGATCAATCCTCCTTAAAGTGTGATAAAAATTAAAAAGGTTTAGGATTTTGAGATTTCTTCAGCAAAGTTTTAGAAAAAGTCAATATAAATATTTTTGCTGAAGACATACCAATAGGTATTTTCACTCAATTGGGGATAGAGAGCGTTTTATAAGAACTGACCCCCAAGAACACATTTTTCACTGAAACATTGTTTGTAGTGAAGTTTACAGAAGCAGATAATTTCTCATCTCCATGCGAAGCGCTAAGAGTGGACAGTAATTGTATTGCTAGAAAGAATAGACATGAAGAGAAAGTGTATTGATATAGTTCCGTATAGGGCAACGGCAGGCTTTGACAATTGAAAGATACAAGTTGGAAAACGAGCGGAGGGCATTTGAACGGTAGTGTCCGATCAGGCACATAACCCGTGCTTACAACTACAAGGAATCGCCATTGTTGTCAGTTGGAAACAAAAGGTTAGTAAGGAAGATATTATTTGTGATCATTGTTATTGTAATTGTTAGGTTGTTGGAACCAGCCAAAATAATCATTTAGCCATTCCGAATAATCTGCTTCAAATCGGCTACGCTTCCGTTGCGAGTGCTGAAGTGTCTGAATGAATTAAGTCACCTCAATAATACAATTCTCACTCAAAATAAATCCAGTAGCAGCTATTTACAAGATAAAGATTTGATGATGCTAACAGAACGTTCTTTCAGTTGCTTAGTAATACAGGATAGTGATGACTAGGGGTATGACAAAGAATGGTGATCAGTTTATTTAATCTTCACACAACAACAAAATTCTCGGCAATATCATTGTTTGTTAACCCTTAAAGGTGCAGGACGGACTTTTAATTTTGAAAACGCTATATCTTAACGATGCCTCATTCTTTCCAGTTGAAACTTTCACTAAAATCAAGGGGAATGGTTGCGCAAATCCGGCAGCACACTATTTCATTTTCTTTCATATGACTTTGACAGCTGAATTTATGACATTTCCAACAGTCAACATAAGTTGGTTGGCCACAGGAAAAACAAATACCTTCGTTTTCGCCTTAATGCCTGAAGAGAGCTCCTGACTAAGGTGGCCCCTAGAAACCCTATCTTTCATATGTAAGATTGCAAGCTCTTCGGCTTGAATTCGCAAATATTACGATCGTCGCATTGAGTTTTGGCCCAGCCAATTTGGAAAGATTTTGCTAAATACTAACTACAAATTTAGACACGCAAAAAAAATGTTTTTAGTGGTTCGAGTTTATCTCCGGAAGCCTGGATCCTTTCCGCGCGATTTCGTATGTCGTCGAAACGTAGACAAACATAAATTAGTTTGAAACGCCTTTGTTCCATAGAGTAGGAATAAAAGTCTATTCTCCACGTTTCCTGCTTGGTCCAAATAGGGTAATGCTCATGTGATTCTGCTTGTTTCATTTGTATAATCTCTTTGAGCCTGTTTTGGGTATTCTGCATTACTAAGGCCAATGGGTCACATGGTTGATCTAGTAGATCATTTGATCTGAACTCCAGGCAGATTTGTAGAACATAGGATAACTGATATGCAGACAAATAGATTGATGTTTATGCACACAACCTCCGTGAGTCTGTTTGAATATGCTTCTTCCATAAGAACTATATTATAGCTCTGGTTGATTCAATAGATTTTATGACTTGAACTCCACAACGACCTGGAGCACATAGAACAACAGATATAAATCCAAATTGGTCGAAAACGATGCGCACTGGGACTATAAATCAGCGAAGATATTATACAATGTTAGGGACATTACATTAGTCTTGGTTGAACTAATGGCAACGAACTATCTGAATTCCAGCGCAATTTGGAGAACCTAGAACATCTTATATGAAGGAAAATATATATTACAATCTCTTTGTATGGCTTTTTTGAGTTTGCTTGGGTTTGCTGCATTGCTAAGGACAGTAGCCCAGTCATGGTTGATCTAGTAGATCATTTGACCTGAACTCCAGGACAATTTGGAGAGACTTGAACGATTGATATGAATGGAGATGGATGGCAGATAATAATTTCACTCTTTTTGAACATTGTTGAACATGTTTCATGCATGTAGGTCATATGCTCTCGTGTCATAGAGATATCGTCCATGATCAAGGAGTGTTTGGACGACATAGAACATCCCGAAAAAGATGTTTATACCCAATTGTATACTGTACATGTTCCATTTATGTTAAAAACTTACTAAAAAACATAAAACCGTTTATAAAAAAAGTGAAACACCAAATAAATTTAAATATCATGATGAATAATACCCTCAGAGCCACCTAGTTTCAGCCACGAAAAGAAGGAGGGATGACATGGAGGGGGGTACATATATTCATAATTTAGGACAACCATTCCCCTTGATTTTAGTGAAAGTTTCAACTGGAAAGAATGAGGCATCGTTGAGATATAGCGTTTTCAAAATTAAAAGTCCGTCCTGCACCTTTAAGGGTTAACAAGCTGGGTAGGGCCAATATGGTTTTAACAAAAAAAAAAACAACACTTTTTTCGTTTATATTCGTACTATTCAATAAAAATAATGATGCGCATTTTTTTAATAATTTAATTTACGAAACTTTCTATTTTACGCCATCCTCCAGTTAATTTGTAATTTTTGTAATTTTATTCAAAAAATCACAAAAACACAGAGGCCACATAGGGTAGGGAACGGCTTAATCAGGGGTGACTGTTTTAATCAGTTGTTGGGAAATATGTTTAAAATTCCTACATTTACCAAATTATTTCACTATTAATGATACAAACATAAGTTCGATCCATAAGTTGCTAGCTGTCCAAAAGTACTCAGTGATAAATAATACTTCGCTGCTGAGCGACAGCTATGGCATCATGTTGCTTTTGGGAGAGCCAATGTTTCCTCTCTTCTTTTTAACCATATGTATATCGCACCTGTATTGTAACGTGAAGCCTGAAGTCTCTTACATTTGTTTGTTTTCAAACGAAGCATCCCGTTTGTCGTCACAGTCGCTTTGTTTAACATATCCGTGTGAGTAAATGATATGAGAAATACACAAATACACTAAAAGTTTGGTTGTCTACGTCTGTCTCATACCTTGCTAGTAGACTAGATAGTTTTCAAGAGCGGATGGGTAAAACCAGGGAGCGGGTTGATGGAATTGGCGTTTGCAGCAAATTGTGAACTGGCCTATTTCATTTCGCCTTTGCATGCATGCACGAAATCGCACTCATATTATTATTGTTGGTGTATTTACAGATTGTGAAGCTGACGAAAACATTTTCTTGATCGGAAAGCAATCCGCATGCTTTGAATAAGTTCATGCAATTGGGAATTTTATTCCATGGCTATGCAATTTTCTGAGCCCAATGTTCGTTTCTTAAGGTATGTTCCGACAGATCAGAAGTAAGCAGAGGGAATAACGTCTAAATGATTGCAGTTCTAATTATAGATTACATACAGCTTCACCAAATCTCCCAGGTCTTGAATAAACTGCCTAAAACCCGCCCCATACCCTTCTTTAAAACATCGGAGAGAACTCAAAATCAGTCCATTTACTTAATATAGTGTCATATAATTCGCGTGCTCTCAATTTTGCATTGTTATTCTGCGTATCGTTTCGATTTGGAGCAACAACTACTTTGAAATTAAAGTCTTTTTTCTTAACTTTCTGGACAAACGATTGAGATATTTTGATTTTTTCTTAAATTCTTTCACCACTGCCTTCTCCTCCGCAAAGTATTGAAAACCATGGTTGCCTCAGAGTTCAGTATGGATCAAGACCAGAAGCTTAAAGTCAGTTCCATTAGTTTTCCACTATATTTTTCTACTAACTTTTTTGTGTTATTATCATAGTAACATATGGAATCCGAATGGTTCATTTCATTGATTAAAATCACTGTAGTACCTATGAGATTCTCTACAAATTATTATTGCGAAGCAATAAAACGGAGCATCATATCAACATTTTGGATAAACTATTCTTTATACGATATACACTTTCAAATCTTCCGTGGAATTCCCAAATATTTATTTTCTCGTGTCTATGAAACATTGTCTATACTTTTAGGATACGCAGGTCCACCTACAATTGCAGCAGGACCACTATCAGCAGACATGTAATTACAAATTGAATTCTTATTATCAATTTTCATATGAACACCCCTTCGCTGTATTTTAATTCTATATTATATTTATGCTTAACATTTATGCATCTTTGTTAAAAGTTAGCCCACTTATCCCACGATATGTATTTGAAACAAACAAGTTTTTTCCTTCTCTATCAAACAAAAATAATAATTCTAAAACCAACATTGTTTATATAAAGTGAACCAGTCAAAAATTGGTCAAACATGATTAAGTGCGCACTGATTAGTTAATTACAGTGTGTCTCACAATGGATGTCACCTTTTTTCAGTTTTTTTTTCAGCTGGGTAATTTTATCAGCAAAATTGATTATACCCGTTTGAGTGTATTATTTTGACAGCTTATCGCTGTAGATAAATAAGCGATTTCGGTTGTTTATATTTATCAGCTACCATGGAAGCCATACGGGAGCAAGTTTTAAAATTACATTTGCAACGGATTAAACCGTGTCAGATATTCAATAGCCTTAAGCAATTCGGAGTGAGTACGCGTTTTGTTTTTCGTACCTTGAAATGATTCAAGGAAACTGGAAATGTAAACATTCAACATAAAGGACATGCCAGATGAAAAAGATCAAATGTGTGAGGGAGCGAATAAGACGTAATCCGGACGTATTTGGCCGTAAATTGAGCAAACAATTTCAAATGCCCCCTACTTCAATAAATAAATTCCTCAGATATGCTCTGGAATCCATGCCGTACAAAAAACAACGGGTTCCAATGAAGCAGAAATCTTTTGGTTCGGCACGGTGGTAAAGTGAGTGAAAATAAATAAATAAACACTCCAAGAGATAAACTAGCTGTAGAACGCTATCAGAATGTATCGAAAATCATGGGGCGCCGTTTCACGTAAAAGAAAACTTCCTCTTCTTTTTGTAGAACCTAACGTAAAAATCAACATTGAATAAATATTAAATCGAGCAGGTTTTGAAGAACCATCTGCTTCCTCATGCTTCAACGCTGTATGGAAATACCCATATTGTTTACAACAGGAGCTCACAAGGCAAAGGAGACACAAGCGTGGTGCGCTGAAAACTTGCCCGATTTCATCACAAGTGAAGAATAGCTATCTTCACCGGAGCTCAGCCCACTTGACTGTTTTGTTTGGGGTTGTATGCTTCAACATGAGCCTACTTTAGATCGATTCAAGAAACATTTTGTTGATATTCTGACCGAATTCCTCAGGAAGTCGTGCGTGCCAGCTGCGATGGGTTTACAAGGCGTTTGCGTAGAGCTATCAAGGAAAAGGGCGAGAGATTCGAATTGAATTAATATGGTTTATTTCTATAACATGTATCTTTCAAATGAAAAATAATTGCTAAGATTTGGTTGATTTATTTAGCTGTAATCCCATTTTGTTTTAGTGACACACATTGTGAGACACCCTGTTTATAAATGATCATTCTTTATTTCTATTGAAGTACCGTATCGTCTACTTAGCACAGGAACATTATTTGATTAGGATTCCGATTTTCTAAATGCATACTGTCGGGCTTTATGTTTCACACCTTTCATGATTTTTTGTACCGCTGTTGTATCCACCTTATTGATGCTGAACCACAATTTGCCTTGAACTGGTTTCCACTTACAACTGTTTTTTGAGTTCTCTTTTCAATCGGGTACACTTCCGGCGAATTTGGAGGGTTTGTCTCCTTGGAACTGATCTGCACACTGTAGGGCTATACCTTTCCTGAGTCATTTTTCCGTAATGGCAAGATGCGAGGTGTTGCGAAAACAGCGCAGAACAACTATGTTGCTGCAGGAGAGGCAATAAGCGTTTTTGAAAGCATTCCTTTACATAAATATCTTGGTTGACAGTGCCAACTGTCACGAAATATTTGCTGTTAAGCCCACAGGTGCAATTCGCCTGCCAAACCAATTATTTTTTCGGGAAGTTTGACATTTTTTTTATTAAACGTATTTTTAAGCTTTCCTTTACTGGTATCCGTATAAAACTTATGACCTGGGAGTTGCATGAAATCAGCCTTGACGTATGTTTCATCGTCCATTACGACGCAATCAAACTTGGTTGACAAACTCGTGTGCAACCTAGTATATCGAACGAAAAGGAGATTGTGTTGAGAAATAAATCGCCGCTTTTCATAATGTTTTGTTTTTGCTTTGTAGGCTACGTACATATTGGACTACCTTCGTATAACTGTATTCGATGAAATTTGGACAAACGCAATTGTTCGTAACTTTTTAGCGTGTGGGTAAAAATTATTGAAATTTTAACTGAATGTATTTCATAGTGTTGTGTCGATTGTGTAATGAGTTTCGTGAAAATCGGTCGAGTGATTTCAGTGATGGCTTCGAATGAAGAAATAGTGCGCCAACAATCGATGGATCGGAAAACAGCTCGGAATCGCACATTCAACCGTATCTCATGTGATCAAAACGTTCAAGGAGCGTAAGACAACCAAGCGGAAAAATGGTAGTGGTAAAAAACGGGGCACATCAAATCCGGAGAATGCCTGGATGGTATTGAACCAATTTAAGCGTTATCCCAACATTTCGATCTGGGATGTTGCGAAAAAGGTGAAAGTTTCAGTTTGTTTTGTGCAGAAAACGATGAAACGTTCTGGATTACATGTGTACAAGGTCCAGAAGGCACCGAACCGGAGCGATAAACAGAGAGCGGTGGCCAAAACTCGTGCAAGAAAACTGTACAGGGAGTAGCTCACAAAACCGTTCTGCATTGTGACGGACGATGAGACCTACATTAAAGCCGACACCAAACAAATGCCAGGACAGGAACACTACGTCGTCACCTCTAAGATGGCCGTTCCGGAGAGTGTAGGAAAGAAGAAACTGTCGAAATTCACCAAACAATTCCTTGTCTGACAAGCGATCTGCTGATGTGGCAAAATGAGTCAGCCCTTCATCACCTCTGGGACCGTCAACGGACAAATCTACAAGGACGAATGCCTCCGAAAACAACTTCTGTCGTTCTTCAGATCTGAAGATGGCCCGACACTGTTTTGGCCGGATTTGGCATCTTGCTACTATGCCCGGCCCATCTTAGACTGGTACAAACATAATGAGGCTTGCTTCATCTAGAATTGGAACAAACTTTTGCTCATATTGTGGCTCCCCTGGTGGACGGATTTGGAAGTTCTTGGCGCCCACGTGTCGGGAATTTTATCAACTTCACGTATGTATTTTTGACATTCCGCAAATCGACTGTACTTTGTAAACAATCAACATGGAAGCCGAAAGAAGGGAAAAAATTGTGCACAGTTATTTGGAAAATCCATTGTGGTCTGCATCTAGGCTAGCTAAACAGCTGAAATTGCCCAAAAATACCGTATGGCGCGTTATCAAAGGTATAACATTGACGACGATTCGGAAGCCTCAAGCCAATCGTCGGAGTGGAACTGTCGACCGGAAACTGCGTGGTAAGATTTTGAAGACGATTAAGAGGAATCCCAATCTGTCGGACCGTGATTTGGCCAGAAAATTCGGTGCTGCCCATAGTACCGTGAGGAGAACTCGACTCCGGGAAGGAATCAAGTCGTATCGAGCTAGCAAACAGCCAAATCGGACCATAAAACAGAATAGTGTGGCCAAAATCCGTGCTCGGAACCTATACGACCAGGTGCTGACCAAGTTCGACGGGTGTCTTCTGATTGACGATGAAACCTATGTCAAGGCTGACTTTGGGCAAATCCCAGGTCAAAAATTTTACTTGGCAACGGCTCGGGGGGATGTTCGAGCCAAATTTAAATTTGTTTTTGCCGACAAATTTGCACGAAAATTCATGATTTGGCAGGGCATTTGCAGCTGTGGCAAAAAAACGAAAGTTTTCGTTACAAATAACACAATGACGTCGGAACTATACCAAAACGAGTGTCTCCAAAAACGAATTTTGCCGTTCATTCGATCCCACGACCATCCCGTAATGTTTTGGCCAGATTTGGCAAGCTGTCATTACAGCAAAGTCGTTCAAGAATGGTATGCAGAGAAAGGGGTCCAGGTTGTTCCGAAAAACCTTAACCCACCCAACTGCCCCCAGTTCCACCCTATTGAGAAATACTGGGCAATCATGAAGAGGAGACTCAAGGCAAAGGAAAAGGTTGTCAAAGACATCAATCAGATTAAGACCTGGTGGAATAAGATAGCTAAAACGATGGACGAAGAAGGTGTGCGCCGCCTAATGAGCCGTGTTACAGGAAAAATTCGAGAATTCCTTCGAAACCGTGACGAATAATTTTATCCGTATTTTTTCTTAAAAGTATGAAGAAAACGCTACATTTGTATAAAAAAAGATCTTGAATTCAATAATAAATAACTGAAATACAGGCAATTGTTGTTGTTCCAATTCTATCTGAAGCAAGCTTTAATGTAGTTTTTGTACCAAAAGACGTCAACCCTCCAAACACTCCGGAACTTCGCCCAAATGAAAAATTTTGAGCAATCATGAAGGCAAAGCTCGTTAAAACTCCAAAACTGATAAAAAATGAACTTGAACTAAAGAAAGTGTGGTTAAAAGTAAGAAAGCAAGTCGGTCCTATCATTGCCCAAAATTTGATGAAAGGGGTCAAGGCAAAGGTGCGGGCATTTGGGTTGGGAGAAGAGGTTCAATAAACCAATGCACTATGGTCCAGGGCGAAAAATTAGGTGGAATAAATTAATAACTCAAAGAATATAAGAGATAGCGTATTGATGTCTTCTGAACAAATTTTAGTTAGCTAATGCCGCGTTGTTAGCAAAAATGTCCTATACGCCTAATTTCACCAATAAAGTAATTTACTATCAAACTTTTTTTTTTTTGATAGATAGAAATACAAAATGTTCTACAAAGTTATGGAACAACAAAAGCATTCAAACTTTGTGGAAAATTATATTTGTCTATCTATTCTATTTTTTGAGATATAGCGCTTTTTGAACAAAAGCCAAAAATCAGAATTTCTGTCATATTTTGAAAAATATCTATTTTTCAAGCCTACTATATTAGGAGCGATTGTAGTTCACATAAAAATACACATTTGCTCCCAAGACATCATACTCGTACAACTTTTCTGTGAAAAGTTATCACCATTTTTGTTGTTTCACAAGCCATATATTCAAGCGTTACATTTCAAAAAGGCGCAAGTAAAACCGATAGCTATATATACCAGTTGAATAAGTATATCTCAAAGTACATTTAAGCAAAATTTGGGAATGGTCTTTTTTGATTTTGCTTAATAGCAGAACGTTGAAAATATCGTTTTTTATGCCGCAAATCTACAATTATCGGATTTATTTCAAGTGTTTATGAACTAGGGTAATTATTAATAGTTCTTGATGCATATAACGTT
This sequence comes from Aedes japonicus, assembly GCA_034211315.2. Classification (NCBI taxonomy): domain Eukaryota; kingdom Metazoa; phylum Arthropoda; class Insecta; order Diptera; family Culicidae; genus Aedes; species Aedes japonicus. The sequence goes on from JASCZW010005311.1 coordinate 21,372, forward strand.
AGTACATCGTAACGTAGCATTGAAACGTGATTTGTCATGATCATTAAAAATATTATGTTATGTTTATGTAAGAGTTTATTACTTACTAGTAATAAAATTGAAAATTAGTATTCAATAATCAAGAGCCTAGTTTTCTCAGGTAATTCTGATGCAATTATTCCCGAAGATATCTTATTAGTCAACGAAATTACAGGATCTGATGATAAGAGCAACCTTTCTGGAGTGGAACTCCTGATATTTTCGAATGCACTTGTTTCTTGTTTCTTGAACTTTTTCGCCGCACATTCCGATTGGAAGCACCGTATATTTAATTAATGCTGCTCTGTGAACAAGAAGTTTATGGACTGTTGGAGACAACGCATACCAACAATATAACTTCTCGTACAATGCCCTTGTATCTTCGGCATAATCCTCAAAAGAATTATAATCGATTCTTGCTTTACAGTTAATCACTGTAAGAAGGATATTGAACCGCTCCAAAAAAATTTCATTTAGTCCAGTAATTTTTGCCGTAGTTTTCCAGTCACGGAAAAACTTTCGTGCCGTGTTTCCGTCGTTTGAATTGCCACATCCTGAAACCGGCTCACTAATGCGTTATCATGTGAAAAAAAATTACAAGAGATAGTTAGATGATATCGAATAATTTCAAAATAAAATTAAAAATATTGAATAATATACTATTCTTACCCAATTCCTCACGCATCGTTTTTCGAATTTTCGCGTTTCCTTAGCTTTTACCGCTTTGACTTTTACCGTTTGATTTGCTTACACGCCATGTAGGTTTATCAAGCATCAGCCTATAAGACAATTCCAATAACATTTCCATAGTTCTTATGTGCGCATGAAGAGGAGAAAAGCCATATTTATATATGCCAGGATCATCGGAGGACCATGCCACGTCTGGAATTGTTAAGGTGTTTGCCAGAAGTTCCAATATAGCAGGCCTGCGATTTGGTTCCAGTCAAATCGTTGGCAACTTTGGTGTCCATCATCGTAAACAACATCACTGGTTTAACAGAAACGACTTGTTTGGATAATAGTACCATAAAATTTTTCAAATTTCGAATTTGCGCCTTCATTAGAAGAACCTCGCGTTTTGTTAGCTCTGCGCATTCTTTTGCAAATACCAGTTTGATGGGCCTGCATAGGAAAATTGAAGAAGGAAGATCATTATTTCAAGCAATTTCTTCAGTATCGTCAGATCTACGATGCCCAATCAACCGTAGTAGAACTAACGAGAGTGCGAATACATGCGAATCTCTATATTCTTGCAGTTCGTGGTCCTCGTCATCGTCAATAAAACACTGTTTATATCTTGTGTGATTGCTTCTGCCATCACCACCCTATTTGTATATAAGTGTAAATTCGTCGTATCCCGAGCAGGAGACAATAACATATGAATACCTAATTTTCATCTTGATAACTGGCCGTGATATTAAAGAGCTCAGATTAAGTGGTAAAATACCTAAGCAAAATACCTAAGAATTGCAAGCAATATATCTCTCAAATAACAAAACTTTTTATTTTGGATACCTGGGAATACCTGAGAGGTACTATTTTGGTATTGTATTACCTCAATTTGATATTCGCATAACATTTTATGTTATTATCCTCAGGTATTTTACCTCTTAATCTGAGCTCCTAAATACCAAAGCCAGTTATCAAGTTATTCGGCTCTGCTCAGGATACGATGGATATATATCTGCTCCTCTACTCAAATTCACCTCCCGGATATCCATGTATTGAGCTTTTGAAACCAAGTTCTTGCATAAGAATGTAAGACCTTTCTCAGCTGTTAGTGGATTTAATTTTTCTTTTCATTTTTATTCCGAAGATTGTTGATTGGCCGCTGCTGTATCAGGATTTTGTGCTTATTTTTCTATCAGTTTACCAGTTTTCCGGAACCCAGCCGACGCTACGGAAGTTGCTGCAGCAAACGAGATTTCTTGGGCCGAATATTGGCTCAGAAGAGGTTCAACCTTTTTTTTTCCTTAATTTTCGTTTTGTGTCTTTGAACGGCTTTGATGGACGGCCGGCGGACTGTGTTGACGAAGACGTAACACCGATCATAAATTCTCCATCAAGCCAAGTTTTGTTGATATTCAAAAACCGTTCGCGTTTTCGTCCAACTGCACACCATAGTTTCTGAAACTTCAGCATCACCAGATGAAGCTTCTTATGCACCAAATCAATGTTTAGTTTTTCTCCGGAATACCTTTTCTTTACAAATTTCAACAAATCTTTTTCTTTAGCTCCCTTCATTAGAAGAGATACGAGAACGGTCAGAGGAATTGCTAATAAATTAAAATTCGCTTTATTGAAATAACAATGCTCGAACAACAAATTTACCTACCTGTTTCATTTTGAAAGCACTTAACGTGACAATCTTATGCCAAAAAAGCAAAGCTTGCTTCGATTTGATCCCCAATGGAACACGGTTGTAAATTTACGGCATAAAAACGATATTTTCAACGTTCTGCTATTAAGCAAAATCAAAAAAGACCATTCCCAAATTTTGCTTAAATGTACTTTGAGATATACTTATTCAACTGGTATATATAGCTATCGGTTTTACTTGCGCCTTTTTGAAATGTAACGCTTGAATATATGGCTTATAAAACAACAAAAATGATGATAACTTTTCACAGGAAAGTTGTACGAGTATGATGTCTTGGGAGCAAATGTGTATTTTTATGTGAACTACAATCGCTCTTAAAATAGTAGGCCTGAAAAATAGATATTATTCAAAATATGACAGAAATTCTGATTTTTGGCTTTTGTTTCTTTAAAAGCGCTATATCTCAAAAAATAGAAGAGATAGACAAATATAATTTTCCACAAAGTTTGAATGCTTTTGTTGTTCCATAACTTTGTAGAACATTTTGTATTTCTATCTATCAAAACAAAAAAGTTTGATGGTAAATTACTTTATTGGTGAAATTAGGCGTATAGGACATTTTTGCTAACAACGCGGCATTAGCTAACTAAAATTTGTTCAGAAGACATCAATACGCTATCTCTTATATTCTTTGAGTTATTAATTTATTCCACCTAATTTTTCGCTCTGGACCACAGTGCAATGATACCAAAACTTAACCATTTAGCAGTAATTTATTTCCAGAAAGTTTGGAAAGAATCGGGCTCTAGAAAAAATTTTGGTGACCTATTTTGTGTGTCCAAATTTCATCGAATACAGTCATTATTGGTGACAGCACGAAGAATTTCTCGCGTTATCTCATTTTTCGTTTAATAATACTACTATTTAAGAATTTTTTAAAGACGGGTTGAAATCGAATATCTAAATAAACATATTTATAAATATTAGAATGAAAGGCTAAAAGTTGAACCAACAAATAGTCCTTAAGCCATTAAACAGTCATTAACACATTTCCGATCGGCAGACGCTTATTCGCAAGCTGGTATTCGTTTCTCACATAATTTATTCATCGCTCATTTAAATTCCATTTTCATTTTCATACCGTTTCGGGGTAGCCGCTGCTCGCAATAATTAAATCTTCCAATTATGGCAAACCGGCAGAAAAAGATCCATCCTTCTTTAAAACATTGATTTTGCATCTTTCCGGAGGGGATCAAACAGTATCCTTTTTTCAGTTATCTACTGCCTTCCGAGAAGTGACACAGTGTCAGGCAACCATTGACCAAAATTGACCAACTACAAACGCCATCATCACCAAGTTTTTAAATGTGCGTGGGCTTATTGGGAATTCATTTAATGAGTTGCCTTTTTGTCACCCTCGTCGGTTGCCGGTATATTCCCATTATGAAGAACGTTTGGAACATTTTGCGTCCGACAACCTTTTCCTAGCTGTGTGCATGTTGATCGCCGGGGGCTGTATATATTAGATAACATCTATTTTTTTAAATTTCTAGACGTGAATAATGTTATCAACATTCGCAACATTATCGACCCAGCGTGTGTAATTAAATTTCTTTGATTGAGACTCAAACAGTCATGATGATTATGTTTTGATGCCATTCCTTGAACGAATGAAAAAAAAAAAGATTCCAATCATTATTGAGTTTAATGTACACTGACAGAAATATTTGATGGTTGCAAACAACGATCTGTAAATCTGCAATCATAAAGAATGCGTTGTTTAAAAAGTTCACATCCAGTTGTAATCGTCAATTTTACTCAATAACGTGTGAAAACAGAATTTATACTGTGTTTACCGGCTTCGTGGAAGGATAGCGTGGGTAGGTTAAACGGGTTTCCGGTAGCTAGGTGGTTAGTTTGATGGATTGTGATCTTGCTACTCGTTTCCGAAATTATTTCCTCTTTCATACCCCAATTACTCCGCTATTCTCAAGAATATTTGATTCGATGTGACAGCAATGTGGGCCTACATCTAACACGGGGGGATGTATTAGCAAGCAAATTAACATTTTCACTCATCGCGGAGGCTAATCCGATTAGGGCTGTGAGCGGGAAATTAATGCCATAAGTCTAGAATAGCAATTTGCTAGGAAGCGGCTGTTGGAGTAGAAGTGTGCTACGATATAAAAAATGGTTCGAACAAGATTGTGTGTGTATTTATATGTTTATTTGGAAATTGAATGATTTCCGCTTAAAGCTGAAATCATATTGGAATAGATTTGTTACCATCTAGTAATTGGTAATTGACATGGCTTCCAAAAATCATCACATAGCGATGTTTAAATCAACAACTGGTCTAGTGTTGGTAAAAGCCTGGGACATCAGTACCAATGCTAGTCATTTCGGCTCAGTCTGATTTATTTGTCGCTAGCTCGTTCCAAAAGCGGGTTTGAATGTATGATTTATAATAAAATTGTTGCCCTTCATTATTCTTACAAATGTTTGCATCAGTGTGCTGCTCTAAGTCAAGCACCTCAAATTTGATTGATGTTCAAATTTATGTCATTTCTATCATCAAATATCGTGGTGAATATTCGCTCGAACGCCTTAGATATCAAAATACCAGTATGCATTACTTCGTTGATAGGCAAATATTTAAAATACATTTATGCATTAAACGTTTACCGTCATTAATACGTATGGTTCGCAATTAAGTTGAAACTATTACTATAAAAAGAAATTATGTCAACAGAATTTCAGATTGATCACGTAAATTTAGAATTTCAAGAGTGCTATTGCTTCCCAGAGCGATTGTTTAGCTACTTTGCATTAAAAATGCGCTACCATTTAATGAAAATCTGAGATGAAAAAAATCATTCACTTCTCATTAAGGATTAAGATTAAAAGTAATAGATACATGTTGTATACTTTATACGATACAATGAAAAAAAGGTAGTGGAATTTGGAACACGTGTGCCACCCTAAGCGAATCGTTCTATAACTTATTAAAACCTGTTTGATAAACGCTGGATTTACTTTTAATGCAATTTCACACCAATTTTTTCACTTATTGTTGAGTCCCAGAACAAATAAACGCAATAACATTTTTTAAGCATTTTATAAATTGTTAAAAATGACGTACTTTTTTGTGCTATGGGGCAAAACAACCACCTAGATAAAAATAAAGAATTTAATGGAAAAATCGAAAATCTTAACAGGTGTGGCGCTTGTATATGTCAGGGGTGGTTAAATAAAGCATTTCAATACATTTTTAAGTTGACCGTCTTTAGGAGTAACCTTGTACAATCTTTTTTACTGAATTAACCAAATTTTCAATTATTACCAAATATTCAAATATTATTTTTCAAATTATTTCAAATATAACGTATTGCTCATTTAATACCCTGTCCATCCCCCCACCACCCCCGTAAAAATACTGTTGTGTGTCTGATAGCTAATAGTTGAACGGTCCCCAAAAGAGAATGGTGGCTCTTTGATGCCATGGGCAGACATAAAGAAGGAGGGGGGAGGGGGGTCAATAGCCAAGACCGCAGATCAGAGAATTTTCTGAAATACCATGAATGAAGATTCTGATTAAACAATATACCTTTTCGCCATATTGGGATATGCCTTTTTGTCAGTTGGGGCCGAGCAAACCCCCTTTTCTTCTCTTTTTATGCGTCATATTGACGAGTATGCCTAACCTCAAATTAATATTGCACAAATCAGTATATAATAGTACAAAACTACAGTTGAAGCTCTTTTATAAGACATAACTAATTCAGCGGTAGAATCCAATAATCCTGGGAGGAACATACGAAACATGATTCTCCAATTCAAACATGTTATGAGATATTGAAAAACGATTTCGAACTTCTTTTATTCAATAAAGTAAAACAAAAGGAAAACAATAGCAGCAATAACAAAACAAACAACTCCAATTTCATACTTATTTCAAATAAAAGTCAAGCCTCCTTCAGATGGTTACAGATTAGTATGAGCACGGCGGACATTCATCTTTGTAACAATCGTGAAACGAAGCATGGCATGCGCCACACTTATTACAGCCATTTCCATGTTCAGATTGCATAAAACATTTTCCACACAGATCACACAGGAAACCTTCCAATGAGTAGTTTGCGTTTTGCAGGCTGCTTCTGATTTGATTGTAAACGTCTCTTGTTAAATTTGTCAGAAGCAGATAATTTATCATCTCCATGCGAGGCTCTAGGAGTGGACAGTAATTTATTGCTGTCCACTCCTAGAGCCTCGCAAGGAGATGAGAAATTATCTGCTTCTGACCAATTTTATCAAAAATCGTTACTCCGCGCATGGGAGAATACAAAAAACAACAATCAAAGTGTCTCTTGTTAGTTTTCTTGATATTTTCTATGTCCTTCGATGCCTGCGCCTCCTTCAAAGTCGTGCGGTACGGACTTTATGTGAGCTCTTTTGCCTTTTCTTTCCTCTTTCGCGATATCTTTCGGGATCGTGTTTTTGGAAGAGGAAGTATGGCCTCTGGATAAACTGCAAATCCTTGATGAGGAGTACGCGGGGTTCCCGGTACACAGTTTCCTTTATCTTCATCCTCAGTAACTGAAACCACATGAACGCCGATGGGGTTTTGTCGAAGTCTTTGTCTATGGATCCGCAAGCTTCAATGTCATCACCAGTTCCATCATGATCACTTGTTCCGTTGAAGTCAGTCGGGTCGCTGCACGTAAAGTCAATGTTCGTAACATCAACAGGTGCGAAAAGATCGTCAGTGAACACACGCCTGTTTCGGGGAACCAGTCCCGTCTTAGCAAATCCGTTGATTGCGACTGATGCCTTACACGTTTTGATGTAAGCCTTTCCAAAAATTTCACCCAGTTCATTTATGGTAACGACCTTGCCTGGATTTCATTTGAGGTATTCGTCGATTGCTCTGGACAGATGCGTCTTCAGCCGCCCCATAAAGGTAACGTCCAAAGGTTGCATCCGATGACTGCAGTGCGGCGGGAAGCTGATAACAGTTACATGATTCCGGCTTGCCTTTACCAAAAACGCCATGTTTTTGGTATGTGAGCTGTGTCCATCAAGCAGCAATAAAATTGGACTCTGTTTGTCGAGTGTGTTCCAGGAAGTGATCGAAAAAATTGTCAAATCAAAGGGCTTCATCCACCCGGTTGTATTGCAACAGCACAACGTTTCTGGTGGAGCACCGTTGTCATAACTCCGTGTTCCACTGTTGTGATTCCGCCAACTTTCTTTTTACCTCTCAAGGCCAGCACTCGTGCCTTCTTAATTTGATCCTGGTTGATTTTACTGATCTTTTGACTCTTACCGTGCAAATTGACGTTACGTTCACATTGAATATTTTTGAAGAAGATATGAAGAATTTGTCCACAGCAGCTCGATTGAATCCTTGCAGGCGAGCAGCTGATCTGGGTTCTGCAATCCTGAGGGAAAGTTCCTGGTTCCTGTTACGGAAACAGTAAAACCGGCCAGTTCCTTGTCTTGATTGTATGGATGGTTTATGTTGTTCCGCTCTGCTAGCGCAAACGCAAGGCAGCGTACATCACGAGGGCCAATTCCATCATTTCTCAAGCTCCAAAATGTGTTTTACCAAATGTTTCTCTTGCTGAGCGTTGAAAACAGTCTCGTAATGACCCAAACGTAGCTCCAAACTGGCGATGGGAGTTGTTTCGAGTTTCAGGTTTTTGGCGAGCGTTTTCCGTGGAACTTCATGTTCTTGCGCGGCTTGTTTCAGAGAAGTGCTCTTTTCGATCATGGACCGCACTGCTGCTTCCATCCTGGCTCCTGGCCAACTTTTCCGGGACGAAATCCGCTTATGGTGCGTAAACATCCTGCCTCATTGTGAACTCAACAACAATGTTTACGTTTGAGACAGCTTCACTCTGAATAAAAACAGCGAATACAGGGGTAGCACTCTTGCTCCAAACAGTGGTCGCACTCTTGCCGCAAAAGTTAACTTTTTTTTTAATTCGGATTTTTTCGTGAAAAAAGAATTGACTTGTTTAAGCTGATCACACGAACCAATTTCTCTTTTACTCAGCTTTGCTGTGGGACACAAACCTTATCGATTCTTTGTTTCTATGTGTATTGACAGCTTATATGACTTATATTATTAGATTAGATTAAATATTATTAGATTACAATCAATTTTGTTGAGCAGCATGAAATAGATGAAAAAAGATGAAAAGTGGACTTTTCTTTATGAAATTCGGTACACTATATCTAGTAAGAGAAATAAACTTATCTGTGTACTAATTTGGTAAAGTTTTACTGAAAAAAATGCCACATGGCTCACTTGCCACCATTTTGACAACTGTTCAGTGTTATGAGATTTAAAGTAGTGAACCTTCAATTTTTATTATTAACAAGCTGAACCCGTTGCGAGCGCTGCTACGCTTGCAACTAAATAAATGAAAATTTAAGAGAACTGGCACGTTTATGGTAGTAATTTGGAATGAGTTTTTTTCTTGACTAAGAAGGAATTCAAACTCCTATCGGAACATGCTTCTAACCTGAGAGATACACATTTATGTTTAACGCAATTTAAAAAATAAACATATAATTTTCTGCGTTATCTGTTGCACATAAAGGGACCTCTAGATTTGGCAGAAATTAATGGGATATTTCATGTAAATTCAAGCTAGATAGCGCCTGAATCCAGCTTGTTGTATGCAAAATTACAAACATTGTTGTATGGCGCATGAAAGATTGCAGACGACTTCGCTTTTTACGCTTCCTTTCGCTTTCCCTCCTTTCCCTCCTTTACGAGGGGAAATTTACGCGCCCGTTAAAATTCATTAACTTTTTCTATGTTGTTACCTGGATAATTCTCATGTGTGGTTGAAATTTGTGTTTCATTTGTATGAGAGCTTCCTCCCCCCAACCCTTCCAGAGATGGGAGGTGTCTCAAACCATCATAAGAACCTTTTTTGGCCCTGAAAACCCTTCCATACGAAATTTCACGCTAATCGGTTCAGTAGTTTTCGAGTCTTCAGACAGACAGACAGAATTTCATTTTTATGTTATCAGACTAAAGGGTGATACGGTCAAAATTTGGTCAATATCAACTTGACGTATTTCTTTCAATTTTGCATTTTAAAAACCTGAACACCCCTCATTTTGAAGGTGTGTGTGTAGAATGTTGCTCCTATTTTGATTTTGGAATTCACTCTTCAGTTGTCAAAATGCCGTCCAAGCAAGAAGAGCAGCGTATCAAAATTTTGCTCGCGCATCGCGAAAATCCGAGCTACTCGCACGCAAAGTTGGCAAAATCGCTAAAAGTTGCCAAATCAACCGTTACAAATGTAATTAAAGTGTTTGGGGAACGTTTGTCGACAGCCAGGAAGTCTGGATCGGGGGAAATCGAAATCCGGAAGCCGCTAAGACGACAAAGAGAGTTGCCGGTAGTTTCAAGCGAAACCCTAACCTATCTCTCCGAGATGCCGCAAATAAGCTGGGTGTATCGTCTACAACCGTGCATCGAGCCAAAAACGAGCCGGACTATCGACTTACAAGAAGGTAGTGACTCCAAATCGCGATGATATACAAAATACGACGGCCAAAGCGCGATCCCGGAGGCTGTACACGACGATGCTGACGAAGTTTGACTGCGTGGTAATGGACGACGAAACCTACGTCAAAGCCGACTACAAGCAGCTTCCGGGACAGGAGTTTTATACGGCAAAAGGAAGGAGAAAGGTAGCAGATATTTTCAAGCACACGAAACTGTCAAAGTTCGCAAAGAAATATCTGGTTTGGCAAGCCATCTGTACCTGTGGCTTGAAAAGCAGCATTTTCATAGCTTCCGGGACTGTCAACCAAGAAATTTACGTGAAAGAGTGTTTGAATAAACGTCTGCTGCCTTTCCTGAAGAAACACGGTTGTTCCGTACTGTTTTGGCCGGATTTGGCATCTTGCCATTACGGTAAAAAGGCCATGGAGTGGTACGCCGCCAACAACGTGCAGGTGGTTCCCAAGGACAAGAACCCTCCCAACACGCCCGAGCTCCGCCCAATTGAGAAATACTGGGCTATTGTCAAGCGGAACCTAAAGAAGACCAAAAAAACTGCTAAGGACGAGCAGCAGTTCAAGGCAAACTGGCTTTCTGCGGCGAAGAAGGTGGACAAGGTGGCTGTACAAAATCTGATGGCAGGGGTCAAGCGTAAGGCCCGGCAATTCGGATTTGGAAAAGCGGAAACCTAACTGAATATTTTTCCTGAATTTTATACTAATTGAACTTGAAAAAGAAATTTAATTTGATTTTTTAAATAAACGATTTCGCCGATTTACACGCGTTTTCCCTTGACCAAATTTTGACCGTATCACCCTTTATTCCCTCTCCTGAAGGCTCACGAAGGTCCGACGATCTTCTGGCCGGATTTGGTATTATGCCACTACTCGAATGACGTGCTAGAGTGGTATAAGCTGAATGATGTTCGATATCGTGCCGAAAGATCAGAACAACCCAAACACTTTGGAACTGCGCCCAATAGAAAAATACAGGGCCATTATGAAGGAGCACCGTCTAAAATGACCTAAAACTGTCGATTCTGAGGTCATGCAGAACCTTATGGCTGAGGTTAAGGCTGAGATTCACGCATTTGGATGTAAAGGCCTCCAAATTTGGTGATAATCGGATAAAAACTCGAATTTTGAAAACGAATTTTGAGTGTGTGTGGATTTAAGCGGTACACCCTTTACCAGCTATGGACTGACCCTAACTGCCATAATCTGATTTTGCCTTATGCCTCACGCCACTAAATTTTAAATCTTCATTTTAATTTATCATAAATAATTAACAATGTGTTGTTACAGGCTACAATAATTCACCAGCAGGACCTACTTCAACATTGTTTAATTTTCATTTGCGAGCTTCCAATGCCAAACAACGATGAGAGTTGTCGCCGCACAAATAACAAAATTCCACTGAACATCTGCGACTGGCAGCCGGCCAAATATTCCTCCGTCTCCACTTCCAGCACTTCCAAAAGTCACCCGTTTGGCTCTATCGCAGTTATGTACATTTCTCTGCGTAGGAAAACTGGGGGTAAATTGTTACTCAAATTGTTTTTATTGCCTTTTCCCGTGGATGGTCTGTCGTGTCCAATTCTCATGTCACAAGTTCATGTTGCTTTGAAAGAGCCACGCAAGCATCCAATGATTCGGTTTGTCCCTGGGGCGCATTTTACCTCTGTGACTTCTACTTGCCACATGAGGGATCAAGCGTCTCCTCTTCGTGGGACGTTCCACCGCCGATCAGATATTGAATAATACATATATGAGAGAAAGTGAAAAACCTCGCAGGGATAAGAGAAACGGCGCAAGTCGCAAGTGATACACTCATTTTCGCTCGATATAGCGGTGGAATGCCAACACGGTCGCTAAATCTGCCTAAAATTCGATTTTCGTTCAATGTAATATGCAACCAAGTACGTCACGGAAGAACTTTTCATTCAATTTTTCTCAGATGGCAGAGTAATTAGAAAAACAACTAACCTATATTCGTAGGCTAATCGAAACTTCATTTTGGTTCCTACACAGATAAAAAGCATCATTGAATTTTCTGCGTTATCTTATGCACATAAATAAAACGCTAGATTTGGCAGAAAATAATGGAATATTTCAATTAAATTTTTGTCTACATATAGCCTGTTGTACAAAAGATTGCAAACATTGTTGTATGGCGAATGAAAGATTGCCAACAATTTCGTTATTTACGTCTCCTTTGGCTTGTAATTAAGCGAGAGAAAATTTTAAGCGCTTGTTAAAATCAATTATTTTTTTCTGTGTATCTCTTAGAGAATGGTTGAACACTAAAAAAAAGGTACGTCTTTCTTATCCAAACGATTTTTTTTCTTATATGATTCACAAAGTTTGTAAAATTTAACGTTTATATTGTATTGTTAGAGATGAAGGTTCCTAGAATCCGAAAATGGATGATTGTCAACCCACATTGAAATAACATTAAAAAATCAGCGCAATAAACTTGATGACCTTTCATAAATGTTTTGAGAATGTCCTAATTCCTCCTTCTTAAAGTAATGTCATTCAAAAAAAAAAAACAAATGAATGTTATGAGAGAAAATCCATAATATCATGCTAACCGAAAGGAACGATATTCCTATCTTTTCTTATTAAAATTTTCATTTTCATGAGATAAGAGGATTAACTGAGGACACCTTTTTCGTAAAAACCCAAACAAAGAATTTATGCCTGAATAAATTCACTTCTTAATGACTGCTTTACACAGTAAAAAAAATTAATTTTAACTGGCGCGTAAAATTTCCCCTTGTTGGATTCTGAATGAAATGTTCATGTAAGATCCCATTAATTTCTGCAAAATTGAGTATTCTCTTTATAAGCATTAGATCACGCAGAAAATAAAATGTTTCCTTCAAACTGTGTAGCAAAACCGTCTAATTATTCATGAGTATGTATTAATATACAAGACTAAAGAGTAAGTTTCACAATTTCGTACAGGGTGTCTTACAATACTGACCTAATCAATCAGATCAAGGCCGAGGTGGCCTCTGCTGTATACAGAAGTTGTCTCCATTCAACTCCAGCTAGTCTTCCATTAGCAATCTCTATGTTTCGTGGCCCAAGAGAAGAGGACTACTGGTTCAATAAACGTCTTGTAGTTAACTATAAAATCAGAAGAAAGATTAGTAATTTCCATTTAATTCTAACTACCTTTATTGCTTATCTTGACAGAAACGAGTGTTTCGTCTGTTTACAGTGTGCAGATTTCTACAGTGTCGTGTACTAATACTCAACTAGTACATGGCATTGGAGAAGTCTGCAAATTGTAGATGAACTATGCGTATCTGTCAAGATAAGCAATAAAGAATCTTGGAATTAAATGGAAATTACTAATCTTTTTTCTCATTTTCTAGTTACAGGTATTCCACTAAACAGCTCACACCTTCTAGGATTTGTCTTGTAGAAAGTCAACTTAGTAGTTTGTCCTGGTTCTCCGACACGGCTGGCTTGGGCTGTCGCTCCCGCATGTGGGTATCCATTTTAGCCAAATACTTTTTGACCGGATAAAGGTAGCCACCTGCCTTCCATCTTCCGTATAAGCTTCTGTTGAATCCCGAGGTCGCTTAAAACGGTCAAAGATCTATGGAATCTCCCTTCTCCAGAAGTGCCAGAATCTTGTAGATATTTCCGCGATCGTATCCGGCCCACAAGAAGTGGGCCACAATGGCCGACTTTTTTAGGCCCGGATGGATCAGGCAGTACGAACAAACCATTGATCAAAGTTGTTTAACTGTCAAATGTTCACATTATATAGGCAGCTAGTATATATTGACTACTGACCAGTGGATCGACAACCATTGATCGCATGAAAAATCGGAAAATTTAGTGGATTTTTAATGCACGCTTTACAAGATTTTTTTTTTGCTAAAAATTGGTGAAAAGTGGTGGTCATCACGGTTGAGCACCTTTTTCACTCTGTACGCCTCAAGCCATTGCCTCTGCTTCACGTTTTATAAGTATGATTTTGACTTCCCAACTTTTTGAGCCTCATTTCGCAAAGAAAGGTTGGGATTTTACTCAATAATGGCTTCCACTTGTCCTTGTGGTTGAAGCAACTTTTCGGTTTGTTCGCTTCCAACCTTCCAATCCACAGTCAAGCGCTGGTCAAACCATTTGCAAACACAAATACAGTACTTTTCAGTAGTTTTAATAACCGACAACGTTGTATTTTGCTGTCGTTGGTACAAAATGCGTTTGGGTTCTTCCACTTGACTCGACGCCACTGTACTAAATGCAACAAGAATGTTAACATGTTGTACCACAAAATAAATTGAAGAAATTGAACTATCATATAATTGAATCGTTTCAGTGATCCGTGAAATAGGTCCAAATATACACTGAAAGAAAAGTGATCGAAATTTAAGATGGACAGGCCTTAGGGTGGCAAACAATCTGTTGAAAAAAAGGGACCATCGAATCTTACAAACTAACCATATACAAAATGTTTATTTGCTCGATAAAAGATATGAAATTTTGATAAATTGACTTAAAAAATATTTCATGATTGTTTTCAAACTTTTAATATGTAATTTCAAACAATAATCAGTATTTGGTAAAAGATATAACGGAAGATGGGTTCACTTTTTTTTTTTTAATTTTAAAGGACCGCCCTTTAGAATATCGAAGTTTTTAAGGTTTGTTTTTTTAGTCAGAATATTGTCCAAGGTTGAGTCTCTTTGATTCGATATCGAAGGAACCATCGTATAGGGATATTGAATGATGAACGTAAATTTTGGAAGTTTATTCATCAAATGTGGCCAAACCTGCCTGCATTACTCTCAAATAAGGCATAGCTGAGTGCCATTTATTGTTGCATGAGATATCCCTCAAGACTGACAAGTAATTTAGAATGTCTTCGAGGAATTGACATACGTATTTATACTTCCTAGACTATATCAGATTTTTTAGGACTAATATTATTTTGCGTGTTGCATTGTTTTTGTTCTTCATTCGTTGATAGTTTTGAATTGAAAGTTTCTATAAATTCAATATCTCGTTCAGTATTGTCATTCATTATTGTCCAACTATTGGTTACTAGTTAGTTAGTTCTGTTAGTTTGGAGATTCGATTCAACTATGCCACGGTTCAACATCGACATCCAGGCATTTGCAACGCTTGAAACACATTTTTGATGCCGTTGTTGCATTGGTTGATTCAAATTTGGAATTTAGCGAAACATTTTTCTAGGAACCTAAGAATTGAATACCTTAAACTAAAGAGACATTTTAAAAAATAGTTCTCGAGATGTATTTAAGAATTATACTAATACTAAAATTGACTGATTTTTTCATCTCTTTATACTGATATCAACTGATATTTTCAACAATCCTGAACAAAATAGTGATGAAAAACAAAACAAAACATGCAACAATCAATATTTCAAAAGATCGCCTCAATGAAACATGGACCACCCTAATGAAAAAGGGTTATGGTGGAAAATCTCCTTTCAAATATATCGATTTCCAAAACCTCATATATCCAGTATGAGGTTTCATTGTAGCTGAGCCTGAAATCCTTGACTTCACAGGTAACCAATAAGCATTTTCATGTGCAGTAAATCAACCTAAAATCTACATTTCAGATGCTATAAGTATTATATCAGCAGTATATCAGTATCTTGAATGCTATCTATTATAAAGTAGGATTTCAAATGCTATTTAAAAGCTTGTAGCCTGTAATAAGCATTTCCAATGCAAAATAACATTGATGAATCATTGATATAGCATTGCAGTTAAACAGCTGTACACAAAGGTTTTTTTTTTTTGCACGAGGGATACGGTCCACTTTTAGTATGGAACCGTGTAAAACAAAACTGAATAGAGTTGATAAATTCACATGCTTAAACATTTTATATTGCTTCGGTTTTTTGTATGCGTTACTTTTCCACGCAATGGTCAAAATACAGTTTTTAAAATTTTGAGTATTTACACCAAAAATTGTGAATTTTTTGAAAAACTTTCATATGATTACTTTTGGCCCAAAACGTAAAATGTGATTCGAATAAGGTCGATAAGTTGTTCCGTTCTGGAGCTATCGCCGAAAACAACCCGTGTAAAAAAAAAACCGTGCAAAAAAAACCTTAGTGTATATTATAAGACGCTTTTGAACTGCTTCCCAAGTAACACACAAAACATCTTTTTTGAATGATTAACAATTGTTTGATTGATAAATGTTTTATAAATGTATTGCAAAACATGTCAAGTTTGGAGCCGTTTGTAACTCTCGTATTCTATATATCACTCTGATAAACGGTCGAGCTAAAAATACTTTTTTCACTACTGCAAGGGATTAATACTTTATTGTTGCTGCTAAAAACATGGTTCCATACATTTATAAAACATAAACAGGACAAGAATTTGCCTGTGTTGCTTGGGTTGCTGTGTTGCTTGGGTTATTGGTTACCTGGGTAACTATAATAAAACTACCGGAACATTATTTACTACGTCTAAAATAAAGTCAACTGGATGCATTCAAAGAGTCAGATTCTAAAAATCTTGTCGTCTCTTGCCGTTAATAAGGAAGCACAAAGGATCAACTCTGCTTAACCCGATCTAGCATCCTGCCACTACGTCCCAAACATGTTGGAGTGGTACCGAGCCAACGGAGTCAATTTTGTATGTATGACATAGACTAACACCCATTGTAGCACGGAAACTAAGTCAGCCAGCAATAGGCTCTCCTCTCTGATAGACTTGATCAAGCTTTAATAACCACTGATTATCCTAATCATACCATTGAATGAAGCGCCACAAAACGGGTTGGGTGGATCGATAGGCGACATCACTTATACGTATCCACAGGGATATAAAGAATCTCCTTCCAACAACAAGATTGAACAATTCTACAAAATAGTCAAAATATCGAAAGTAACATTTGCAAACAATAACATCAAGCGTATTTTTTTGGGATCTGCTTGCTCCCATAAACAAAACAGCACTACAAACAGATAGAGGGAGTTATTACCTTCTCGTAGGTAGTGGATATAGATGTAAGCAACCTGAAAATTCCAAGAAATTTACGTTTTAAGTCATTGTTAACAATCGTTACTTTCGAGCTTTTGGCGATTTTGTCTAGATTTGATAAAAATAGCGAGCTATCTAACATGAGGATGCCCCAATGAGCGGAGAGAAGAGCCTGCCCTCTATTCACAAACTGTTAGCAATGGGGACCTTACATACTCACTCTTCCCTTCCAGAGAGCTTCAATAGGGTGCCCTGGTGGTCCCTCCCATTTCCATCTATTAAATGGTTTAAAAGCCTGTCCACGTGCAATTTCAGACACTATTCTTTCAGTGTAGATTTTGATTTTAAATTATTTCACGGATCGCTGAAACGTTTCACTTATATGCCAGCTGAAACTCTCTTTGTTTCGTGATGCAACAAAACTACCGAAAAGTACCGTGTTTTGTGTTTGCAAATCATTTAACCAGCCACCAGTAAACCATATTATTGAGATAAATCACAATCTTTCTGTGCGAAATGTGGTTCGCGCATGTGGGAATTCAAAATCAAACGTACAAAAAGTGGCCAGGACTGAAGGACAGAGGTGCCGAACCGTGATGGAAAGCAAAATGTCACTGCAAAAAGTCGTGCTTTGCAATATTTTTTTGCAAACATTATCTTTTATCACAATGGACGATGAAACATACGTACTCGGAAACTTTAAACAGCTTCTAACAGGTCTTTTGCTTTTTATATCGCAATGCAAAGGAACGCCTTTGCCGAGCATTCCTGGACAAAGAAGGTGTACAAATACCCCTCTTATCTGCAAGACCATCGTGAGTTCAAGAAACCTCAAACAATATAGGAACATTCATCCAAAAAAGAAAATCACGAAACAAATCCAAAGAAGGTAGCATTCCATTCGCAACTCGAACGATTGGAACACGAACGCGATAACCTTTCGTTTTCTCCAGAAAAATCGAACCGCCAAATAGAGCCAATACCAAAGCAGCACCAGCTGAACAGATGAAAACTCATTCACCATCTTTACTACCACAGCAAATGGATCAACAACTGTTAGCAGATCTTATGGACATTGAGCTCCAAGAACAAGACCAGAAAACCGTTGAAGACGACAACTTTTCGTTGCTTCCCGGCCGTTGGATTCACGTCAGTCCAAGGATGACGACGATTCTTTCGATATGGATGATCGTGAAGGTAGCAGCAATCTAGGGTTCGATCTATCTCCCGTCGCACCGAGAACAAGCAATCTAAGAGATGAGCACGGAGAAGGTAGTGGAAGCGATGGAAATACGTCAGATTTTGACTTTCTTGTTAGTCCGCCAAAATCCGCTGCACAGTCTGGATCACAAAGTGGCGGCAAGGAAGGTCAGGACTGTTTTGCATTTACAGACGATGATAGCGGAACGGGATTCGATTTCTTTTAGAATGCTTACTTTACTAGAACGATCTCGGTTAATATTGCTGGAAATAGTTGGATTTTCTTGAACTAGTTTAAAGGGTAAGAAACGCAGTTTCACACTACGCAACGATCGCTTGGCGGAGGTTGGATAAGGTTGGCAGTTCCGGAGGATTTGCATTTGAATCCTAAAGGGTTTGAGCTGTTTAGTGGAATACCTGTAACTAGAAATTAGAAGAAAAATTAGTATTTTCCATTTAATTCCAACTACCTTTGCTTATCTTGACAGATATGCGTATTTCGTCGACAATGTGCAGACTTCTTCGGTGTCTCGTACTAATAACTCGACTTAAGTCGCAAATGCAAATCTAGAAATTAGAAGAAAAATAGTACTTAAGTCGAATTATTAGTACGACACTGAAGAAGTCTGCACATTGTTGACAAAATACGCGTATCTGTCAAGATAAGCAAAGGTAGTCGAAATTAAATGGAAAATACTATTTTTCTTCTAATTTCTCGATTTTCATTTGTTATTGTTAACCAAATCGCAATTATATAGACTTAATATGGTAGTTCTCATGTTATTCTTTATAATGTAAGGGTTTGATTTTGAATACCATATGAAGTTGTGGTCGAAAATCTTAAAGTTCCGTCTCTACCTGCAGATTTATCGAGTTGGCCTGATTTGACCTCTTGTTACTTTGCATATTCCGTCGTGGAATGGTATAAAGTCAAACTCGTACCAAAAACAGCCAATCCACCAAACTGTCCCGATTTATGCCCAATAGAGAAATACTGGGCTCTAGTTAAGCGGAAACTCTTCGAAACTAAGAAAAAGCTGACGATGGTACCGATGATTTCAGGAGAAGATGGAGAATCGTCACGACGGGAATATCTGAACATGCCGTACGGAATCTGTTGGCAGGTGTACCACAGAAAGTTGGAGAATTTTACAGAAAAAAGGAATAATATTTAAATCAACTATTTTTGATGTAGACATATTTTAATAGTTGTGATATAAACAAACGGTTTTGTTGAGTTATGTGTATTTTTTTTTTGCTGCTATTATTTTGGAGTCCGAAATTTAACGTGGAAAGGCTTTATTATGATATCTTCTACTTATCTATATGTATATATGAAAATTAATTTCTGTCTGTCTGTATGTCTGTCTGCCTGAACCTTATAGATTCGGAGACTCCTGAACCGATCGGCGTAAAAACTTGTATGCAGGGGTTTTTGGGGCCAGGAAAGATTCTTATGATAGTTAGAGACCCCTCCTATCTCTGTAAAGGAGTAAATCCATACAAATGAATCACAAATTTCTGCATAGTTCTTGAACTAATTAAGCAAATGGAACAAAATTTGTCACGTGGAGGTTTTTTAAGGCAAAACATGATTCTATGGTGGAAAGGGGCTGTAATACAAATGGAACACCAATTTCTGCATAACTGGAGAACCAATCAAGCAAATGGAACTAAATTTGGCAAGTTAATAAACGTAAAATATATTTATAATGTGACTTGAGACTCCTCTTCTTTCTAAAGGGAGGGGTTCCCATACAAATTTCTGCATAATTCGAGAATAACTCAAGCAAATGAAACCAAATTTGGTGTTTGGAGGTTTTTAAGGTGGTTTGAGACCCCTCTAATCTCTAAAAGAGAGGGCTCTCATACAAATGAAACACAAATTTCTGCATAGCGCAAGAACTAATCAAGCAAATGGGACTTTTTGGGCAGGTGGAGGTTTTAGAAGAAGAGAAAATTTGGTATGGTAGTTCAAGACCTCTCCTTCTCTTAACAGGCAGTTTTCATACAATTTAAACACAAATTTCAGCATAACTCAAGAACTATTCAAGCAATTGAAACCACATTTGTCTGTCTGTCTGTCCCTTATAAACTTGGAAACTACATTACCAAGCAGCCTGAAGATTTGAATGCAGAAGTTTTTGGGGCTAATTTTCTTATGACTGTTTGAGACCCCTTCATTTCTCTGGAAAGGGGAGGGCTTTCATACAAATAAGACACACATTTCTGCATAACTCAAGAACTAATTAAGCAAATGGAATCAAATTTGGCATGTGGATGGTTTTAAAATCAATGCTTGTATGGTGATTTGACAGTCTTCCCCTCCCTGGAAAGGGGGGCTTTCATACAAATGAATCATCAACTCCAACCAAACATGCCAACTATCCAGGCAACTAAAACACACTCATCATCAAACGAGCGCAAACTCAACGGGAATGATCTCTTATATGTATCCGTCGAACCATTCTGAACGGCCGTTGTGAGAATATCACCATGAAAATCTCACATGCGCATAGCGTGTTACCAATCACTAATCCGTTTTCCTTTCTGTTCTCTTCCCTATCCTATGACCACGAGCAATATCATATGGTCATCCTAAAGTCAACTCTTCAAAAGCAGTAACATCGAGACAACACAGAGCCAAAAGTGAAGAACGGTATAAACCCTAACCAATTTTACTTTCAGCCAAATTTTCTAACACAAGGTAAGCAATCAAATGACCACTATAAAATATACTGAATATCCACGACATAATATATAACGGGAAAAGGGAGGGACCATCAGGGCACCCAAGTGAAACGATTTGGAAAGGGAGCATGGGACTGCCTCCTCCCTATTGTTAACATTTCGCGGAACGAGGACGGGCTCTTCGACCACATCTATTGGGTTTATTCTGTCAATCGAGGGCTCGATTCTAATGCTGTGGGTGTGAACTAGCTTTTGGAAGGAGATTCTCTTCCCTATATTTGCGGGTTTCGCGTAAGTGTCTCTGCTTACGGGCCCGCCCAAACATTTTTGGCCCTTCAAACAGGAGCTTGATGATCACAAACAACAATTGATTCCTGATCAAATCGTTTTTCAGATTATTCCACTGCTATGGAAAATAACCTTGCTACAATAGATGCCAGTATCCCATCATCATCATCATCATCATCATATGTGTATGCTATTTTTATGGAACTCACCTGTTAAAGTTCTGTCCAGTTAGAATACGGAATCACTTATTGTGTTGCAGCGGCGTGGAAAGTGAACACTGCAAGAATTCATTTACAGCTGTTTGTAAACCTAAGTGCCCACTTTCTGTGGTATAAATTTCATGGTGTTTCGTGCAGTGAGTCAAAAGTTATTCCAGATGGAAGCCGATAGGAGAGAAAAAAGGCTAAAATATTTACCTGCACTTAGTAATTCAGAAAAAGCACCAAAAAATGAAAAAAGTGCCACTAAATTATTAAGGCCTGTGCCAACAAATAATGTGTGATCAGCATTAAAAAATTAGGAATGAGCAATAAAAGATGAGAAAAGATCTTCGGATAATCTAATTGTGACCGGTAAATCTGTCAAATAAAGCAACAGCTATTAGTATATGTGCAATTAAATATGGCAGTATTTCCGCCAAATTATGTAATTTGAGCACTAAACTATTCGCATATGTCTTTTAATTTTGTTAGATTTTCCCATAAAAACAGTAAAATGAGCAATGGATATTTATTTATCAATTGCTCATTTTACTGTTTTTATGGGAAAATCAACAAAATTAAAAGACATATGCGAATAGTTTAGTACTCAAATTATAATTTGGCGGAAATACTGCCATATCTAATTGCACATATACTAATAGCTGTTGCTTTATTTGATAGATTTACCGGTCACAATTAGGTTATCCGAAGATCTTTTCATCTTTTATTGCTCATTCCTAATTTTTAATGCTGATCACATTATTTATTGGCACAGGCCTTAATAATTTAATGGCACTTTTTTCATTTTTTATTGCTCAAATCTCTCTTTTAATTGATGATTAATTATGCTGCCGCTCAAACATTTCAGGGAGCAAAAGAACATGAATCGAGTGCCTCAAGGTAAGTGTCGTAGTGGAACATATGACCGCAAGCTGAACCAGCATGTGTTGAGAACCGTCTGAGCAAACCCTGGACGATCAGATAATGAAATCGCATAAAAATACGCTGCTGCTCGCAGTACCGTTCGAAGAATTCGTTTGCGAGCAGGCTATCGTTTTTATCGAGCCAGCAAGCAACCAAACAGAACGTTGAAGCAAAGTTTCGTCACCAAAACAAAAGCTCGGAAATTGTACCAGCAAGTTTTGACGAAGTATCAAGGATGCCTGCTCATCGACGATAAAACCTACGTCAAAATGTATTTCTGACAGCTTCCTGGCCAACAATTCCACATGCGTCAGCACGAGGAGATGTTCCTGTGAAGTTTACGTTTACTTCTATGGACAAATTTGCCAAAAAAACTGATGATTTGGCAAGTGATATGCAGCTGCGGAGCAAAGAACAAAGTGTCCGTGACAAATAAGCCGATGGACTCGAAGCTGTACAAGGAAGAATGCCTCAAAAACCGCATACTACCTTTCATTAAAACCCATAAAGGTCTCGTAAAGTTTTGACCAGATTTGGCGAGTTGACACTACAGCCAGGAAGTCATCCAGTGGTACCACGATAATAACGTAGATTTCATCGATAAAAATATAGATTCACCCAACTGCCCACAGTTCCGGCCCATCGAGAGATTTTGGGCAGTAATGAAGCGGAAGCTAAAAAGAGGAAAAACGGCAGATGACCAAAATGTGGAACAAATGTGCCAAGGAAGTTGACGCCGAAGGTGTGCAGCGTTTGATGGGAAGAATAAACAAGAAAGTGCGAATTTTCATTCGAAACGAAGAGAAATCGATGTTGATATTTTTTCTTAAAAGTACAGTCAATTACTTTCTCTTTGATGTATTAAACTTATTTGTGTGTCAATCCGTTAACGAGATACAGATGATTTTATTATTCCGGATTCTAAATGGACATAGCTTTAGTAAAAGAATGAATCATTTTGATTGAATCTCCACTGTTTTAATAATAGGCTTCAGTACAATTATTTGAACTGTGAAAAATGAATCCAATAAGGATTATTGTTTTACAGAATCATCCAGCGAGTCAGATGCTACCGTATAAAGTAATATGCAGATTTCATTATTTAATCAAACAATACATGAAGTAATAATATCAATGATTTAAGCCAAGGAAACTCAAGAAAAGTTTCAACCCGAAAAAATGCCCTCAACCCGCTTTGAACTCGCCATCGCCAGTTTGATAACACCTTTTCGCTCTAGGCCATGCGGCCTCCCCATAGGCACCGATTAAAAGCAAAATGCCGAAAGAAACAATTCACGGAAATATTCACTCACTATAGCAGACACTCCTCGTAGTACAAAGCAAAACACTCTTCTATATAGCAGTCAACATTCAAACGAGGTGGAGTAAAGGGCGCTAAGGCAGAGATCCGTCGAACGACCGTGGGAAAATTCAAAACCACCCCGTGGCTTGACCTCCCCCCACTTCCCCCCAGCCGGTCGGATTTTTGTGACTATCGGTGGCCGCTCAAAATGAGTCAACATAAGCACGCTATTTTCCACTCACTGCGTCGTGTCATCGCTCACCGTCGTCGGGTGGCACTCGGTAGAGTGAGTGACCGCAGTGCGGCATTGGGGAGAGAGTGAGATCCGATGGAAAATCAGCAGGTCAGGACGTTGCAGTATTTTGAAAATCAGTTGCAGAATTTTCACCGAACCGCTCGGATGGTTCCGCGTTCTGTTGGTCGCACTCGGATGCGCTCTTCCCATAATTATCTGCTAGATCTGGATTCCAAAGAGGATTAGTACCAACCAGGAATTCTATGATTGCAGAAAATTCACCTCCAGAACAGCTGTCGAGTATCACCTGGGGCAGCGTAAATCTGATGTAATTACCTGGATACAGGTCCATTACGGATCTTGACGTGTCATATTCGCTCGCATTAAAGGAAAACAGTTTTCCCTCGCGTGCGTTTGTAAGTGTGCGCGTGTATGTGTCTCTATTTCGCGAAGGAGACGGTGTCAGCTTCCCACCAGGAAGTGAGGAAAACCGTGTGAGGGAAATTTTCTTCGCACAGCGAGGAGAAAAGCAAAACGTGACAACCCGTGGTCAACGGAGAGGATGGAGCTACTGGTGATGAAAATTTAATCAAAAGTGCTATAAATATCCCGAAAAGCGAGTTCGTGATTTGTGGTTACCAGCTCACACGTACGCTGTTCATGCAGTTCAGGGATTTCCCTTACCTGCAACGTGTGTTTTGATTTGTTCGTTTGCAAATCAAAATATATTTAACCCCAGTGCGGTTGATATCGGATGACGATAACAGGGTAGCTATTTCCTGTTAATGTGTATCGTAAAGTTGGCTTTCTGGTTGAATTCCTTGCACGTCCGAGGTCACGTAGAGATCTCCATCGACCGTATATCCATTCCAGTTGGGGGGAAATGGTGGTGGCAGTGGCCTAGGTTCGACGCCAGTTGGTCCCATACAGAGTGGTGAGGCACGACTGTGTACACAGTTTTTGGCAACTGAAGCGATACAGAATTCTCCATACTGCAGATAAAAGTTGGGCTTTGGCACGAAGGCGACGGTCAACAAAAGCCGATTCAAGTTCAGCTGGGAGCGGGAGTGAGTGAGTAAGTGAGTGAGTTAGTGAGTATATAGAACCGGTCGGTGGTGCACGAAAAAGAGCCAAGCCCCGACAAAAATCTGCCAAAGTTTCGGTGTTATGGTTAAAGCAGAGTGCGGTGAAAAATCAATAGAGTGAAACAACAGAAGCCAAAGTTGTCACACAAGTCTCGGATTGCTCTTTGCGGCAAAGCTGAGCTGCTGTGTTCCATCCCATCCAAAGCCATGCAGATGCGACGGCATTAGTCGATTCAGTCGGAAAAGTTGATTGAAACTGAGGCAAGAAATCGATGCTAGTGAGGCGTACCGCTTTGCGACAAGAAGTTCAATACAAGGCAAGTATTAGGGGACAGAATGAATAAGAAGATGACAAGATCTGGAAAGTTTTTGTTGAAGAAAACAATAAAATTGTGGGGCTATGTTTGTGCGTTGAGCTTTTGTCAGTCGGATTGGTTGTTATTTATTAAATTTATCCTTGTATCAAAGCTGCTTAAACAAAGACATATTTGTCAATTGGAACAAATAATTTATCCATGTGGTGTAAGTCACAGTTTGATGGTTGTTTAAATAATCGATGCCACTATAAAATGACTCTCAAAGTACTACTATCTTGTGGTTGAACAACTCCTAATCGATAGCACGATGCTAATTACCCGAATTAACGAGAAAAATGTTCAAAATTTGTCGCTTGTATTTGTTCCTTCTACTGAAGAAGGAATGGATTTCTCAGAAATATTGACTGTCTTGGTAAGTATCCTGTTTGAACGTACCGGTTTCGTGTTGCACCCACGGACCTATAGCTTCCCGCCTGCTTATACAAATTTTATAAAGACTATTCGATGCGATATACTGTGGCCAAATGACATCCCAGCAAACCAGCAATCGTATTTGGATGTCTATTTAAAATTGCGTATATATTCATACCGAATTGGAATCGCATAACGATCATTCAGAGATTATAATGAATTGAATAAAGATTACATAGAATGTGCACGTACGATTCATATGCATTGCTTCGTCAAATTGATTATGTGTCCTGGTAATGACAAAAAAAAATCATAAATCAGGCATTAACTTTGAAAGTTGTTAACAATCGTACAAAAGTCTATTTATAATTAGGTAAGGTTCAAGTTTTGTACTATTGCGATGTCAACTGTACAAACATTGCTTTCGCTAAATTTTAGATATTTTCTCGTTAACAAGAGTCAAAATTTGGAAAATTTTCTGTAATTCATGAAATTTCAGTTCATATTATAATATCCCTTCACTATATATATTATCCTCAAGGACACTGTTTATTCATAGCCATTATCATTCATCTTTATCATGATTATTATCAATTTTTTCATTACTTGTGTTTTCGTGATTTATATTCTAACATATTTTTTTTTTAATAATTTCACCTTATAGGTTATTTATACTTTTAATTATTATGATTATGATTGAGAAATATCTAGTGCCTTGATTAAGAGAAGCTACAACGGAATCTACGATAGGTTTTTGTACTTATTACCTAATGTATTTTTCATTTCCGGTTTGACAATAGACCTTTTTCCAAATCTGAGCTGATCTGATTCGTGCAGCGCTGTTTGCCATTCGGCTAGTGTCTGATGTTGCAATTAAATTTTTTGTCATTACTGTCTCATAACTCACAATATTATTATATTTGATGAAATTGTTTTATTGATTTTACTTCTTAGATGATTTAACAATTGCTCATTGTTTTTTTTATGTACACTCGTCTTAAATTGACGGAGAATTAAATCTTCCCTGCTTTTCCAACACAGGAGCAATCCGACAATAATAAATTAAAATGTATAAATGTTAGTTTTGTAAAATATAACAAACTTTTTCAGGATATCTCAAATCAAGATTTTGGTGGAATGCTGCTATCGGTGAAAACGAACGAAACGTGCTCAAGCGTGAACCACGGAACTCTACATTATAACACTTTACTACATTTCTTGTATTTCAGGATCAAACGAATGAAGATCGTATATAATAGATACGAATGATTGCAGTATTTTTCATTTACATAAATATATACACTATTATATAAATATTTCATGGGAATGGGTGGGACCATCAGGGCACCGGATTGAAGCACTCTGGATGGGGAGAGTGGGAATGCCAACTCCCCATTGCTAACAGTTTGTGAATAGAGGGCGGGCTCTCCTCCCCGTCCATTGGGGCATCCTCATGTTAGATAGCTTGCTCTTTTAACCAATTGTTCAATCTTGTTGTTAGAAGGAGTGATGTTGCCTATCGATCCACCCAACCCCTTTTTGGCCCTTCATACAATGGCATGATTAGGATAATCAGTGGTTATTCAAGCTTGATCAAGTCTAACAGAGAGGAGAGCCCATTGCTGTCGAACGTAGTTTCCGTGCTACAATTGGTTCATCATACATCATACAAAAAATAAACTAACTCATATCCGTAAAAGTGGTAAGTATCTTCAAAAATACAAAAAAATAATTCCCTCCGAATTGAAAGATCAAGGAAGCGATGATTGATATAAGCTAACTGAAGAATTTGCATAAGATTTGTCAGCTACTCCTGCTGAAAATTCCATGAATGTGGAAGAAATAGATCCACGAAGGAATTCTCAATTTTCATGGGATTTTCCAGAAAATACCAACAGATCGAATGATTTCGGAGGTATAAAAGGTTGTAATTTTTAAAAAACTTCATCAACATTATGATTTTTTTGCAATAGGATCACTATCATCAGCTATTCGGAATTGAGCTGTTGAACACAACATTACCCAGTCAGCTCTAAAATCCTTGATATGCGTTCTGAATACCTACTTGAATGCCAATTTACCAACAGATCCTCGCACACTAATGAGAACACCAAGGTCCGTGGAAATGATGGATATCAAGGATGATGGCAAATATTGGCACCACGGGTTGGAAAATGGCCTTCAAAGCCGTCTGAAGCATATTTCAACGGACATGTAACTTTCAATTAATACCAATATCGACGACCAACCCATACAAAAGAGTAGTTTTAATCATTTTTGGCCAATTTTGCAAACATCCTTGACTACCTCATATGCAATTAATCGTCATCGGTATATATTACGGGGCTACCAAGCCGAAGGATGCTGGCGAGTTCCTCACTCCTCTGGTTGAAGATCTAAAATTGGCTCTGGATTCTGGCGTGGTCATTCATGAGCATAGGATTAATATTAAAATCCGTGCATTCATTTGTGACACGCCTGGACGCAGTTTCGTCAAATGTGCTACATTCTTCAACGGGCAACTTTGGTGTCTATAGTTTATCACAAAAAGGAAGTTTTCACATGAGACGTGTACCATAACTATCCCTGAAGTGCAAGCTGATCATCGAACTGATCAACAGTTACGAGAATTCAAATAATTCAGAACATCGAGGAGCTGTTTCATCCTGATATCCTTCATTTCGCATCTTGTCCACTTTGTCGTTGCTCAATCTTTTCAACCACATCAACAATATCTTCCGTATCCAGCTCATGGATACTGCCAAAACTTGCCGCCTTCCGTTCTCCATAAACTGAGTAACACCGAACATCAGGAACGAATATTTAATAAAATTTTATGGGAATAAAGTAAGATTTATAATAAAACTTACAGTTGCCTTTCGACTTGCAATCCGTACGGCTACTAATGTTTGTTTACTGTTGAAAGTGCCGGATACAATGTTGCCAGAACTTTTTCGTTAAAAACTGCTAACAAGCAAGCAATTTACAAAAATTACGAAAGTAGGTCAAAACAAAAGTTCTTGATTTAAGAAGACAGTAAAAATAGTTAAATACCAGCAAAGATCGTGATTGTCATGCTGTTAAAATACACTTATAACTCTTGCTAGAACAATTTATTTTTGAAAAATGCCATTGTAATTATTCTGTAAGTTTGGGAACAATGTAGGCCAAAGACTTTTGATAATGGCAAGGTTCCTTCAAGTGTCATGCTGAATCGCATATACGTGTATGTATGTATGTATGGTAGCCACCATCCCTCTAGCCCTTGGCTTGGATGCAGCTCCACTTAATAGCAAGATCAAATTGGGCCACCGATCTGAATTCGCACTATCGCTGTATGAAGGGCCAAAAACGGAGGGGTGGACCCGTAAGCAGAGACACTTACACGAAATCCACGGGAAATTAAGAATCTCCCTTCCAACGATATGATCCAACAAATCGAATAACACAATTCGCAATACTCATTAAGCTTTCTACAGGATGGCTTGTTAAGAAGGGCGCGTCACTCTCCCTGAAACTGTTGGAGTAGAACTCGCAGCACCACACTCGAATCGGTAGGATAAGAAATGATACTGTTTGTTCCCTCCTAGACTCAGGCAGTCAATCAAACCATCGTCCAGTTTCAGCTTGAATGATACCCTGGTGCTCCCTCCCAACCCAGTATTTATTATATTTATATAAATATAGATGTAATGTAATAATAATATGTTATATATGATTATATAGTAGAGCAAAAATTATATAAGGATATTTAGTTAAATTATGTAATAGTTGGAGTTCACGAGCCTATGATAACCATGTTAAACTAAATTAATTAACCTGCTGAAATAATAATATTAAGGCAGTAATAATAATATGCAGCTTCGTACCACTTTGTATCACTGATAGGTGACTGTATCTCTGGAATGTGAAGGTCATCTTGTTATTCATTGAGGTATAAATATCAATAAAGCATTCAATTGTATATAAAACCATAATATTATATTATTACGTATTTAATCATGACATATAGATATGTAACCTTCTGGAATGAAGAGCATTTATTAATTTTGATTATTATTTGATATAATGTAATAAAATAATTATACCGGCCGGATCACCAATCTGAAGCAATTAAAATTTTATTAATTATTTTATTACTTCTTCCATAATATTATATTTATGATATGCAATTAATAATGATGAACAGCTGTGTTCCTCTGAACCGCTCAAATAGTAGTTGATGATCGTGTACTGAAATGTTAAGGTCATATTACGCCATTTAATGGAAAATATAATGAAGGAATTAAAGGTTGAGTGGTCGAGAGAGTCGTCAACATTTCTATTAATGAAAATATGCTAGAGCTTGTAAAAAACATGCATCATATAATAACACATACTAGTATCTACACATCTATATATACATCCATTGCTACTTTCGAGAAGGCCACTCCGACGGTGCTAGATACAGCTGAAAATTGATCCCCATTCTTACTGCTGCTTCTACCAGAAGATGATCATCCTATAACCGCAAGACCTCCTCTCCTAAACTGTATGGTACCTGAGAGAAATTTACCTTTCTGGCGTAATAAATGTAATGAAATATACAGAATTAGGCTATGAATAAACAATGTCCTATAAGATAAAATATATAGTGAGGGTATATTGTAATATGAACTGAAAATTACATGTGTGCCGACTGCTGTTTTGTTGCAATTGTAGACAAACTTGCGCATCCATTATGAACCAGAAAATTTAGGCAATGTATGACCGCCATGAAAAAAAAAGAATTTTAAATTTTAAATTATTTTGTAATACCTGACGACCTGGAAGACCTGAAGGATATGAAAATGGAAAATTATGATATGATGTACCGGTCGCACCCCCTCACTTCGCTATTGTCGGATTGACAACATTGCCCAGGCTACGCCAACCAGCGTCTCCATGTTTCAGCTGGCAGTCTTTTGTGATCATATGACTCGTGGAGGCGTGAGGTAGGAACTTGTGAGGACCAGAGCTTCAACAGCTGAAAAACAACTGCCGATCACGTTTTTTTTTCGATTGGTTTTTGTTTTACAATATTTTTGTGATACAGTACTATAGTTTAATGTATGAATTACTGTTTTTCAATGCACTAGTTATTTCTTCAACATTTATTATTCTGGCTTTGGAAGTTGTAATGGCTTGTAAATGCAACCTGCTATCCACACATATATAATCTCAAAGAGAAAAAAGAGATGATTGTTTACTATTCCTAATGAAATCACAATACATCGTATAACCTACTATAAGAAATGTCAATATGCACATATATGGCCTCCACGTTTGTTCATGTAGAGCGAATCTATGCATTTTATATGATTAATTTTGGTCGTACAAGTGTTCACTTAGGTGAATTACAATGGAGTAATGTGAATCATAAGGTTTTCTGGGATCCCACCACCTTGGCAATCTTCTTTGGCGTCTTCTGGGCGAGCAGCAAACTTGTAATCACTTCTTTGGCGAAGATTTGCACAAATTTGACACAAATTTGCAAATAAACAATATCAATGTTCTGACGCAGCATTTGAAAGTAAACTTATATGAAAACACTACCAACGAAAGTAAGCATTTGTTTAATTACATAAAATAGCCCGATATTAAGATGTAAACATTTTTCGTTTTCTTTTTCTTGCCGTACAGGGTGCGTTCTATACGTTGTGTTTTTTAGTGCACTCAACGTAGAATACATTAATTTGTCATAGAAATATCCGTACATCTTCTTTGGTCCTTATTTAAAGCAAGCGCTTTGAATCGTTGGCAATAATCAAAACTTGTTAGTTTTGTAGGATGAAGGAAATGTCTTTAGCGATTATAATAAACAGCAGTGGGCAAAGATGGGATCCTTGGGGGACACCTGAGGTGACAAGAATAGAATTCACACCTTTAAATCTTACTATTTATTGACGATTAGTTAGAGAAAATTTAAGACACTTGAGAACCCCTAGCTGAAATCTCTTTTTATTTTGTAATTAAAAAAGAAGCATGGGTATGTTAAACCGATCAAAAGCCTTGCTAAAGTCTACATAGAGATTTTCTACATGGTTTCCGTTGTCAATTTCAATCAATGAATAGTTAACTAATCCTAGTAAATCCGTTGAACGCCTGATTACTTGGACGTCCTAAGATGAATTACAATAGTACATGTTAGTAAGTTTGTTTCATTCATAAGTTCATCAAAAACTATGTTTTGATATTCAGGTCTTGATACAACTAAAAATTTGTTTTCGTCAATTAACGTTCACTCGTTTCGTAAACATATGTTTCGTACATCTAACAAACGACTCGTATATTGCATGAAATATGCATATTGATTATCACCTACTGATATGCTATCATAAAAATTTTTTGTACAATGCACGATATGAATTTAATGAAGATCAACCAATCACTACTTTTCTTTTAAAGTATTCATGCATGTTGGTTTTGATGCTGGGATGGGCGGGGATTATTGATTTATCCAAAAATAAAAATTAAAACACTGTCAAGAGTTAAAGCTTTATACTGATTGGATCAATCACATATTCAACCATTTAATCAGCATTAGCATTGACGATTGCACATCTCGTGGGTGGAGCTACGATGAGGAATAATTCGTTGAAGACATTGCATGAAACCAGTAACCATGAAACGAAACCAGTTACTACGAAATCAGATAATGATACGTTCCTTCACGCAATAATATCCACAAAGACACCCCTCGTCCATGTAACCGTTGGAGATAGGAAGGATTTGATATCTACCTTAAGAAGACACGGGAAAACCACGTAGTCTTCAGTAGATACCAACGGAAAAGGGACATAAATAGTCCAAGAAAATAGTTTAACAGAATGCCCTGTTTGATGTACAGAACAAACTTTTACTTAAAACTGGTCGCTGGGAGCATCTAGTCTAAGAAGGTTAAATGATGCTTCATTTCTCTTCAAACGGATGGGACCTTTGCATTAGCTTTAGTCGTAGCCGCATATGGCTTATTGTTATAGTGGTAATCGAACCAAAGACGTCCACTGTACACATGCCCTTTTCGCTTAATTTCCTAAATTAAAACATCTGTCTATTTCCAAGCCTGCCGCACATTGACGGAACTTTCAACACTTTCTCTTCATATCTTTCATTCTAGCCAAAAACATTAATGTTCATTCTTGGTGCCTCATGGTGATGAGCGAATATCTCCTTCTACATCATAATCTTTACTCCACGCACGGAGAATACATAACATAACAATCAATGTATGCTACATCGGTTGCTGTACTACGTTTAGATCGCACCACCGGTATCTAAAAAAAAACCTGTATATTTACACGCGAACCGGTTCTGTAGTTTCCGTGTCTTTAAGGGTAAGACAGTCAGAACGACAGAAATTTATGTTTTTAAATATAGAAATCCTGCCTCCAAAAACCTCCACATGCCAAACATGGTTCCTTTTGCTTGATTAGTTTTTGAGTTATGCATGAATTTGTGAATAATTTGTGTAAGAGCCCCTCCCCCCCTACAAGAGAGAGAGAAAGGGGTCTCAAACCACCATACAAACCTTTCTGGCCTTCAAAAACCTCCACATGCCAAACTTTATTCCATTTGCTAAATTAGTCGTGGAGTTATGCAGAAATTTCTGTTTAAATTGTATGGAAAATTATAAGTTGCTATCTTCTGCTTTGTGCGATGTTGGAATGAATTAATATGAACACAATGGTCTTTTTATACACGTGGGATACGCTCCAATTTGACTATGAAACCGTGTTAAAAAAGACTAAATAGAGTTGATCAATTCACATGCTTAAAAATCTGAATCACTTCGATTTTGCTTGCATGTGTTACCTTTCTATGCAATGGACAAAATACAGTTTATAAAATTTAAAGTATTAACACAAAAAATTGTGAATTTTTAAAAAACTGCCCAAAACTGGAAATGAAATTCGAATTGGGTCGATAAGTTGTTCCGTTCTGGAGTTATCGCCGAAAACAAACCGTATAAAAAAAACCGTGTACAAAAAGACTTTAGTGTTTGTCTGTTTCGTAGCTGCCGGGAGGGTTTTTAAAAAAAATATGTTTTGATAAAAGTTTTCTGTATCAATAGGATGCAATTCTCTGCGCCCTTTTAATGTTTCGGTAAAGATGACCATGCAATGGGCTTCAAAAGATGGGAGAGGAAATCTTGCCAGCCTTACAGGGTGCGGCAGAAAAAAATGCGATAATTTGTTCTATTTCGTTCAAATCCCCTTTTAACTAATTCAAGCAATAATATCAACATTTTCGAGTGCAGCTATCTTTATCAAGTCCTTTTGAACAAATTTGTTCAATGTGTCTTCCATTTTTATTAATAACATCCTCGAGCCGACGCCGGAAGCCAGAGCATGCCTTTTGGACGTAGTCCTCCGACATTGACTGCCATGTGCGTGTTATGGTTGACTTCAGAGTTTTCACACTAGGGTGTGATGTTTTGCAGGCTCGTGCTTCAACATATGCCCAAATCGACATTTTCAAACCGTTGGACGCCACCAAGCCAAACATCATGACACTAGCCGGATGTTTGGTTTGAAATTTGAATTTCACTTTTTCTGGAACGTTCTCCATTTTCTGCGGTGAAATGAACTGGTCCGTGCGTCTGTTGGCCACAGTATTGATGCTGAAAAGCTTTTCATCGGAGAACAGGATTATCATTTTTTTCCTTCTTCAACAAGCAAAGCAATGTCTTGGAACGAGTCACTCGTAGTTCCTTGACCCGGTCCGCAATCAAGTGGCATTTCACTCTGACTCTGGAAGATGCATGCAGGTCTTCTTTGATGATTCTCCGCAAGGATTTCTCCGAAATATTGGCTTCCTTTGCAAGTTTTCTTATGGAACGCACCGGCTTGCGAGCAATTTTTGCACGGATCGATTTGACCACGTTCGACGTGCGTGCTTAGGACCATCCTGCAGGGACTTTTTTATGGCGTAAACTGTTGCCAAATGACACCCTGCCAACTTGACAATCTCTTTCAGCTTCTTCTGGGCGAGCAACAAACTGGTGATCGCTTCTTTCGCGAACATTTTGACGAATTTGCAATAAAACAAATAAAATGTTTGGGTGCAGCACTTGAAAGTAAACATAAACAAATACATTTTCGATAGAAATTAGTCATTGGCTACACGAATTAAGCCAATACTCAAGTTTGAACATTTTCGCATTATTTTCTGCAGCACCCTGTATATACGAAGGGTTGTATGATTAGTACCCGTTTTAGCGACTGATGCCACCACTAACGAAAAATGTGCATGGCGTCATTTAACGTAATTTTTAGAACAATAGCTGTCAAAATTTCAGACAGGTTTATCGAGTAGTTTCGTTTTGATAGCTATTGAAAGTTTTTAAGTTCGCTTTTGTTTACAACAATATATCAACCAGTGATTCGCTTTCTTTTTATGGATGGGAAGATGAGTGATGAAATCAAAGTGAAGTTGAAAGGATTCAAGCGTGGCCAAGCATCTGTTTTTGGTGAAGAGCGTCCTACTGACTACTGACTACTGAGGATATCCCAAGTAGCACACCACGATTATAATTAGTTGAAGTAACTTGATTATGACTTAGTAAGTCATATTCATGATATCTCAACTGAACGGCAACAAGTGTACCACTAGGGATGGTTAACAAAATTCGTGATATCGTGTAAGCAGATCGCCGGGTGAAGATGAGAGAAACTGTTGACATTGCAGACATCCCAATTGAATGCATACAAAGCTATCGACAAGATGGGTGCCAGGTTTGCTCACAGAGGACTTCAGAGGACTGTTTGCACATTTTTTTAACCGCAACATGAAAGAGTTTCTACGGCGTTTCGTGACTGTTGGCTTTGTTTAAGGAAGAACAGTAAAAACAGTGGACTTCACTAAGCGAACAATATGAACTACTTCCTCATCCACCGTATTCTCTAGATTTGGCCCCATAAGATTTCTTTTCGTTTATAAACATGAAAAAATGGATTGGCGGAAAGCTATTCACGCCTAACGAGGAATTCATTACCGCAAGAGAGGCCTGTTCTGAAGAATTCGACAAATCATATTTTTTTATGGCTTGAAAAAGTTGGAATATCGCTGTATCAAGTTGAAAGAAGACTTTATTGAGAAATAAATTTAAAAAAAGGGAGGTTATGTTAAACACACGACCGGTTGACGAAGACTACGTATAACCGTTTGATTAGTATCGTTAGTTTTGTAACGGAAATGCTGTTTTAACGTTCACGAATGGAACTGTTCTAACGGGAAAAACCAAAAGTAACTGAGTAATAACGTTAGAACCCTGAAAAGGGACGTTCGGTTTGAATGTTGGTATGCTGAAAAGGTTTTGCTAGCTGTAGTGATTGTGTTGATATGAACGAGCAGCTGGAGACCATTATCCTTATCGCGTCAAAGATTGTTTTGTTGCCTCTTTTTCGTCACGCTGCAAACCCTCGTCCTGTACAGTACACCCTCCCTCGCGTACGATCTCGTATTTAGCATGGGGTGTGGTCCTAATAGATCGTTAGACCAACATTAGATAGTAAGTATGTTGGAAAATTATGTTTTATTTACACTCTTTAGAAGGCATTTAGTGGCCCTGAAAAGGGCCATTTGGTTTAGCAGATGATGCAGCCGGAAGTTTTGCAGAATGTTGTGAAGCCAAACTTAAAACGAATGATTACGCGTTTCAGCAGGACGGAGCTCATTCCCATACAGTGAATTTGATCCAAAATTTGTCCCCTTGGATTATTCTGTGTAGTTAAACGTACTGTCGAAAATGAACGAGCACATGGTGTCGATTTTGGCCCAGTTCAATGTCTTAATCATTCGAATTCGGGACGAAATACCGATGAAAGTCGTGCGTGCCACTTGCGATGGATTTGAGAAACATTTGAAGCTGGATAAAAAGGTTAAAGTTGGCGTTATTCCGAAACATGTGATACTATTGATCCTTGTAATATTACGTTTCAATAAAAACAATCTACAATAAAATCCGAGAATCTTTTGTGAAATAATCGAAGTTTGAAGTTGTATGAGAAAAAATATTGGACACGGTGTACATAGGAAAAAAATGTGAAAACTAACTATATGGTGATGGTCAATCGGAGATTGAAAGTTCTATAGATTGTGGAAGGCATGGGCATCTTACATTTATGAGATATGCTTGGATGAAAATCACCTGCAGAACGAAAACAAAAATCAAAATAAACAAAATATATATTGAATGGTGGCCAGTAATTACTAAATAGCGAAATTGTTGAACCATCCAAAGGTTAACCGAAACTACAACAAAGAATGAATAATGATTAACGCAAACGTGTATGGATTTTGGTCACTCACGGTACCTTATGCTTAACAAACTAAGTTCCATCTTCCTGACTATTGCTAATCATAATAAGAATTCCTAAGGCACACAATTCAGTGTTCAAGGCACACTTCCATAACGTAATCAATTCATTTAATCGATTAAAATAAAAAGCCGATCCCGAAACTGATTCATCAAACAGTATTATAAAATCGAACCATACAAAGCCGACATTGTTGAATTTTATTGATCACCCTTACGTAGTATCATATATCCTCAGTTTATCAAGTGAACAAATTGATGATTAACGATATTGTTTTGTCAATATCGTTCGTCGCGAGAAAGCAAACGGAAAATTGTCAAGTATGCGAGAGGCTGATAAAGGGAATGATGGGGCATCCATGAATTGTGCTCTACATTCGAATAAGTGTGATCATTTACGAAAAATGCTCTGTCATGAATTCGATAACAAGCAAAAATACATCGTTAGCTGAATCACGTAATAAAGAACTTTTTTTAGGTAAACATCCTGTAAACATGAACTAGTTCACGGTCCCATAAGGAAGAGGAAAGTGATTATCGGGTTTGTTAGAGATGCAATAAAAAAACTTGAATCTCTTTAAGGACACATTTGGTTCGCTTCTCGGTTTCTGGCTTAGAAATGATATATTGTTACTTCCCTTGATTTACAAATTGCCCCTTCATTATTCATTACATCACGCCACTGGTTTTTACAGAGTTCTTAACAGGATTGGTGAAGAAAAACTAATTTGCAATTTTATTCTCTTTGTGTGTCACATAATCAGTGGAAGCTCCCAAACCTCAATCCCATCGTCGTTTACAGAGTACGATGCAAAGCCATAATTGCCGAAATATCGATTTTATTGTGCTGCTGTGCGGGAAATATATAATGGTTTGTCGCATGCTGTGCACGCTATGCTTTTACTCGTAAATAAAGTTTTATTTTAACGTTACTCATTAAAACAAATCTAACGACATGAGGGGAGGTCGAGCTTTCCAGTCGGGAATTTTAAATAAAAAACGTCAACTAATACATCATCGAAGGTTATTGATTACCTACCCTGTCCAACGCAATATCATGCTGAAGAGAAAAGGTTTTGCATGTTGGCAACATGTTGCTTTAAATGTATATTTAACAGTTTTTTTAACCTCTCACAAAGTTTCAAGAAATGCAAGTAACGAGAAAAGAAACGTTTTCGTCAAATCTGACATTTCGTGTTTCAATGTTTTAGAAATACTGGTGAAAGCAACAAGATCAGTGAAAGAAAATCTAAAAAATTCAATGTTTTTTTTTTAAATGCTCACGTACGCAAGGTGAAGAATAGTTCATAATACAGACTGATTCAGAAATTATAAGCATACTTTCAAAAAATAAAAAATGTGATGTTTTTATTGGAGTTGAATTATTTTTTGTCACATTTAATCAGCACTAGTGCTGTAACATTTTACTCAACTTCACTCAAAATATTTATTTATACTCGAGATGTCTCACTTTTCCTCGAACATTGCATTTCTCACCACTTCAGTCCAATCCTTTTTATTTTTTTCTATGTCATTCGCTAGTTTTACAAATTTTCGTAGCTTTGCTTTGGTCAAAGCTCAGACAATTTCGGAGTAAGACCACGCATTATGAGAGTCAATCAGAAACTAAATAACGTACAGGAATGTGTAAACAATAAGACGCAGTCAAAATAATTTCATAAAATTCAAAATTACCGTTGGAATAAGGTGTGCTTATAATTTTGGGAACAGTCTATACCTAATAAAAAAAATTAAACAGTTTGGGAAACCTTACTTAAAATAACGGAAAGTCTAAGAAATGCTCGATCAACTTCGAAGATCAATCGAAAATTAGTTGAGTATTCATTCAATAAAGCGCACAGAAATTTTTTGTAGCACAGAAAAGTGGAATTACATAAATCAAGTGACGAAATTGTGAATTACAAGAATTTGCAAGGCAAAAGGTCGAATGGATAAAAAAATTAAGACTTTTTACAAATGTCCAACTCCAATATTGCCATTAACATTTAATTTTTTTAAAACGATGCACGTTGGTCCGAAAGGGCGATTTTCAGGAACAAAATAAAAAGTGCAGTTAGATTACGTGTAATCAAATTGGTGTGTTCAAAGAATTGTTTAAAAAGATTAAGGCAAATCTGCAAAAGAGTTCGTCCATAAACTGAGTTCAGCAGGGCACGATAATATGTTTTGTATATTTTGTCGGACGTTTTAAGCTTTTGAAATATTCTATGAAATTGTTGAACTCACAATTACCATAGGTTTGGCAGAAAAAACCAACCTGCTATATTTTATTTTTTATATTAAGCATTTTTCATGGAAACGATTTTCAAGCTACAATTTTTTTTCTGCAGTCTGCTATGTTCTAGAAAATTTTTACTTTTACTTGAACACACAAAAGTTAAATGAAGCTGTATCTTCCATAGCCTTCTGTACCATATGGCCAACATTCTTCATTCCCATTACGTAAAATAAGTTTATACATTTACCGTTTGCTTTACATGTCATCAAATAGCCAACCTGCTGATTGTGCGCTAGATGTTGCAGCAAACATCAACTCATCCGGAGAAAAATGTTCACGTGAAGCATAAGTCTTTTTCTGCTTGGACCCTTCTTTTTTGACTCTGTGAAGAGCTTCATGGGGTGGCCCTTTGGTGTTCTTAAGACACTCAATGAATTGAGAATTAGTTTCTCTTTCAACCAATTCGAGTTCATTGTTTCAAACCGTTCTCGATGCCGATTGCTCTTGTTCCACAAATTGTTGAATTAGGATATAAATCTGGTAATCGTTTTCTTCACTACCGTGATATTTCTCACACTGCAGGAACAACTAGTTCCGAGATTGTGATTGACATTTCTATAACAATAAATCATTTTTTTCAATCAACTTGTTCGGTTTCAACTAAGCTTTGGACCGAAAAGGGGCTCACCTGACTAGAGGATCAATTGTTTAGATAGTTTGCTTGCAAATCAATTTAGTACATTTCTAGCTTACTTCCTCGGATTGAAGTTTTCTTTAAACATTTCACCGATCTCCGATTTGAGTGAGAAGAAAAACTTTCTTTACCATATAAGGCCGCAAAAAAATCAAAGAAAAAAGTTATAGCCAAAGATAATCGCTTAGAACAGTGTGCCAGCCACGATGTCTTACACAAGACGAACATGTATCATAACTCCGGCACTTCGATTTTCAATCCATACCACATGTGTGGCACACTAGGGAACATTTCTGACAGTTGAGATTATAGAACTAACAAGCCAGCAACCTTGCCAATATGCTTTGCCTGGTTGCCAGGATCAGCAGAAAAAAAAACTGATGTAGAAAGAAATGTTCGCCCATTACCAGCAGGCCTCAAGAGTGGACAGTAATGTTTTGCTGGAATGAAAGATATGAATAAAAAGAGTTGATAGTACTGTTGGTGTACGGTAGATTGTGAAAATTGAAATCAAAGTATCGAAAATTAAGCGAAGGCCTTACATCCCTTGCGCGGGGTAGGTCAATGCAGGAACGAATCTGCCACTTTGACAAGCTAAAATGTACTACCATCACAAGCAACACAAAACTGCCATAATTGGTTGCAACAACTTGATTTTGACATAATTGAGTCATTTTGAAGTTATTTTAACTGATTTGCATCAAATGTGCTACTAGGGAAGTGGCTTGTGCTGGTTCTACCGGTTGTTGGTACACGGTCTGCCTTGTTTACCTGTACGAGAGATAAACTCTCTTCTTTTTGGGGTTATATTTATAAACAACGTCTGGTTTTTACTCAATTTCCTATAAATTTGGACCAGTTCTATACGGTCCGAGCTGTTCAAACTATTGACGATGTCAATGTGTGATTTTTTATCGAAAAAACTGGTAAAAAATCAATGGTGTGGCAAACAATTTGTGAGTGTGAAATGCTTTCAAATCTGTTTGTAACAACCGATGCGATGACTGCTAATGTTAACGCTCGGCGATCCAATGATCCAAAAACAAAATAATCCAGTGCTGTTTTGGCCAGATTTGGCATCAGTGCATTGACAACATGGTAGCCTAAAACAAAACCGACGTAGTCGAATTCGTACCCAAGGAGATAAATCCTCCAAGCGGTCCCCAGGCAAGATCAATTGAAACTTTTTGGACTCTGACAAAAACATATTTGCGCAAACATGTTATGGTAGCGGAGCCATTCCATCAAAACTTTTGGATGCTACTGGAAAAAAGTATCAACATCATTGGGAAGCTAGCGAGCAGTGTTAGATCAGAAAAGTGCAATAAAAACTCAATTTACTTAAAAGCCGAGCTAGTATTATTATTTTCTAATCGTGCTTAGACTTACTGCGACACCCTATAATTCCACCCTGGCACACCCTACAATGAATAAACGTCTTTCACTACCATATTTCAAGCATAAGTAAATAATAAAACCTCCCAGTTGTATTATTAGACCTACCCGAGCAGGAGAAAATAACATATGAATACCAAATTTTGATCTTGAACACTGGCCTTCAGAATAATACCAGAGTTGAATACCTAAGTGAAGTACCTACGAATTGCAAGCAGAATATTTCTCGAATAAGAAAATTTGTTATTTGTGATACCTAGGAATACCTTTAGGAATATGAACTATTTTGGTATTGTCATACCCCAACTTGGTATTCGCATAACATTCTGGGAACATTTTTATGCTTTTTGCCGCAGGTATTTTACCTGTTATGCATCGTTCTTGAATACCAAAGCAAATTGTCAAGTTTTTTGTTCCTGCTCGGGTGGTTCAGCATATTTTGTAGGTATTGTATTAGAAGCTCCAGTGAGAAGTGGCGCCAGAAGCAAGTTATTTGGCACTGTTTTTTAAGGAAATATAATACAACACTCGAATATCTATTCGCCAACTGATCAATAACACAAGGATTTTGAAACATTTTCATTTATTTTCAAATTTTCAATTTGATAAGATAACTCATCAATTGGAACACAGTCTTAGATTTTTGTTACCTTCGAGAAAGTTTTTCCCGAAAGTTTATTTTTTCTTATTAGTTAATAAGAGTGCCCCGTTTGTAAAGTTATTCAAAAAAGGAACTATTAAGTTTTTTAACATGGTCTCTTTTGCTGTTAAAAGATTCAATAGTTAATTAACTCATTTGTAGTAAATGCACCAACTTAAGCCCTTAATAATGGATTGAAAGGGAAAGAAGAAATTTTTTCCAAAGCGAAGATTTAAACACGATGTGTCAAAATCCACGAGGAAGAAACGTAGCCTTCTCGTATCGAACGTTCTATTTATGGTAATTTGAAATCGGTTTCATGCATCTATGCTACAGAGGTTAAGAGTTACTCCATTTGAAGAGTGATTATTGCAACGCCGTTAATTTACAGATAAAAACCACATTTGCAGGACAGTATTCTACAAATGATAAAGTTAGTTTGCATACATTCGATCAACTATTGGAAGTTGATTTTTGTTACTTTTGGTTCACACCATCCAGAAGAGCTTGTACATACGTATCCGTTATGTTTTTTTTTTCATTTTTCCACTTCCTACGCATGTCATTTGTATCTTTTACTTACTCTTTGGTTTCGCTTAGTTCCCGCTTCATCATGGCCCAATAAGTTTTGATTGAACGTAGGTTAGGGCAGTTCGGTGAATTCATAATCTTGAGAACAAAATGCACCGAATTTGTCTCATATCATTCCTGCACGCTTTTAGAATAGGGTCATGCAGATAAATCGAAACATAGTAGTGGTTTGTCATTGTGCTTTTCCAAAAATGGCAAAAAACGTTTTTGTAGGCATTCGGTCTTGTAAATTTCACCATTGATTTCAAAATGTAATATCAAGGATTTCCCACATTGAATTTCATGGAGCCACGTGTGGCTTCAACAGAGGAAGCAGACGCTTCTGTAGACAACCCTTGAGGTAGATCTCTCCGTTTACAGTCCCGGTACTCACGAACGGTGCACTCCGTATGCCACATGAGCAGATTGCTTGACAAATAATGTATTTATTGGCAAACTTTGAATGTTTTGGCTTCCTTACTTCCTCTGCAACATCAAAATCAAAATCACTGCCTTGACGTAAGTTTCTTAATCCATGATGAGACATTGAGGCTTCGTCATTATCTAGGTGCACAGTTTCCGGGCCCGTGACTTTTCAACTGTATTTTGCAGTTCGTCACGGTTTGGAGCCTTCTTTTTGCAAAATCAATTCGCGACGTTGCTTTTCGGGTGACGCCATTTTTTCCAATTTTCGAAAATCTGACAGCGATAAAAAAACATCAACAAAAACACTCTAAACTACTTCTACCAACATTTTCAAGAGAGAACACCCAATGGTTAATTTTCTACACCGTTTTTCCGTGATGAAATTTGATGTGGAACACCCTTTATAATGCCAAATGAAGTATTTCGATGCGATTTTTTACATTTTCTTTTTGTGAAACGGTCATCCACTTTAAATTTATCTTTTCCGGTGTAAAACACCTAACATTTTTCAGAGGGCAGCTTTGACGTATGTTTTGTCATTCATCACACAGCAACTGAAACAACTTCGCGTAGAGTACAGGTTTGGGTAGCTTTGAACATTGTATGTATTTACGTATGTCTTTATCCTTCCGGGCGTTACTTTTGAAAAAAATTAAGACCCCGAGAGATTCTTCACGCCGCAGAAGAGGACGAGCCCAAGCCCCACACTGCTGATCTATATCCAACGGCATCTTACAGGGTGGACACTCAAGGCTCCTTTTCTCCCGAGTCTCAGGGCGTCTCTGGTGTTAGGAGCGTTTTCAGATACGAGATGCCTAACCCACTAATCAAATTTAGTAAGGAATGGATTCCCGTAACTAATTAGAACGGGAGCGGGGTAGAAGAGGACCAGTGGTGACAAACATAGGTTTACGTGGGCTGAATCACACCTGAGTTTAGGTAACCCGTGAACCCGCGTGGTAACGGTTCGGCGTAGGCTGAAATCTGACATACTGCTGATCCATCTGATACGTAAATATTTTATTAGTGTGCGTTAATTGCAAATCCCTATCACGTTTTCATCATCACGTGTTGAAATGTTAGGTTGTTGGGTGAAATAACCCTTAACCTTACCTTCCGTCTTCCTACATGCTACTCCCGGTTTCCTTCCTACTCTTGAGACGGCTGAAATACAGATTTGTAACTTTTTTCCCTCTGTAGGATGGGATAGTTCAGGATTTTTTATGTGATCGTACAATTTTTTTCCACGCCGGTCCACTTGACTCTCTATCCCAACAAGCCGCAGCAAACCACAGAACTACGAAAATCACAGGATACAAACAATACAAAACAATAAATTTAAAGAGGAACTGTGCACAATTTGTTTAATGTATGTCCAGAGGGAACAAGTCACAGACAGTTATAAGTGTTGCAATAATTTTGTGTTCACCCTTTATACACTTTTTGGTTGGCACATAAAGCGTATCCACGTTAAATTTCGGACACTAAGATAATGCCAGCAAAAAACAAACTTAGACACCGGTTGTTTATTTCAGTATTATAAAGTTATAAAAACCTATAAAACCAATAAGCATTAGCATACGCAGTAAACCAACTCTAAATCTGCATTTCAGATGCTACAAGCATTTCATTAGCATTATATTATTGTTGGATTTCAAATGCTATTTAAATGCTTGTAGTCTGTAATAAGCGTTTCGAATGCAAAATAGCACTGATGAAGCATTATCAAAGCATTGCAGTAAAGCAGCCGTATATTGAGCCAAAAGTGGCATTTATATTGCATTTAAGGTGACTTATTTGCTTGATAGGCAGCCACTTTGAAACTACTTATTAACCAATAAGGGTGTACCTGGGTATAGTAAAAACAGTTGACTGAGATCCTTCTCAGTCCTTAATCCTTCTTTCTGTAAAATTCTTGCACTGTACAGTATCCTCAGATACGCTAGTGGTACCGGTTCTTCATTTTTTCTTGGAATCGCCAATCCCATTTGCTTTCTTCTTATTTTCAAAGAATTTCCGCTTAACCAGAGCCCAGTATTTTTCTCTCGAATGGAGTTTTGGACACTTAA
Source organism: Aedes japonicus (assembly GCA_034211315.2). Lineage (NCBI taxonomy): Eukaryota > Metazoa > Arthropoda > Insecta > Diptera > Culicidae > Aedes > Aedes japonicus. Next base: position 66,257 of record JASCZW010005311.1, read on the forward strand.
GCAGATTGACTATTTTTGAGACATTTTGCATAGTGAAAAAAGCTAAAACATGTCAGTGCTAGATATTCGTGACTTTTTATAAACGGTAGCAACCGCTTTTGCAGACATTCATCTCTTACCCATCCTTGTTGATAGTTCCGCTAGAGACGATACTTATGGATTTTCGACAACACAAACTTATGGCCTGACAAACCAAATAATTTTCGGGGAATTAAGGCAACTATTTTGTTTTGAAATTCTTGGCAACGGCGTTTTTTGCATCGTGGTATTAAATGCCAGACCCGTCAACTATTGAAAGTCGTCAACCATTATGGTACAAGTCCTTAGCACGACTCTTTGCTGTGAAACTTTGCTTGTCATTGTGGTTGGGCACCTATTTCACTTAGTACGTTTTGCATTTGTAAAAGCACACATTATTTTATTTTCTTACTTTATGAGCCACATTTCACATAGAAGGTTTGGGATGATTCTCAATAATGGCTGCTATTGTGCATATTTTGAATATAAAAAAAACGGACATACTAAACGATACTAGAAAAGTACTCGAAAATTCAAGCAAATATTAAGTCTCTGAAACTGATTCCGAAATATCATGCAGTTTCAAATATCCATTTATCCTAGCCAAACTAAAATATCGTTAACAAATCGCCATCAAGTCCATATGTGTTAAATAAATCAAAACTCAAAAGAGCACCTGGATAATCGTATGCTTTGATGGATATTTAGTAACATTGCTTCTTCCTTCTTCCGTTGAATCGAAAATGGCCTCAGGCGTTGGAAAACAAGGCACCACAACACCCATCAGAAAATAGCCTGAGGTACCAGCCCCAACACCAACAGCTTGCGGAATTCCTCGAAAAGCACTGCTACCGTGTCCTCGTGGGTAAACATTTTCACGTTCCCCGTACGCCACTGCCTAGGCCAAACTCACCAACAGTTCTTCAGTCGGTGCTATTCGGTCGGTCTTTCTTGTGTCATTATTATTGGAAGCGGAGTGGGTACCATGTGGTATGGTAATTTATTTCCCTTCGGTGAAACGGAATGGGGTGCGGGTTTTACCACTGAATTTTCCCACGGGTTATTAAATTCATCACCTCGTTTTTTTTTTTACAGAAAATGGTACGGAATAATGTTCAAGGATGGAACTCAGACAGCATCGTTTCGGCGTGTAACACGAGTGCCGAGGGCAAAGCATTGCAGATACGCTTTTTCCGTCGAGATAATCAAGAATTTCCATTCCAAGGCTAAAGTTTAATCACCGAACAGGGGCTGCACGGAGGAAATGTTCAAAGACATAAATTTTAATGAGCGCTGCTGTATTCTTTGTTTGCTGCTTTAAAGTCAAAGGAAAGTTTGAAACAGTGGTCAAAATTATGTTCGCCTTGCGGACGTTTATAATAATGACGTCGCTCCTTAAGAGTGCGGAGCGAAGGTTTTCATGCCTAGCGAAGGAAATGACGCAAGAGATCCGCGTCTTGATATTTACTCTGAATTTTATTGTAAATAAATTAAAGTCCAAAACCAACCTTGAAATTTCAACAAGGATATGACGTTGACAATGGCTTATCCGATGAAGTCTATTTAAGCGATCCTTTCCTCAATGTACAGCTAAGCCATGTTTATCAAACATGTTGGTATGCAAAACAATTCAATGAAAAACCATAAATATAACCAAAATCACCATGATTATTGTTCTGTCGCTTCTTAAAACTAGAAAAAAACCTGATCAATGTAAGTTATATGGTAGAGAGGACTGCAGTGAAGGACATACATTGAACTTGTAATTACTTTTTTGCTCTTTTCCATCTGTTTTCTCTTCTCCCATACAGGCAAGCTTTTTAAGAAACATTCATTCTCCTCTCCCCCCAAGGTCTTCTATGTTGTATACATGTAAATTAATTATTGTTTGAATCGTCAGCCTTTTTTCATACATAGCATGTGACGTGGATTGGGGGGGTAGCTCACCAAATCTTCCGATCCGCCTCTAGGCGTCTTGCTATGAGGTACCAGGTGGGTCTCCACCGATTGCTTGTCAATCTGCCAAATTTGGTAGACGATTGCATATCACAAAAAATGCGATTGGTTGAGCAGATTGGAGATGATGAAATCTTTGGGAATAAGACCAAGTCCCCCCCTGGATGGTGCCAAGAAGATGTACTTGGGAATCAACAAAAGCAGAGAGTTTTCAGAAGGAACGCAATGCTTCTAGTGACGCAAATCTTCCCCCAATCGTTCAACTCTAATGTATGATATAGATTGCGCTTTATGACGTTGAACTTGTTTGTCATTAGATGCACAAATGTATCTGTTGCAAGATACTCATAAGCAACAGAATGATAGAGTATATAAAGTGAATGGTATGGAGTACAATTTCAATAAACACCAAGCTTCAACTACATTTACCATCTTATGTACCACGGCTACTGTCTATAGCACTGGAATATTTTAATTTAACGATTTAATCGAGGTTGTTCTTTTGCCAATGCTTCATCATATTCCTGTATGAAGGACCAAAAACGGGCCCGTAAAGGGTGATACGGTCAAAATATGGTCAATATCAACTTGACGTATTTCTTTCAATTTTGCATTTAAAAAACCTGAACACCCCTCATTTTGAAGGTGTGTGTGTGTGTAGAATGTTGCTGCTATTTTGATTTTGGAATTCACTCTTCAGTTGTCAAAATGCCGTCCAAGCAAGAAGAGCAGCGTATCAAAATTTTGCTCGCGCATCGCGAAAATCCGAGCTACTCGCACGCAAAGTTGGCAAAATCGCTAAAAGTTGCCAAATCAACCGTTACAAATGTAATTAAAGTGTTTGGGGAACGTTTGTCGACAGCCAGGAAGTCTGGATCGGGGGGGAATCGAAAACCGGAAGCCGCTGAGACGACAAAGAGAGTTGCCGGTAGTTTCAAGCGAAACCCTAACCTATCTCTCCGAGATGCCGCAAATAAAGCTGGGTGTATCGTCTACAACCGTGCATCGAGCCAAAAAAACGAGCCGGACTATCGACTTACAAGAAGGTAGTGACTCCAAATCGCGATGATAAACAAAATACGACGGCCAAAGCGCGATCCCAGAGCTGTACACGACGATGCTGACGAAGTTTGACTGCGTGGTAATGGACGACGAAACCTACGTCAAAGCCGACTACAAGCAGCTTCCGGAACAGGAGTTTTATACGGCAAAAGGAAGGGGAAAGGTAGCAGATATTTTCAAGCACACGAAACACAGCAACACTTTGACAGCAAACTGTCAAAGTTCGCAAAGAAATATCTGGTTTGGCAAGCCATCTGTACCCGTGGCTTGAAAAGCAGCATTTTCATAGCTTCCGGGACTGTCAACCAAGAAATTTACGTGAAAGAGTGTTTGAATAAACGTCTGCTGCCTTTCCTGAAGAAACACGGTTGTTCCATACTGTTTTGGCCGGATTTGGCATCTTGCCATTACGGTAAAAAGGCCATGGAGTGGTACGCCGCCAACAACGTGCAGGTGGTTCCCAAGGACAAGAACCCTCCCAACACACCAGAGCTCCGCCCAATTGAGAAATACTGGGCTATTGTCAAGCGGAACCTAAATAAGACCAAAAAAACTGCTAAGGACGAGCAGCAGTTCAAGGCAAACTGGCTTTCTGCGGCGAAGAAGGTGGACAAGGTGGCTGTACAAAATCTGATGGCAGGGGTCAAGCGTAAGGCCCGGCAATTCGGATTCGGAAAAGCGGAAGCCTAACTTAATATTTTTCCTGAATTTTATACTAATTGAACTTGAAAAAGAAATTTAATTTAATTTTTTAAATAAACGATTTCACCGATTTACACGCGTTTTCCCTTGACCAAATTTTGACCGTATCACCCTTTAAGCAAATAAACTTACGCGCAACCCAAAGCTACAGGGGTCTAGAGAGAATCTCTTTCCAGAAACAAATTCCCAGAAACCACACCAAAACCGAGCCTTGGCCTAGTAAAAAGTTCCACTAGATGAGAAGAAGAGCCCTTCATTTATTCACAAAATACTAACAAAAGGATCACTCACTCTTCCTATCCAATCGCTTCAATCGGATGCTCTGATGGTCCCTTTCTTCATCCGAACATGTAGTTATATAAATATATGAAAAATTCAGAGAAAATTCTTTTATTTTCTTACATTGATTTTGAAATCATCTTACGGGCTGCAAAATAGTAGTCGACAACTATGATGGAGCGTGCGTCCCCGCAACATAGCTCTGGTCCTCACAAGTTCCTACCTCATGCTTCCACGGGTCAAGAGATGACAAATACCGCCAGCTAAGGGTTGCGTACTTAGCTAATAGTGCATCCTGGGCACTGTTGTCCTTCTGACTTCAGCTAGATTGAGGAGGTGCGTGCCGAGAGTCTGTCCACCAAGAAGGTCTGTCCACCAGCGGCTGAGTAAGTAACGCTGTATCTCGTCAGCTATACCTTAGGAAGCAGTCTCACCAACGCAATGTAGGCAGCGCGACCCTGGTAAGATAGCATGCTGTAATCTTACCCTACCACGAAAAATGGAAGTATTCTTTATACGGTATATAATTTTGGATCATCCATGTTATTCTCATTTTATATTATAACATCCCTTCACAATATTTTTTATGCTATTTTCAGCTTCGCATTTATCCATCGTCGAATGTTGTAGTCCACCGACCCCCCATGGAGCGAGATAAGGCGCTATAACCTTGGCAATTATTTTGGTTCGAATGCCAAAAGTTCACCCACAGGCAAAAGCAGCATCAACTAATCTTTCTAGCATCGATGCTCCCAACGATAAAGTACAAATTATCACACTGTTTAACTCTGCATGGAAGCGTTCGGTACGGGAGGTCCAGGCTTTCTTCCTTCCCTTGATACAAAGTAGTGGAGCGATTTGAGATCTTTCTGGATTCGCTCTATTTCTTGGAATCCTCTCTGCGGCACATACTACGCAGTTGACCTGGCCGATGACAAGAAAAATGATGTATTCAAGAAACCATCATTTTCCAGGATGCTTTCAAGAATTGGCTGCGTTAGTGTGAGATTAGATTAGATTAGATTAGATTAGATTGATTTTGAAATCATCTTACCCTAAGCTTTGTTAGAAAGTTAAGTTGATAGTAAAATTGATAAGTGTTTTATACCGTCTCGGTGTTTCTGCTTTTGAATAGATGACTTCAGGAGGGCAAACCCAGACTTACTATGCGTCATATGGTATTGTTCGCGATCATGGTTTAAGGAAGAAAACAGGAGAAAGGAAAAAAAGCATTAGTTAGTGGTAATATGCGATACGCATGTGAGATTTTCTTGTTGATCCTCCATCTTATTTTCATGTGATCATTACAAGCTGCCCATTTGGTTCAGGCACATTTGAACGTAAATTTGGCAGCCTATTCACACATGAAATCTGCCTTGACCAAGTCGTCAGAACGCGTCCATACCCTTCTCTTAACCGAAGGGCACGGCATTAAGTCAGGAGTAAAAATCAACACTAATGACTACATCGAACATGTTCTGAAAAATCTTTTGTTACTACTAGCATCAAAATTGATTCTAGGCGGAAATTATTGTTTTCAACAGGATTATTTCCCTTCTCAACAAACGAAATAAACACAGATATGGTGTCGTTAAAATTTACCCCATTTCATGCTTTCACAAGAATGGCCTGCCTCATCACCAGATCTCAATCCTTTGGATTTCTTTGCTTAGGAATACATACTCAATAAAATTGGAAAACAAAAGGTCATATGGGGAAACTTTGAAGAAACTTTTGATCAATATTAAGGGCAATAAACCTCAAGGAACGGTACGTGCCTATGCCGAAACACCTAAGAAACTTTTAAGGCTGGTCATGGAATTAAAGAAAAAAGGTTTGCGCTCAACACGTCATTCAGTTAAAGAACTTGTGTTTTTAAATCACTTATTATAGTGACTTTATTTTGTTATTACCAATTCATATGTATGATGATACTGCAGCATACTTCCAATTTTGGAAATTAAGAATTTGAGATTAGGCACTTGATTAGTATTTTTTTAAATAGATTTTTATAAATATAATAACAATCAGATAGATCTCACCAGATGATGCACAACAACATTAACTTTGATGAAGTTTGCCTGAAGCAGATAATTTCTCATCTCCATGCGAAAAGCGCTAGGAGTGGACGGTAATTTATTGCTATAACGAATAGACATGAAGAGAAAGTGGAAATAGAATAGAAGTATTGAAAATTGAGCGAAAGGGCATTGGTAAAGTAGTACTCGAACCAAGGACGTTACCTTTTGCCTAACAGCTCACTGCGAGGTAGGTCAAGGCACGGACGAATCCACCACCTCAACACGCAACAGTAACGTGTTGGATCGCGCTCATGTACCACTGAAAGCTGGTGATAGTTTCTAGCGGTAGTTTGTGTGCACTCTGTTTTGATGGGCACATGGGAGAGGAACTCTCTCCTTTGGGAACGTCCATTACTTACGTCACGCAGAAGTGACTTTTTATAATATAAAGGTCTTTGTTGAAATCACGAAAAGAAAAGTAACGTAACTAATTTTAAGAAGTAAATGGCTTATTTACGAAATTTTATTAAGTCTCTCAGCGGAAATCCGATAAAAACATTAAAACTTGGGCGCATAAATATTGTCTGACTGTTTGACATGCCAATAAATTGCTATTACATCCTACTACTACTACTACTACTACTACTACTACTACTACTACTACTACTACTACTACTACTACTACTACTACTACTACTACTACTACTACTACTACTACTACTACTAATACTATATATATATATATATATATATATATATATATATATACTACTATATATATATATATATATATATATATATATATATATATATATATATATATATATATATATATATATATATATATATATATATATATATATATATATATATATATATATATATATATATATATATATATATATATATATATATATATATATATATATATATATATATATATATATATATATATATATATATATATATATATATATATATATATATATATATATATATATATATATATATATATATATATATATATATATATATATATATATATATATATATATATATATATATATATATATATATATATATATATATTATTATTATTATTATATATATATATATTATTATTATTATTATTATTATTATTATTATTATTACACATATATTATTACATACTATTATTATTATTATTATTACACACACACACATACACATTATTATTACATATTATTATTACTACTACACATTACATATTATTATTATATTATTATTATTATTAATATTATTATTACTACACACATACTACTACATACTACTACTACTACTACTACTACTACTACTACTACTACTACTACTACTACTACTACTACTACTACTATATACTACTACTACTACTACTACTACTACTACTACTACATATATATATATATATATATATATATATATATATATATATATATATATATATATATATATATATATATATATATATATATATATATATATATATATATATATATATATATATATATATATATATATATATATATATATATATATATATATATATATATATATATATATATATATATATTATTATATATTAATATATATATTATTATTATATTATTATTATTATTATTATTATTATTATTATTATTATTATTATTATTATTATTATTATTATACTATTATTATTATTATTATTATTATTATTATTATTATTATTATTATTATTATTAATATTATTATTATTATTATTATTATTATTATTATTATTATTATTATTATTATTATTATTACTATTATTATTATTAATATTATACTATTATTACTATTATTACTACTACTATTAATATTACTATAATAATTTTATTACTATTACATGTAGGAGTTAGCTCTCGTAGGTGCTATTCTTATTTATCCCAGGCTGTCGGCAGATGTCACTTCAGGACTTCCACATCTTCATGTTTTAGAGCAGATTTCGGCCTTGAACATACTCCAGACAGCTAAATCCATAAGATTCAGGTCCGAGCGAACTCGCCGGCCACTTCGAAATTGAAATGAATCCTGTTAAATGTTCCGTTATCCAGATTTGAATTTTCTTCACTTTGTGAACCAGCGAAACCCGATCCCTGGAACCAAAATGATGACGTTCGTCACGGTTCGTCGACGTTCTGTAGATCTAGTACCCGATTTGCATTTTAGTTAATCTTCACTCCTTCAGGGAGAAAAACCACCGGAGTCCGGATCACGGATGATTCCATCGCCTGATTTCTGTCGCCTGGTGGTCGTCAGCACGTCAGCATGGGTTCGTGATTTTTCTGGCAACCAAATTCTGTCGTTCTCCTTATGCATGCACTACTGCGGTCCTCTTCAGCAGTGCCTGCGCTCTTTTTGCCCGTCCGTGTTTCTGCTCCATCGAAGGGACTTGAACCTTCTGGATCTTGTAGGGCTTGGTCTGAAGTTTATTTTTCAGGATTCGACGAAGACTTCAATCCGATACGTTGAGATCCTCCGCCAATTTAGTGGTACTACGTCGATCTTTACCATGGCAGGTACCCTAGCTAAGTTAAATAACAAACTGATATCAAATAAGTAACAAGTTTTGTTATATCAATATAATTTTGAAGTCACCTGTTATCGCATAAAACATTAGTTATCAACATTTACAAATTCTGTTATCATCTGTTATCTATTTTTCAAGACGATTCTTGACGAATGTTACTGGATTCTACTGAATTTTACCAGCAGGCGATGGATATGAAATTGAGCTTTTAACCAGAAGCACTATTTCAGTTGTTAGTGTATGAATTTGATGTCATGTTGATAACATAATTTGAAATTTTCTCAAGAAATATGTTCATATCACAAAATTTGTTATCAAAATGAACTCGATGATAATAAAACAAGATAATATTGTGATATCCAACGAATAATTTTTTGTTATCTCTCTTGTTATTTTGGCTGTTTATTCAGCCTAAATGATAACATATTTTTTTATCAAACACAAATAATCTGATATTAGAACTTGTTATCAATTTGGTATAAATCTTTACTCGGGTATCACCTCATTAGCTCGACGTCCCCCGCCATACCGTTTTTTTCGGTACTCTCGGTCTCCAGGTATCTTATGACTTAACAGTGTTTAAAACCTCTGCAAACACATAAATCAGACAGCTCACGAACTATGTCCTTCTGTCGTTTTCCAGCTCGGAACAAATATCTGATAGAGATCCATTTTTTCCGGATAACACTCGATTACACAAGTAACACATACAACCACTGACAGCCAAGACACAATGTTAACAAAGCGACGTGGGTTGTCCAATACGAAATTTCATTGGACATTACAACATAATAATGACTGTTGAAGAAGCAGTTCGATTACCAAGCTCTGTATTTGATTTCATTAACAGATCTTTCGTTACTGGACTAGTTCCGATCCTTGGTTCTAAGTTTTCTTGGTTCTGACTAGTTCCAATCCTTGGTTCTAAGTGGGCCACTATTAATCAACAATACATTTTTCCATCCACCATCTCTTCAATACAACTGTAACTCTCCTCTCAATAGCGGTAATTTCTATAGCTACAGCTTAAATCGTTCATAAATGACGTGACACAAGAATTGATTTTACTTGTGGTGATAATAAAGCCAGTTTTGTAGTTTGAATAATGAGTGAATTCTTCCTATTTTGCGCATTCTTAAATAATAATCGAGTTATGGATCATGGAGTCAAGCATAAAACAAACGAGAAACACTCAGTACTATTTGAAAAAAAAAAGTCTTCCTTGAACATGAGAAATTCTTTGATTTTGGTTTTTTATTCACATATAAAATTTCAATCCAACATGAAAATTATTCAGGCAGCTTAAACACAAAATGTTTATTTCCCGGGTAAGAAGCATGTTCTGATAGAAGTTTGAACCCCTTCTTATTCAAAAAAAGAACTCATTCGGAATAACAACCATAAACGCCCCAGTTTTATTAAATATTAAATATTCCCCAGGTTCAGCTAGTTTTATGTATATATTTAAACAATGGATCTTATTGTTGAGATTTCTACTTCTCTTCCTCCTTTTATTATGTATTTTCATCCGATTCCTATGGGTTATGAATGAGTTTTTTAAGAGACAACATTCAAGTATTTAAAGGCAATTTCTTCAATTTTCATGAGCAAATTAATGGCCCAAACACAATTATAACAGAAGTTGAACGGCAACGGTAACGGAAAAGCACGATCTGAGTACCCTAGTAAAGGAAAATAACAAGCTGATATCATATAAGTAACAAGTTCTGTGATCTCAGTAATCGTTTTGATTTCCGCTGTTATCGCATACCAAATTTAGTTATCACCATTGGCAAATTTTGTTATCATATGTTATCATTTTGAACACATTATTTTTTATGAACGTTATAAGTTGAATTGTAAAACTATAAATAGTTCCAGCATATTTGAACAAGAAATTTTGCTTTTAATCAAAATATTTTTTTCAGTTAGTAGCATGAGCATTTGATTTCAAATTGATAACATAATTTGTTACTATTTCAATAAATTTGCTTACAATACAGGATTTGTTATCAAGTTGTTCGCAGTGATAACAAAATAAGTTATTATTATGATATTCAAGGAGTATTTTTTTGTTATTCATTCTGTTATTTTGGCTGTTTATTCAGCCTGAATGATAACATATTCAGTGATCAAAAAATGATAACCTGGTATCAGAACTTGTTATCAATTTGGTATAATCCTTTGCTCGGGTAAGCCTACTTGTTAGATGCAATTCTAAATCTGATGCGTTAGCACGAATACTTGCAATTAGAAGCGAATACGAGTACGTTTAGACTCAAACAGTTGAAAACTTTAAAGTCTGGTGACTTAGTCGGTCACCTGAGCATTTCGGTCGGTCACCTGGGCCAGTGATGTATATGAATGGAGACTGGATGAAACCTGTGGAAAACCATTACATTCCTTACAACATATGTGAGATGTCATATAAAATTCCATTAAATTCTTCACAGATGACTCAAAATTTGAAACAAAAACAAGTGCAGAAATCTTAGGCCCGTGGGTAAAATTCTTAGTGGCGATGGGAAACTACCTAACGGTCTTCCAGACGGAGTTTTTGGCTTTAATAAAATGTATTTGTCGTTTGTCTGAAGAGTAAATTTAGACATGCTTATATTTGTATTTTTACGGACAGCCAAGAGGCACTCAAAGCGTTGAGTAATTATAAATGTACATCAAAACTTGTCTGGAAATGCATTCTTTTACTGCGAAAAGTGTGCCAAGAGAACTAGAAATCGCTTTTGTGTCAATAAAACTAACCTTTGTGAGCCAAATCCCCATCTACCATACTAAACAACGAAAACAATGTAACTATTCATTTGAAACAAACTATAGCAGCACAAATCAAAACGAACCATGTGAATCAAAAGTCTGGAATGTAGCTAAATGAAGTATCATGGGTTAAGTTGCTGCAATTAATGATGCCGGTTTTGTAATGCTTGGGAAGCCTCAAAAGTCAATTCCTCAGAACTCAACATATCTCATTTCATTCAGAATAATCAACATTCAATTTTCATTGTTTCGGATCGCCAACATATAAACACAACAACCGCCCCACAGTCAGCATTCTTTCTACCAAGTCCATCGAAACCAGCACGCCCCGAGCGAAAGTCAATGGAACTTATAATTTATTGGAACCCATTTCTCACCATGAAATATTATCGAAAATTATTCCCACTGCAATGAATGAAACCAGACCTATGCCATTTCACCCAGCCTCACTGTTTTGTCACACCAGAAATTATTCGAGCTCATCCCAACAAACATGAGTCCTGTGAAGAGCCTCCCAAAGTCCTGTAGAGAGCCACTCAAAGCCGAATACCATGGTGAAAATACAGTCGAGTTACCTAATGTATGGTGGGTGGGATCGTCCTTTCGCTCTCTTTCCGCAGCCTTCTCGCAACCAAAAAATGGTAAGAAACAACAACACTAACTAAATACAAAAAATTAGCACAATTGATTACCGGAGAACCTTGAAATGACCGTACTCTTAGAGGCCTAACTGTAAATAATTTGTGGGAAAATGAAAATTTAATATAGCTACAGCGTCTCTCGTCCCGTTCCTTCCGGATTAACCCAGCGCTATCTGATATTGAACGAAACTCTTCGTTTAACCGTCGTTACTATATTACATTTTCTCCCTAGAGAAGCTAGACAACTGAGCTGAAGAGCAGATAGGGATTTAAAATTTTATTACGAGGATAAACTCAAAATAAACCCAAAGCACGATAATTGTATGAATACCTTAATTTTCCCTTCGATGGCCCATTTTGACATCACTCTGTTATTTTCGTTCGCTCAGGAGAAGAGAAAGTTTTCCCGGACGAATTTATAATGAACATTGGTTTGCAAAGTGGATATGAATTAAAGCATTCAAATTGGACACGAACGACTGCTGGAACGCGTTCGTTCTTGGTAATTTTCATCCCAGGATGTATAATGCATAACAGAACCTAAACCCAGCGAAGGCGTTCGGATACACCTTGGCTCACTCTGCTGATTTTCAAACACTCACAATGTTGGAAGATACTGGCTGTCATTCCAAGACATTTTCCAATTTGGTTCTGTCAGTTTTAATTTCACTCTGGTATCGGTGGACTACTCGGTATGCTACGATTTACACGGATAAAAAAACGCGTTTGAAACAATAAACGTATTGGAATCGTCGTTTCTCTCAGGTTCGAGGCCAACTTACTGATTGTTTCACTTTTTTTTTATTCTTGTGGCAATCTTAAGAAGCAGTTAATTTTCAAACAAAAAAAAAGTTGTCTCGAATCAAAATTCAGGAGAATGATAAAATCTTGTTATCTATATAATTAAAAATGAGTTGGGGTTTCCTTTGTCACGATTTAACTCGCGAGCGGAAGGACCGTTTGGCAAGATTTTTGCTTTGTTGGATTTGTCTTGGACACCGGAAGGTTCTTATGATGGTTTGAGACCCCTCCCTTCTCTGGAAAGGGGGGCTCCCATACAAGTGAAGCACAAATTTAAATGCATAACTCGAGAACTGATCAAGCAAAGGAACCCAAATTTAGCATGCGGAAGTTTTTGGAGGCAAGCAATGTTTTTATGGTAGTCAGAGACCCCTCCCCTCTCTAGAAAGGGAGGCTCTCGTACAAATGAAACAGAAGTTTCTGCATATCTAAAGAACTAATCAAGCATATGAAACCCAATTTGGCATGTGGAGGTTTTTGGAGGAGATAAATGTTTCTATGGAAGTTTGAGACTCCTCCGCCATCTGGAAGGAGGTGGGAGGGGGGTTTCCATACAAATGAAACACAAATTTCTGAATAATTCGAGAACTTATCAGGTTAATGGAACCAAATTTGGCATGTGGAGGTTTTTGAAGGCAAGAAATGTTTCTATTGTGGTTTGAAAATCCTGCGCTCACTGAAAGAGGGGTCTCTTATACAAATAAAACACGAATTTCAGCATAACTCGAGAACAAAGCAAGCAAATGGAAACAAATTTGGCATATGAAGGTTTTTGGAGGGTAGATTTCTATACAAATAAAAATGAATGTCTGTCTGTCTGTCTGCCTGTCAGACCCTTATAGACTCGGAAATTTCTGTACCGAAAGGGTTCAGGGGTTTTTAGGGCTGGGGAAGGTTCTTAAGATTGTTTGAGACCCCTACTCTCTCAGGAAGGGGGGCTCTGATACATATGAGACACAAATTTACACAAATAACTCGAGAACTAATCAAGCAAATCGAATCGAATTTGGCATGTGGGGGGTTTTGAAGGCAAGAATGTTTCTATGGCGGTTCAAGACCCCTCTTTTTGAAAGGGGGGGGGGGGGTTCAAACAAATGAAACTCAAATTTTTATTATAATCGAAGAACCCCGTGTGATGGTTCGAGAACTTATCAAGCAAATGGAACCAAATTTGGCATGTGGGGGGTTTTGAAGGCAATCATTGTATGGTGGTTTGAGAACCCCCCCGCCCCCTTTGGAAGGGAGGGCTTCCATACAAATGAAACATAAATTTCTACCAAAAATGAGAATTATCCAGGATACTTAAACGCAAAACGTGTATTTCTCTGGTAAGAAGCATGTTTTGATAGAAGTTTAAATCCCTGCTTATTCAAGAAAAAAAAACTCATTCCGAAAAAAAAACCATAAAAGTGTTACATTAAATTTTCCTTCATTTAGTTGCAAGCGTAGCAACTAACGCACCGGGTGCAGCTAGTAGTTTGATGCAATGTGGCAATGGAATCCAGCCATCATATTGTTTGAAAAAAAACATAACAATGAACATGTTTTTACTATAAAAAGAAAGAAAAAGTTTTTCTTGATTTTTCATTATTCCACTCGCACTGACGCTGTAAGATAGTTGATAGTATGAAATTGATTTTTTTATGTTAAGATCTTAAGGGCAGTATTTCGGAAGTCATCAAACCTTTTTGTTTTCTTATATATTGATTTATAGCGATATATGGCTACTTGAACAGTTCAATACAAAAAATGGACGACTGAAAACGTTATACAAGCCAATTTTATAATAATAAAGGCATGTTTTGATTTTCTTTTTTTTTATTATTCGATTACACCAACTAAATGCGTCTAGGATTACAACTTCTTTTCTCCGTGTAAAAAGAATGGCAAGGCAAATCGTGAAAAACGAACAAAACGCAGCAACCGTTACATTCCTACCGTACATCAACTGCTCTGCTCGAGGGAAAAGTTTAATTATTAAACGCTTGGAAGTTTCTAGACACGAAAAAAACGAATAAATGAACGGAACTAGGAACCTACGCACGTATTTTCGAGGGAGTAGAAACCGACAGTTTTGCGTTTCAAGCTTATTGATTGCTCTCAGCTGTGGTCGAAATGCATTTCCATAGTTATTAATTAAGAGCTTTCGATGACACGTACCATGTTTGCATTTGTCTGGTTGTGTGGCAAGAACAATTTTACCCTATGTTCAGGGAGTCGAGACAATTTTCCAAGCGAAAAATTCCTAGACTTGACCGGGAATAGAATCCAACCACCTCTAACATTGTGTTGTTTTGAAGCTAAGCCTTTGTCGTGACTGAGCTAAGGGAGGCCTCAAAAGAAACCGACAGAGTCTATCCTTTAATTATGAGATCAACAGTAGTTAGTGTATCATGTGTAGCCTGTCCATAAAGCCTGTCCATGTAAAATTTCGGACACCAATAATACCAGCAAAACAAAAATATATAATTACATAATTCAACAAAACCGATTGTTTATTTTACAAAAAAAAGAGTTATACCTGCAATAGAAACAGTTGATAAAAATGTTAACCCTTCTTTCTTTAAAATCCTCGAACTTTCTGTGGTATACCCTTCATCGGTTTCCGTACGGTATCCTCGGATACGCCCACCGTGACGACCCTCCATCTTCTCTTGAAATTATCGCTACCATTTGCTTTCTTCTTCGTTTTGAATAGTTTCCGCTTAACTGAAGCCCAGTACTTCTCTATTGGGCGAACCTCTGGTTCAGTTTGGTGGATTTGCTGTTTTTGGCACGTATTTGACCTCTTGTACCTTGTACCATTCCAGGACGGATTTCGGTTAGCGACAAGAGGCCAAATCAGCCCAATACAGAGCTGAAGGGTTAAGGCTTTTCATAAAAGGTAGCAACCGCTTTTGCAGACATTTTTTCGAAATTTAACGTGGAAAGGCTTTATTATACAACACATAACTGCATATGTTATTCCGTAAATTTGGAATTTCAATTTTTAATAAGGTGCTATAACCTTGGAAAATTATTGCTAGACTGGTGGTTTAAAAGCCAAAAGTCCACTCACAGAGGAGCATAAACTAAGCTTTCTAGCATCTATGCTCCCAACGACAAAATACATATTTTCAGATCATACAACTCTATATGGAAAAGTTTGGCACGGAAGATCCACGCTCTCTTCCTTTCATTGAATCGAAGTAGTAGAGCGATTTCAGAAACTCTTTCTGGAATCGCTCTATTTCTTGGAGTTTTCTCTGCGGCACATGCGACGCAGTTCGCCTGGCCGGTGACGAGAAAAATGAGGTTTTCAAGAGGTCGTAATTTTCCTGGATGCTTTCAAAAGTAGACTGCGTTAGTGTGAAATTAGATTAGAATAGATAAATGAAAATAATTATCTGCTAATAATTTTTCATATACATACTTATTAAGTTGGTTGATATGTTTTTGAAAAATATTAGTCATGAATCCGTCATTAGCAACTGGGTGGGCTCACCGTCCAGCGGTTTTTTTTTACTCAACGTTGCACCTCACCAGATAATGGCTGCCAACTCACAGTTTGTTTCGCTCCTCATGGCACACCTACCAACTGGCTCCAAATCAAATATAACTGGCTTCGATCCAACGGCTCTCTTGGCTGCCTATCCAACGGCTCTCCTTTTCTCTAACGGTTTCAAATAAGATCCTTATAAACCTTCCAAAATTTGAACACATTTAGTTTGAAACTGACTATGCATAACCGGTTTAAATTTGTCTGAGAATTACTACACTGAGCGAACAAATCAAGAGTAATTCATAGGAATATGGTATGGAAATTTGCCAGAAGATA
This sequence comes from Aedes japonicus, assembly GCA_034211315.2. NCBI lineage: Eukaryota > Metazoa > Arthropoda > Insecta > Diptera > Culicidae > Aedes > Aedes japonicus. The sequence goes on from JASCZW010005311.1 coordinate 82,889, forward strand.
ATATAGCAAAATTCTAACGATTCCATAATGGAAAGAAGTTCATAGGACGATCGTATGAAAATTACCCTCACAGAAAAAAAAACAAAAAGTTGCAATCGGGATTTGAACAATGAACCTTGGTATCCAGAGACGAGCCACAATCCTAGGAGACTATACACGCTTGATAAGTGATGTCAATTGAAAGTGTATAAGAGGCATGTTCTTCTCGACCAATGCAACAGTAATCATTTCATACGATTTCGTATGGAATGAGTCTTGGACCCTTGCTTCGTGGTTCATAGTACCGAAAATCGTACGGAGAATTTCCTGAGTGTATGGAAAAACTCAAATCTTTACTTGCATCGCGCTGAAAATTCGTATAACAAATTTGCTTTGAAAATATTTAACTCAACATCTCGGCTACAACATTGCTGAACAACATTTTGAAAATGAAAGTAAAGAACAAAATCTGTTAATCATTCATTATAGACCGCTTGTGAAGAAAGGATTTCACAAGCCGTATGAGCTTCAATGAATTTGAAGAGCGTGTATGCATTTTTTTAAGTTCTTTCTTCGTTTTGTTTATCAATTCCTCCTCAGTTTTCGCTACAAAATTATTGGAGTAGATCTTGCGCTTCATTTGGCAAAGAATTTAATGTTGGGACGCAGCTGGTGGACATTGGGCGGGTTCGTCGACTTGGGTAAATTCAGCCGCTAGATCTCCTCCAACGATCGCTTCGAGTAGTTGGCTGACGCCAGATCCAGCCAGAACGCCGCGTCTTCGCCCTTATGGTATTTCTTGATGAACGACGCAACTCCCGGCAGGCATTTCGTACTATAAATTTTCCTCATTCACGGCCAGTCCCGAGCAAAATAAGAGCGGCTTTATCATCTACTTCTCGCTGATTGTCAGCCACAGCAGCACCTTCTTGCTGAATTTGGTGTGTGAAATAAACTTCACCTCGGAGCTCACTTTCTTCGTAGGGGACGCGTACGAAGTGGCCTGCCAGTTGTTGCCATCCAGGGTGAGATTGGTCTCGTCGTCCATCACCACCGCCACGTCGCAATTCGCGGGGAAAATCGAGTTGACCATCTTATTCAGCCGCTGCCGCTGCGTCATTGCCCGCAGCCCCAAAACCAGTGCATGTGGCTTCCGCTTCTTGACATGTATGTTCATGTTCGCCAGGTACTTTTTCACTGTTTGGCCGATTGAACCGACCTCCCGGCCAAGCCCACGCAGCGATGTAGCCACTTTTCCCTCGGTCTTCCTCTTCAGTATCCTTAGGAGCTTCTTGTCGCTTAGGGTAGTCGGCCGTTCAGAACCGGGTTTTCTTGCGATGCTCTAATTGTTGACTAATAGTGCCAAGATGTTGAAGATGTCGAAACGGGCGTATCCGGCGTCCAGAAAGTGCCGCACGATGTCCGTTATGGCCGCGGCGGGGTGCCGTTCGTTGAACGCGCACACTTCTGAACGGAGTTGTTTCACTGTTTTTGCCATCACGGTTAGAGTTCGACTGATAGAGCTGTCAAATTTCTTCTGCTGACTCGTGGGTTACTATGATTGATGCTGCATGAGTAATTGCGGGTGAAGGTAAACCCATGACAAATAGGCAATTTTTGTCCCTTTTTTCAAATGCAAATGTTATCGCACCAGACAGTGTAATCAAAGTCTGAGAAATACAGTTTTCGTGTTTTTCAGTGTAAACTTCGTACAATACATGATTGTTAAATTAAAGTAAACAAATGCTTTTTTCTTCTGACAGCGAATGTGGTATTCAAAATGCAGTTGGCTTCATAAATAGTACAAATCAGTTTCGCTGCATTGTTTGAATTTTATTATCAGTGTTGAAACTTTTACAGAATTCGGTAATTTTTATCGAATGCGGAATAGATGAACTGATAAAAAAATTGGGCTTTTCAGTTTAGTTTCATTAAGCTAATTCTCAGGCAACTTTCTACTAGGACTAAAAGATTTGAGTAATACAAGTTTGAACGTATTTCGAAATAATTCTTAAGCCAAATTCAGAGGTAATTTCTTCAAACAGGTTCGCAGACCCGTTTTCATTAAAACGCAGATAGAACTTAGTATTTCAAGAAATTTGTGGGACATTTATCCAATGAACTTATATGGGAGATTTTCATTTTTTTCAATCATGCGCAGATTTTCTTGATATCAAAAAATTTAATTTGCCAACATGTTTTGTTAAGCATTAAGCAAGAAGAAAAAAGAAGAATCATTGTACATTCATTCAGCCTAGTTACCAATTAGGCCTAATGATTCATTCTGCTTAATGTAATTTGGCCTAGTGACATACAGCCTAACGGCATTTGGCATAATAATCCATCACTAGCGCACCAGTGGCTAACATTTGTACTGCTCCTATAATCATTCTTATTCTTAGACACCTAGAAACATTCGGTAGAAAAAAATCATGAACTTCCAGACACTAGTGTAACATTTAAATGCCGTTCCCAATTGATGCTATGTTAAAATGTCACCAGACATGAACTAATATTTTCAAGCACACCAACTTGAATGCCTGCGTGCTGTGTAGAAAATAATACGAGACAGTGCTCCGACCGTTTACCGTTCTGGGAAATTGTCGTTTCTTTGTCTATTTTTAAACTTCATTTGTGAAGAAGCACAGCGACGCGAAGTGAGTGACATATGAAAGTGTTATTTGCGTCTCGATTTGTTTGTCATTAGAAAAGCGATGTCACCGGTCTCAATCCAAAGAGAGGTTTTGGTACTCGTTTTGAATTGGGAACACTCAGGTAGTATATCGATTTTCGTTTTAGATTGCCACAGCTGATTGGTGGTGAACTTGCTCCGAATCCCAACCCAAGGTTAAGGGGGTCTGGTTATCGACATTGACATCAAGTGAAACGATAGAAAACGACAGTTGTAGTGGGAGTGGGATCTGATGTTGGTTTAATTTTCACTATGATCAAAGCGGCATTTTAATTTGATAGAAAAGCTTAATAACTGCAGCAAATAAGTGAGTGTAACAGTTGATAATGTAAATAAATTATTTTAGATTTATTAGATGAATTTATGCGTCTTTGAACATTTCCTCAGAACTATCCATATGCATATGCTGAATTTGTTAATTGCAAGTAAATCTGCCTATTGAAAACAACTTTAAAATGTACAATAACCACCCAATTTGAGCTGCTTGTTGATCAAAAAAGATCCTTTTTTAAGCATAATTTATGGGATCGAAAATGCGGCACTCTCAGTGATATACTGTAATTTTATCTGATCTGAAATGCCAAGAGATTATTTGATGTGTATCTTCTGTGTTAAAAAAAAGTACAATAAACTATATAAATGTAACGTTGATTGCTGAAAATAGTCAATGGTTCACGTGTTCCCCGGACCCGGATCCGAATCGACATTCACAAGCATCATGCGGTATCATGTTCCTTGATGTACCACCATTCTCAGTATGTGTTTCAAAAGTCAAAGTGGTTACGGGGAAGCCCTTTGTTTCTCATCAAACCGTGAAAGGCAAATACTACGAGCAAACTTATGAAGTAAACCTATGTAGATAATCAAGCTGAAAAGTAAACACTCCACGTTTTAAGTATGGGACTCCCAAGGGCAGATAAAGGAACCTCATGTCTCTAACGTACCACATCCGACTCTTATACCCTATGGAGTAGTGTTATTTTCGCTGCCGAACCGATGGTATTCGCCTAAGATGTAACAAAAATAACAGGGTAAGTGGGATCTCCTGTCAGTTGGGTATATGTTCATAAAAATTAGAAGCTATCATTAATTATATTTAGTATATTTTTAACAATTAGTTTAGTTCAGTTAAAATCTTTCTCTCTATTTCTTAAGCCACATGCGTTTTTTGGAAGCATCACAGCGGGTACGCACGATGTCTTGAGGCATGTCGTTCCATATTTTCACCAAACGAGTCTTGAAAATGTCCACGATTAGTCCTTTGGTATTCCCCAGTTTGCCCAGCATGTAGCCCCTTGCAAAGAAGCCATCCTTTCGATGAAACAAAATCCGGAAAATTGTCCTCACACCAAACCTGTGTAAATTTCGCCTGGTGAGACAGTGCAGAGTCTTGTTGGAAGCAGTATGGTGCATTTTTTTGTGAAGAGATGCAAATGGTTCTTCAAAACATTATCGATATAATATCTACTGTTGATTTCAACACCAGGTTCAATGAACAGCAATGGAACCATACAAATGTTGGAGAAACATTCCCAAACTTTACATACTTATGCTGGTCCAACGTCATATTAGGACCACACCTGCTCATGATATTTCTCCATAAAACTCGGTTGAGGACTACTTGTCCCCAGTTCCTCGAATGTCCACCATTTCCAAGATCTTGCTCCACTTGGTTAACCACCTAGCTCCCTGCGCTCCTCTTCGTCTTGCGGGGTTTTTGTCCGACATTCTTACAACATGTCTCGCTGATTGTACCCTTCCAACTTTAGCGACTTTTTGGATACTGTGTTCGCCATCGAGCTGCGCCAGCTTATGGTTCATCCTTCTCCTCCATACACCGTTTCGTTATACACCGCCATAGATGGTCCTAAGTACGCGTCGTTCGAAAACTTCAAGTGTTTGCAGGTCCTCTTCGAGCATTGTCCACGTCTCATACCCTTAAAGAACTACCGGTCTTATCAACGTTTTACATGGTACACTTTGTACGGTTGAAGTTTACCAGTACTCAAGGTCTTGCGGTAATAATGCGTCTCCAAATGTCTCTGCTGCAGCTGTTATCCGACGTAACCAATGATCCGAGGTACACAAACTCGTCCACCACGTCAAACTCATCTCCATCGATTGTCACGGTGCTGCCTATGCGAGCTCTATCACGCTCGATTCCTCCACCCAACAGATACTCAGTCTTCGATGCGTTCAGCTTCAATCCAACCTTTTTTGCTTCACGTTTCAGCTTGGTGCATACTGATCAGCTACCACCTGGAACATTCTGCCGACAATGTCTACGCCGTCAGAAAAGAAGATGAACTGGCCGGGTTGATTGGAAATCGTTCCCCGCATGATAAAGTCCGCACGTTTCAAAACACCTTCTAGCGCAATTTTGATCAGGAGGCAGGAAAGACCATTGCCTTGTCGAAGTCCTTTGCGTATTTCAAACGAGTCCGATAACGCACCCGCTATCTTCACGCAACACTGTACACCATCCATCATAGCCTTGATCATTCTGGTCAGTTTTCCGGGAAAAACGTTCTCGTCTTTCTCTCAACCCTCTCTTACCCAAACCATTACCCCTGAAACATTCTGGAACCTTTGCAAAAACATTTTTTCGACCGAAAACTAGTACACAATCATCGGGCTGCTTGAGCAGCTTTCGACATCTCTCGACTCTTGCAATCTTTTGCTTTTCAGTCTAGTCATGCATCTGTTGTTTTTTATTTTGTACAGATTCACTACAAGGTCGTCTTTCAAAACACTCCTGATCGTTAACTGCAACATTCTCAGTCGATATTTTTTGGCAAGACCTACCAGGATTCCACCAATTTCGTTCCTTCGCTCGATTGATGGTTTCCGGACTCCTGACAGTGCGTTTACTGTTTAGGATGTATTTTCCAAAGTATTTTCCAAGGTTTCTTTGTAGCGTTTGATGGTGCAAAAAGTGAATCTTCCGTTTATTCCGAGTGGTATAAATTTCTTCAAAATAGTACTTGGTCTACCAAAAACAGGCTTTTCATGAGCTCTCTTTTGGCGTCCATGGCTACCACCAGTCTCAAATGAATGAAACTTTAAGACAACTAGCAAATTGTTTTGACACTTGTATACAATCTAAAAGAAAAATGTTGAAACATGGTCGATGATTAACCCATCCAAAGATTCACATGTTTTAAAAACACTGACAGTAAATACCACTCACCCTGTAATGTCGTTTAGAATTTAGATGGTGGTTGACTAATTACTTTATGAAGGTGACGTGTTTTGAGTGGAAGTTTATAGGTTATAAGAATAGGTAATAACATCAAGAGTATCTAAATAAAAAAATAGCGGATTTTTAACCAATAACTTGAAAAATAGGCAATTTCGTAAATTTAGTGAGAAAATCATTACAAATCAGCTTGGATGGAGCCATGATCCTTTTTATTTATAAATAGGGTAACGGGATGTAATGTTACCCTAGCTCCTTCATTCGGCCTATGTACCACATATGTCATTATTTGGCGATAACTTCCGCGTACTTCTCGATTTCCTCAATCTTTAAGACGCCATAACTTTAATGGTTAATCTGAAAAGATTACCTGCACGATCTTTAAATGATCTTAATTTGTCAAACTAACAGGTCACATACGTAAAATAACAATGATTGAACATGAAAACCATAGACCCAATGTAAGGAAAATATTTTTGTCTAGGTTCCCAACTATGGTTTGTTGCATGGAGAGCGTAGTAAAAATGTTGTTATTGGTAACAATTGTAATACAAATGTCTGAATTTCCATTGAACGTTTTTCATATGGCTCATCTTAACACAAACTAAAGGAACACAATCTGTGTAGAGTGAGTTATAATGTTTTGATTGCCGTTATATATATGTAAAAATGACTTGAGTGTTTCTTAGCAGTATGAGATGGTTTGATTTGTGAAATTGTTTGTTGGGTACAGCGAATACAGCTGGCAACGCCTTGAATCAGAAAAACAGGTAAAAAAAACATTCGCAGACAACATTTAATAAAAAATCTATCGTATGGGGCAAACTTGCATCCATGATTAGACCCAATTTGGTACCCATAGGACCCCCCGCAAATAAGAAACAACAGCAACAAAAACAGCAACAACTTGCCATTTGATTGACGTATCGAAACACAAGGAACAGGACTAAAGGAATACCACCCAAGTAGCAAGGAACAAACAATTAACATAGAACACTCTTTTCCATTGCAACACAGCTCTCATCCCTCCCTCTTGGGTCTAACTGACTCGCCGAGCTCGAAATACTCTTCATAAAAACAGTGGCATCGAGCATTAGCAAATCTGACTGCCAAATGTTTTTTTTTTTGCTTCTTGCACTGCCGTGATGCCACAAACTTCACATTCAAGTTGCAATTACAGCGTGCCCAATCATCATCATTTGGAGTTTGTATGGTAGTTCCTTGAAGACTAGCTCTTGTCGCCAATCGCTTTAGAGCTCCACCTAATCCATTGCTTGGACCTTTACCGTATGCCGTTGCAAAAAAGTGCCATTCAGCTGGAACGCCAAAGTGTTCTCGATGGTACAGTAAATTTATTTATTTTGTACTGTGAAACCGCACCGTCAGAGAACTAATAAATTTTTGTCAGCTTAGTCAGCTGAGATTTAAGAAATTCTATGAATTTCTTCTGGAAAGCAAAAAAGGTTGCTGTGATCCAAGGTATCCGAAATGATAACACAATTCAATGGAACAATATTTCCTTGCTTCGAGAAATAGGCAGCAAATGGATGAACGAATGCTTGAGAATTGTTTTAGTGGACCCCTTGTACACTAAAAGTAAAAGTAAAGTATTTAACATTGTTTGTAGCTCTTTTATTCATTGAGATATTCAATAAACAATATATTGACTTTTCAAAAATCTCAAAAAAATGCGGGCGGCCCATGGGCCGAGGGGTTCACCGATTGGTCTAAAACTTTGGATTTTTGATTAATAGCCTAGAACAAGTATATCAGCCAATTTTGGTTCGAATCGAAGAGGGTCGATACTTTTCTCTGGTCACTTGATATGGAATGACTCAGCTGTAAGACTTTGGGAGGGTTGGCGATCTTGGGTACATCGTATGTCTACAGCCGGTCTATCTATCTCAGCCCAAAAAACAATCCTGATTTACCCAAGGCGCGGAAAAATGAGGCCACCTTGCCCTTGGTCTAACTGTTTAGTTCCTGCTGCACTTTACGATCGCGTAGCAATGTCGGATGGTGGGAGCCTGAATTCCGCTCGATGCTCTCTTCATTCTTCAGAATGGAGAGGATGTTGTAAATGCCAGATCGGCTATACCCGGCAAACACAAAGTTCCTCACGATGTCCAACTTCTTCACTTCAGAGTGGATAAGTAAATTTTCGCCATGGCTGCTACAAATCAACTGTTAAGACTATTACAATGATGTGTACATGTATTTTTCTACAGCATAGAAAAAAAATCAAATTTACCCACACAAGTCCTGAAAATGAATTTCCCTTTAACTAATGCTTGTTCAGCAATCAAATCAATGCTGTACTGGCAAATTCGTCCCATTTTCGTCGCGTTTTTTACCGGCGAAAAAGAAAATCTGGCATTGATTGGTTTCTGATTCTCTCATCCAATCATTTAGCAAGAACTCCACCGAGTCTGGCTTTCAGCATGTCATTTGAATTTATTCATTTTCGAGGATTATGGGATAACATTTTGATTCGTTTCTCAGGAAAGGATTAGCCCATTTCTTCGAATTCATATCAGATTTGCTCATTTCGTTTACGTAAGTGCTTGATGGTGTCATGGCAAACGCTTTGATTGACATCCTTCGATTGGGTTATTTCAGTTGCCAGATAAATATATCACTGTATTCCAAAGCTTCAAATAGACTGAACAACCTGCGTGTTGCAGTTAAGGGTATATGCTGAAGCGTTCTCGATGGCAGCCATAGCCTCAACATCTAGAATTGATATAACTCAGAATTTGTACTAGATATTGAAAATTTAATCATATCAGTGTGTATGCTTACTTGCTGTGAGCAATCTGATGCTGTTCGATTCGATGATCATTCACTAACAATCGAGATATATAAATTTGCAAGGTAAATTTGAGTGGGGATCAGTATTTGCACCACTCACTGTCGTTCTCTCCGAGATCTATAAGTAATAGTATGACGACAAGAACAAATTCTAGACAAAATCGTCAAAAGGTCGAAAGTAACAATTGTAAACAATGATTAAAAACGTCAATTTCCTGGAAATGCCAGGTTTTTCACATTTATATCCACTACCGGAGGGAAGGTAATAATACCTTGTATCTGTTTCAGGTGCTATTTTGTTTGTGGGAGCAAGCAGATCCCAGAAAAATACGCTAGAAGTCATTGTTTACAAATGTTACTTTCGAACTTTTGACTATTTTGTCTAGAAATGTGTGAAATAGGCGGTGCATGCTAAAAATAAACCCAACAGCGGGAGATAATTTCTCACCCGTGTTAGGCAGTATTGGGAGACGGACAAATCGCTAGAACTAGAAAAAAGCAATAGGTAGTATAAGAGCTCGATCGGTTGCATAACTTTTTACCAGTCAAGGGGATTTCCTCCCCCTTGCATACACTTCATGGGGTAGTATGGTAAAGGGTTATGTGCCTGATCGGATACTACCGTTCAATGCCCTCCGCTCGTTTTCAAACTTGTATCTTTCAATTTCAAAGCCTTTCCGTTATACGGAACTATCAATACACTTTCTCTTCATGTCTATTCGTTCTTGCAAAAAATAACCGTCCACTCCTAGCGCTTCGCATGGAGATGAGAAATTATTTGCTTCTGACAAACTTCATCAAGATAAGTTTGCTAGAGGGATAAAAGATAGGGAAAAATACATGGAGCAGCAATTCACCTTAATATGTAACTCAAATAGGTTTGGTATTTATTTTTGATCTTAACTGTAAACACATGCAATACTAGTCTTTATTTGGAAACATTTGTTTTGAATTTAGAGGACATCCAGCCAGTGCAGATGAATTGTTTTTTTTTTCTGAAAATGTCTGTATGTCTGTCTGTCTGAATCTTATGGAATCGAAAACTATAGAACCAATCGGCGTGGAATTTTGTATGGAGGAGTTTTTAGGGCAGGACAAGGGTCTTATGATGGTTTGAAAAATGAAATGAAACACCAATTTCTGCATAACTCGAGAACTAATCAAGCAAAGAAAACCAAATTTAGCATGTGGGAGTTTTTGGAGGCAAAAAATGTTTCTATGGTAGTTTGAGACCCCTCTCCTTTCTAGAATAGGAGGCTCTCATACAAATGAAACTGAAGTTAGTGCATTACTCGAAAACTAATCAATCAAATGGAACCAAATTCTGGAAGGAGAGGCTCTCATACGAATGAAATACATATGTAAACCAAACATGAGAATTATCAATAGGTTCATTTTATGTTTCAAGACTCTTCACCCGTTTGAAAGGAAAGAGGGAGGGGGGGGGGGCTCCGATACAAATGAAACTGAAATTTCTGCATAATTTGAGAACTAATCAAGCAAATGCAACCAACTTTGGAATGGCAGCATAATTAATCATCAATTAAAAGAAAGATTTGAGCAATAAAAAACGAAAAAAGTGCCACTAAATAATTAAGGCCTGTGCCAACAAATAATGTGTGATCAGCATTAAAAAATTAGGAATGAGCAGTAAAAGATGAGAAAAGATCTTCGGATAATCTAATTGTGAGCGGTAAATCTGTCATTAAAGCAACAGCTATTAGTATATGTGCAATTAAATATGACTTAATTTCCGCCAAATGATGTAATCTGAGCACTAAACTGCTCGCATATGTCTTTGAATTTTATTGGATTTTCCCCTAAAAATAATAAAACGAGCAATAAATAACTGAATAACCACAATAAAAAAAAACTCAAATGTTCTGAGTAGTAGATACAGCAACGCATCTTTAAATTAAAAAATAATTTGATATCGTGAAAACTTTCCCAATAAATAATCAAAAACATCATTTAAAAACTGAATAGGTTCCAGAGAGCAGAAAACAAATTCATGCATAAAATTGGAAATGAGCCATAAAAAATTATGATGTGTTTCAGGACCAATTAAAAATTTCCATATGGAAGTGATTAAATGAGCAATGAATATTCAATAATGTGCAAAAGACAATGATATTTTTTTAAATGGACTAATGAACGTATACATTCCAAATAAGAGTTGTTGAGCTTCTTCAACTGATATTTTTATCAAATGATATGTTGAGCTTACCAATAACCATAAGACTGTCGCTTGTATTGAAAAAAATATTGTCGGTAAGGATCATTTAATATGGTCACTACTTATAAATACGGTTAAAAAATGTATCCATGCCAAGGAAAAGTACAAAAATCAACCTGTGATATTTTTGAAATGGTCATCAAACCCTTATCAATGTTCAGGCGCACAAGTCAAAATAGTAATAGGAAATAAAACATATTTGGGCAATTTTAAAATATAAAGCAATACTTTTGGTATCAACACAGGTAAATTCTTATTATTTACGAACATGATTCGTCGTTCTAACGTCCTTGTACTTGATCCACTCATCCACCACACCGGGATTACACACAGTCGGAAACCTGTCAACTTCGGAAACTTCGCAACTTACTTTTATATTGAGCGGTTCCCGATGCAATCTCTGAGCAACGACAATTAGCCCTTTCGGATGATCGAAGGTGCGGTCGGTTTAACCAAGTTTTTTTTTTCAGAATGACGATTACGCGTTTGTAAACCTCAAGGATGCTCAGGAACAGACAGATGCTGGTATTTCTGGACGTTGTCTCCATGATAAGGACTTCCAGTTTTAACTGATTAATTTCTTGGGAAGTTATGAAGGGGTTATTCTTACAAACATTATATATCAAGGGATTTCCTATGGATTATCAATGCACAGTGGTCCAGTAAGAAATTTGTGGTATTAGAGCTTTGGTAACTTCTGAGAACTTGTTGCAAACTAATTGTACTACAATTTGTATGAAATTATTTTTTTCTTGCATTAAACGCAAGAGTGGCGTATACTCTAACTTTTTTATGAGCCAATATCGTGAGATGATATGTTCAGCAAAGTTGTAGAAATTGTTACTATAAAAAACTTTGTTGATCATTTTTTTTGTCTAGCTTCAAAGCCTACTGCGATAATTCCGAATTTTAGTAAATAATCGTTTTTCGACTAAAAGTCATGCATTTTTAACTTTTACCAGCTTGCTATGTTCTACAAAGTTGTTTGTTTAGACATTTGCTACAACTTTACTGAATACTCCATAGTTGTATTTCTTCTTGTTTTCATTTTATAGTAAACTTTCAGTTGAATTTACGCCATACTATAGGCCTAACAACATGAAATGGAGCACTGAAAAAAATATGGCATACCATGACTTGATTCAACACACCTTAGAGTACATTTAAGGAGAATTTGGGAGAGATGATATTTTTCTATCTTTTTTAAATCGACTTTCTGTAACATACAGTTTTCAATAAAAAAATACATCAGGAGCTCAAATAGAATCAAAACACACAGAAATCATGGCTATCTTTGTTCAGTATATGACAATTACCACGTCTAATCATAGAAAAACGCTTAATAGGATATTAGTTAATTTTTATTGAGTTTCGAGCTTCTTCAGGTAAACCAAACTGTATCTCACCACGAGTTGTACGTCTGTTGATAAGCGAGATTACGGGATCGTTGGTGAGAAGAAGCCACTTGAAAACGTCTTCTAAGCTGACAATACGGTTAAACTTCCTTGAATGCCGTTCCCAAAATTTCCTTATGCACTTATTCCTCGTTTCCTGGGCTTCCTCACTCAGCATCCCTAAAGGTAAAGGCGATACGGTCAAAATTTGGTCAATATCAACTCGACGTATTTCTTTCAATTATGCATTTAAAAAACCTGAACACCCCTCATTTTGAAGGTGTGTGTGTAGAATGTTGCTCCTAATTTGATTTTGGAATTCACTCTTCAGTTGTCAAAATGCCGTCCAAGCAAGAAGAGCAGCGTATCAAAATTTTGCTCGCGCATCGCGAAAATCCGAGCTACTCGCACGCAAAGTTGGCAAAATCGCTAAAAGTTGCCAAATCAACCGTTACAAATGTAATTAAAGTGTTTGGGGAACGTTTGTCGACAGCCAGGAAGTCTGGATCGGGGGGAAATCGAAAACCGGAAGCCGCTGAGACGACAAAGAGAGTTTCAAGCGGGACGCTGAGACGACAAAGAGGGTTTCAAGCGAAACCCTAACCTATCTCTCCGAGATGCCGCAAAAAAGCTGGGTGTATCGTCTACAACCGTGCATCGAGCCAAAAAACGAGCCGGACTATCGACTTACAAGAAGGTAGTGACTCCAAATCGCGATGATAAACAAAATACGACGGCCAAAGCGCGATCCCGGAGGCTGTACACGACGATGCTGACGAAGTTTGACTGCGTGGTAATGGACGACGAAACCTACGTCAAAGCCGACTACAAGCAGCTTCCGGGACAGGAGTTTTATACGGCAAAAGGAAGGGGAAAGGTAGCAGATATTTTCAAGCTGTCAAAGTTCGCAAAGAAATATCTGGTTTGGCAAGCCATCTGTACCTGAGGCTTGAAAAGCAGCATTTTCATAGCTTCCGGGACTGTCAACCAAGAAATTTACGTGAAAGAGTGTTTAAATAAACGTCTGCTGCCTTTCCTGAAGAAAGACGGTTGTTCCGTACTGTTTTGGCCGGATTTGGCATCTTGCCATTACGGTAAAAAGGCCATGGAGTGGTACGCCGCCAACAACGTGCAGGTGGTTCCCAAGGACAAGAACCCTCCCAACACGCCAGAGCTCCGCCCAATTGAGAAATACTGGGCTATTGTCAAGCGGAACCTAAAGAAGACCAAAAAAACTGCTAAGGACGAGCAGCAGTTCAAGGCAAACTGGCTTTCTGCGGCGAAGAAGGTGGACAAGGTGGCTGTACAAAATCTGATGGCAGGGATCAAGCCTAAGGCCCGGCAATTCGGATTTGGAAAAGCGGAACTGAATATTTTTCCTGAATTTTATACTAATTGAACTTGAAAAAGAAATTTAATTTGATTTTTTGAATATACGATTTCACCGATTTACACGCGTTTTCCCTTGACCAAATATTGACCGTATCACCCTTTAGAGCAGCAATCCTAATAATATCGCTACCGTGTAATAGTAGCTTATGCACTGTAGGAACAGGAACAGTGTGACAGAACTTATTCACAACAATTTTACATCTGTTCGCGATCGGTAAAGCGATTGAATGACTCTTGTGAAGATCAAACATGTAGTTTCCTAGCTATATTGAATAATATATCCTATTAAGCGTTTTTCTATGATAACACGTGGTAATTGTCATATACTGAACAGAGATAGCCATGATTTCTGTGTGTTTTGATTCTATTTGAGCTCCTTATTTGATATGCCTAAAATGTCAAGACATTTGTTTAAAGACGGATTTTTGGCAAATCGTTTTGTTCGTGTGTGTGTGTATGTGTGTGTTTTTTGTGTGTTTATTTTTGACATTTTACACCAGAGGTTCATTTGTGTCCAATATTGTAGGATGCTTTGACTCTTTCGTCATGGCGTAGTTGAAGTAGATGCTCCTCGTAGAATTCGATTTCTCATTCGCTGTGTTGTTTTTTCATCATCATTATAATCTTATTCTTTTTCATTGTCATTACAATCAATTACATATTCTTCGCCAACTTTTCATCTCCTTCATCTACTCTTCTATCTTCTTCAAATTCTTTATCATCTACTTCATCTTCGTTTTTCTTCATTTTTTCGCATTAGTTTTCTCTTCTGTATCATCTTTCTATTCTCTTTTCACTACTTATACTACTATCCTCTCCCTTACCATTAAATTTTTTGGCTTGCTTTCCCTTCCTCTTGTATTGGTATTTTTGTATTACATTTATCAACCTTTTGTTTTTCATTCTTCATTTACAATTATGTGTGTTACTTACATTTTGTACCTGCTTCTTGTTCGTTCTCCGGTATCATTCACGTTCTTCTTCCGATAATTTCTTCCTAGTCTCACTGTATTCACGTTTTACAATTGTTCCCATTTTAAGTTGTTTTTTTGCTCCACATTTGTCCTGCATCTTTTAAATTTTTGATACAACCCTGTTTGCCGCAAGAAGTTCAGTAGATTGCTGGTAGTTTCCTCCGAGTTATCTAGGGCATTTAAGACAATAAAAAAAACCCATAAGTAAGCTTTTGGCAAACTTCATTCAACCTAAAAACCAAAACCGTACACTCACACCTTAACTCCACTCATTAGGTTCTGTAAAACATATGTCTTCCTCACACTTGGGAAGCTTCCGTAGTTCATGCTTCATAATAACTCAGTATTTTTCGATGGGCCTTAGTACCGGTGCGTTGAAGGGGGGGGGGGGGGTGTTCATGTCCTTTGGCTTAAAAGTCTTTTTTCACGGCGAAATTAATAACCTAAGAGTATAACAAAACTCGCTACAGACTGTTCATTCACGACTGGAGCATTCGGCGCTTGTGCACTGCATTAGTTCGGAGCAATTATGTTGGTGTAGGTTAGGGTGTCCCTAAAAAAGAAGTTTTTTCATTGTAACTTATTTGTTTCAATTGTTAGGAAAAAATAATCCTAATACAAAGAGTAGAGAAAAATATGATGCACGTTTTTGCTAAATTTAGTGTTTGGGCATATTTTATTGTTCAAAAGTCAGGGGAGGGGGGGAATTTGAACAAAAACCATGTCCAATTGTAAGCACTCCCTGCTCTTGTGCTCTAAGAGTACTCGGGCTCGTTTATATAGCAATTTGTTCCTTGATACCAATTTAAACAAGACTTTGATAAATTACTGGCCAATTCTCGCCTAAACAATCTTAAGGTCAAAAAGAAAAAACGGATGTTTTAAGTTGAACTTACCCGTAGCTTTTGAATGATAAGTTGTATTTAAATACTTTGCGGAGCAAAAATGTGCGCAATATCATTTTTTAAATTTTGTTCTAAGATCACTTTTTCTCAAAATAAGAAACAAAAAAGTTCTAATAAAAAAAAACCTCATTCTTTAAAGACAGCCGACTTGAGGCAAAAAAATGGCTCAATCATGATCGAATGAAGAGCTAGAAAAATGGTAACATGACCAGAGTTCCTTGAAATTTTATTCCCTACAAACTTGCTATTGACATCACCCTTTTATTGCTTGGAACTACAAAATTGTCACCAGAAGTTGTAAAACGTGTCTAACTATAACTTTGTAGAGGACACCATGATTCGAAAACATAACCCTTAGGAGTTGTGAATTTCACCGTGGAAAAAGGCTTTCCGATCACTGTGCCCCGTTGTATTCGCACCACTCCAGGACAACATTTGAATAGTGGTAAGAAGCTAGATCCTGCCAGAAGATCGTAGGGTCTTCGTGTCACTTCAACAGTGGAAGCAGACGCTTCTGTAGACACTCAGAGGGCTAGATCTCTCCGTTTTTAGTCCCGGTACTCACGAATACCGCACTTTGTTGCCACATGAGCTGATCGCTTGTCAAATCATGTAATGCTTGGCAAACTGCTTCCTTACTTCCTCCGAAATATCAAACTTATACTGCGTGGTGAAGAACAATAGCCCCGGCAGCTGCCGGAAGTCAGCCTTGACGTAAGTCTCATCATTAATGATGAGACAATTAAGCTTCGTTAGCATCTGGGTGCACAGTTTCCGGGTCCATGACTTTCCCACCGTATTTTGCCGTTTGTTACGATTTGGAGCCTTCTGCATTTTGTACTTATGCAGTCCTTCCCAGTTCTTGGCTCTCTGAAAGAAATACTTGGACATAGCCAACTTTTTGGCGAAGCATATGGATTCCAAGTAAACGCTTTCACGATACGCTAGTGATCCTGATCACCAATAGAACATCCATTCTGACCGCATTTCTCCTTTCGTTAGATGGTCAGAGTTTCGTTGTAACGTTCAATCACACAACTCACCGTTGACTGCACGATTCCGAGCTGTTTTCCGATGTCCCGATGAGAGAGTTGAGGATTTTCCAGGTGCTTGCGCAAAATCAATTCGCGATGTTGCTTTTCTGGTGACGTATTTTTTTTTTAATTTTCTCAAAACAGATAGCGATAAAAAACAACAACAACAAACACTCTAAACTACTTCTACCCAAATTTACCCTAGAAAATAGTCAATGGGTAATTTTTTACAACTTTTTTTCTGTGATGCAATTTGATGTGGGACACCCTTTACCTCTGACCGCGGTGCACTCTTGATGTGTTTCATCGTTTTTCTGTTGGAAATCTCAGTTTGATTTTCATGCGTGTCGCACCGTTCACCGTGACGTGCCATCAGCCGACGTCCATCGGCCCTTTTCAGGGCCACCACAATCTCAAGAAAAGGGTTAATTTCCCGGCACAAAATGATAAGAGAGTCTGTATAAGGAAAGCGGCAACATCTCAGCCATTTGACAGGTCTCCTACTCGATTGATATGGGTTATAGCAAGGCTTTTACAGATAATTGCTTGTTCCAAGCGATCAATGTCGGCTCTTTTCTTATACATGATCTTTGAAAATAATAACATTCATCACACATTGCTTCGTACTCCTACGATACCCTTGTCCCTTTTAGATTTTTAGATCCAAAAAATACACACATATTTTGAAGCTTATTAGGTTTAAACATAATTTTTGTCACTTGTACCCCTTGATTTCTAAGCATGTAAATTAGTAACTCTGAAAGTGCATCACGAAGATTGTCTTGAAACTGGCGAGAAATTAGTATAGAAGAATAAAATCCTCATTACCATCCATTTACAATAATTTGCTTGGCAATGATTTGAGAGCTAATTTGATTTTCTTCTTCACCCATTACAGGTTATCGCGTGCAAAGTTGCATTGAGTGACCGAAACAACGGAAATCGTTCCTAGATTCATCCGCCGGAAACCGTCCATCAACGTTCGTCCAACGGAGGCACATTTTCAAAGGAATGACTGCGCCGTGATTGCTGAACGACCACAAGGAATAATCTCAGCTTGGTGAAAAGTTCCTGAACTCAACTTGCGTTGACTAATTTGCGGACAGAGGAAGTGTCTTGGAGCGGAAATTGGAACGTGATTAAAATTCCATGTGTTTGTGTGTCGGGGAGTTAATCATTCAACGAAATTCAAGCAAAGCCTTCCCACTGCTAGTTCCGGACTTGTATATAGGCCAAGATGCATAGTTAGATAGGGTGTGCGTGTGTGTGTTGTATGGAAATGAAGAAATGCACCAAGCTCATCGGCAATTGAGCAAAAGTTAAGAGAGCATATTCCATTGGGACGTGCAATCATCAACGACTGTGTGGTGGTTTCGGAGAAATTCCTCGTTAGGATCCTTCATCATCGTAATATAGGCAACGTGCAAGTGCATTCAACGGCAAAATGATCTACAAAAGCTTTTTGGTGGTGCCGCTGCTAGGATTACTCGTTGGATATGTCGGTAAGTGGGTGGTGCGCTTTCATTGCGATTGGTGGTATAGTTCATATAAGGCTTACTGTTGACTTGTACCGTAGGGGTCTGCCGTTTCGAACGAGTTGATTTTTTGCCGATTGATAATTAGTGTGTGGGGATTTAATTTGAACGCATTTTTCCTAGCAAAAAGGCGAACAATATCACCAGATATATTTTTTTCAATGATCAAACTGAAACATATCTGAAGAAAAATCAAAAAGGATATAAATCTTATTATTAGGCAGTACTCAACAAACTAATTATTTCTCGTATAGATCGAGAGTAAATTCAATTTCCGTGAGTTTGTTTTTTGCACTCTCAGGACCTACAATAAGAACGATATGAACTTTGAAGTCAGCGCTCTTAAAATCATATAAACTATTCAATTCTTCTTCAGATACTTAGTTCAAAGCTTCAATGCTTAAGTTAAACGTGTTAGCTTGAAGTCCATTTATAGACGTTCGAACAGCTTTAAGCAACAGTGTTTGAATGATGTGGAAGGAATAATTCGTACCAACTATATTTCTCGTGAATTAAGCTCAGTTGCCCCACCTAACCGCAACGCACCAAAATTCCTCGAACTTGCATAAACGTCACGGCGCGTTCTCGCAACGAACATCATTGTTCCTAACCTTTCGTTCTAAGGAACACCTCCTTCCACAAAAGTGCGATTGAAGAGCATAACAACACTCAAGGCAATCGTCGACAATGGCAGTCCAGCCAGCCACATTCACGTACCTACACATTCAGAGAACAGACAAAAGAATGAGAAAAGCGACATTTCCTACAAACTATAACATCGTCTGTTGTGGTTTCTCAGGCAGAAGTGGCTCCTGGGGAAGTGAAGAGTCTCGTACAAGTGTTCTTAAAAAATGAGAATCACCCTTCAAGAAAAACACCGTCGTTGTTCTCTCCGCTGACGGTAGGAGGACAGAAAAAAAAGCGCAAAGTTCTAACCCTGCTTTTCTTTCCGACAGAGATGGAAATGGAAAAATAGGGCATGGGTGAGTGCGGTTTTATTCGCCGCGAGGGCGTTTAGTGGTAATTAAAACTTCCCCACATCCGGATCTCTCGTAGGAGAAGTTGAGTGCGATTCGTCAAGCGTTTGACAGTCGAGTGCCCAATAACAGTCGATATCGAATGTCAACCATTGGAGGCATTCAAATGCTACACGGAGGGGGAATTAATTGGCATTTTTAGCATTATTGTATAGTGATTTTGATCCGACTAGGAGTCATGGCCAAACTGCATATGGCGATAGTTGAGTTAACTTTAAGTATACTGTCAAGAATACCATAAACCTTGGAACAAGTATTATGGTACTTTCTAGATTATAGAAAATGGTAGTTTTGACTACTACTCTAACATTTTGGAACTTACCATTGCGCGAAAATTGTTCGCATCAGTTGGACGTCAAGCCTCTACATAGGCGTAGCCAGAGGGGGGCAGAGAGGGGCCGTATATATAAATATATATAATATATATATATATATATATATATATATATATATATATATATATATATATATATATATATATATATATATATATATATATATATATATATATATATATATATATATATATATATATATATATATATATATATATATATATAGATATAACCCACCTCTAATTTTTAAATATTAATACCTTATCCTGATTTGAACCTATTTATACAAATAGTGTTATTGGAGCCAATCACAAAATGGTATAGTGGTTTACTTGCTCCAGAATATGGTGGTACGGTGAGCATGCCAAACCAATATTATGGATCACAATTAATTGTGATCCCCATCACTGGACCACCAGCCAGACGAACTCCCACATCTCACCAGGAAACATTTTTGTTGTTTATTTTTCTGTGCTCACTCAATTACTCATATCACCGAATTATAGATAACCGAAACAATACAAAACGCGCCATATAACAAATAAAAAAGCATCGACACAACCTTTCACAGCCGATGCTCGAAGCAAACATTTTTTTTGTAAACTTTCAATTTTTACAACTGTACAAATCCTATAGGAGCTTCTAAAGAACAATCTATGCGAATCCATTTAAAATTGCGATTTAGGGATTTGGTAAAAGTAAAAGTGTGTAGATGCATTTTCTGCCTTCTGGCAACTTTATGCTTCTATTGATGTCCAGGCTCACTGATTTAGCACCAACCGGGAGAGACTTGATCCTAAACTCAAGGATATCATCTTCTCCAATCTGTGAATACCTTACAGTAAGACCACTAGATGCTTAGAGGTGGACCGGAAGATTCGATGAGCTACGTAAAAGATTTTTTTTTTGTTTCTATGGGAGAAAAACGGTGTTTTTGCGGTGTTGCGTTGTCAATATATGCACTGAACATTTATTTTCGTAAATAAGCCTTCACTCGTTTCGTAAACATGGATTTTGTACATAGAACAAATGTCTAGTAAATTGTATGAAACATTCTTAATGCTTGTGATCTGATGAAATGCTATCATTACACCTCTTTGTACAGTGCACGAAATGAATTTCATGAAGATCAATCAATTGCGGCTTTTCTTCAATCGTACTCATACATGTGTGTATTGCTCCTCGGGTGTGCTGTAGTCATTGATTTATTTTTATTTTATTTTTTTTCTTATTGAGTCGATATAGAAGTCAATCATGCAACCACCAGAGTTTCTTTTTTATTGATAACAAAATATTCGTAGTAGTTTATATTGTTTTCGTACAATGCACGAATGTTCTTTCTGTGCCAATAAATGCTTCGTGTTTAAGTCAGTTACGCGTGTGGCATAGAGTAAGAAGGTAGTTTCTTGAAAAGTAAAAATTTATTTACACCGAATACAACAAATAGATTTTTTAGTCCTACTTTCCATTTCGTAATAAAATCAAAATTTAATTTTCAGTGTGGGTGAGAAGGTCGTGGAGGAATAGTACATTTTCAGTACAAACTGTGAACAAACTCGGTGGTTATCCTATACAAAAATCCAACACGACTGCAAAGTGAATATTTTGACACATGACAGTACCCGCTAGATTTTACCATGGTTGCTATTTGATGCGGTTCGATTTTGAAACATGTGGAAAACCTAAGGTTTTTTAAATCCTTTTTGTTTTTTTTAATTCCAGAAAAAGCCTAGATTTGTTGAACCTTCCTGCCAAAATTTGCCGGGTATTGTAAAGTACTTTGGGTAAGACTAAAGAAGATAATCCACCCGTCGTTCAGGCAGATTGTCACAAAATCAGGGCTCTATTCCTACTCTAGCCGGTGGAACTTGAAAATGTCCCTTCTCTACTGGTCCACCGAGCGTTGTAAAATGTTATGCGTTCAGTGTGTGTAACCACTGGCTGGTTGAAGACGGTGTAATTTTCTCTCTCTCTCTCTCTCATTCTCTCTCTCTCACACACTCTCTATCCCTCTTAAAAAAATATCTTGCCCCACCCTATTTGAAATCCTGGTTATGCCTTTGAGCTACTATGAGCCTCTATGTAAGATCGTTTGGTGTTTTCTATAAAAAGTGCGCCGAAGACACCAAAATTACTTAATCTAAAGACACACTACTACCATTTTCCCAAAGCAGACTCAAATACTATAAATTAGTATACTACCTTTGCTTATCTTCGACAGATACGCGTATTTCGTCTACAATGTGCAGACTTCTTCAGTGTCTCGTACTAATAACTCGACTGAAACCCTCTAGAATTCAGACTCAAATAGCTTTCTTGCAATTTCTCTTAATAAACGTGCACGCTGTACTACCCAGGTAACCAATAAGCATTAGCATATGCATTAAATCAACCCTAAAGCTGCATTTTAGATGCTACCAGCATTATATTAGCATTATATCAGCATATTGAATGCTATCTGTTGTAAAGCTGCATTTCAAATGCTATTTAAATGCTCGTAGCCTGTAATAAGCATTTCGAATGCAAAATAGCATTGATGAAGTTATTAGTACGAGACACTGAAAGGTTTTTACTACGAGACACTGAAGAAGTCTGCACATTGTAGACGAAATACGCGTATCTGTCGAAGATAAGCAAAGGTAGTTGGAATTAAATGGAAGATACTAATTCTTCTTCTAATTTCTAGTTATTGATGAATGATTATCATAGCATTGCCGTAAAGCAGCCGTATATTGGGTCAAAAGTGGCATTTATGTTGCATTTAAGGTGAATTGAATGCTTGAAAGGCTGCCGTAAAGACTTTGGAACTGCTTATTGGTTACCTGGGTATATATGATATAACTATGTATTGTAGGGTGTCATTTATTCCAATTAATCTGTACTCTTTCGCCCATTTGCCTGAAACAAATTGAAACAATAAAGAATAAATAAATAAAAATGGACAATAATAATGGAAAATGTAATACCTCCTTATAAATCCTTTTTTTTTACCAGAACTCTGTTATTTGAATTTTCCCATTTTTTTTTTCAATTTTCTACAAAGTTTTAGGTATAACAGAATTGTAGTATTGTCTACTGCAAAAATACACTTCTCCGTAGAAGACAGCTAATCATTATCTCTTCATTAGAAGGGTGTACATCGGTTTCAAAGATTTTTTTAAGCTATCTTCGAGGATGTGTAGATTACAGGTTAGGAGGTATTAGCAGTTGAACTTAACGTTAATTTATTCAGCAACTGATACACTTCAAAATAATAAACATATTAAGGGAGTCCACGAGGGCAGATAGTTAATTTTTAAAATAGTAACTAAGCTTTTTACTATATTATGTTGCAGTTATAGTGATTTTTTGATCTCGTGAGAGATAATCCAATGGCTGAGCGATCATTAAAGAATTGTGCATCGGTGGCTTGACTGGTTGTGATTCCCATATAATAAATACATGGCATTTTCGGACCACACACTCTCCTGGATTGGCTGTTGAAGAAAGGATAGTAGCGCCAAAAGAGCTGCCTTGGGTGTGGTCGGATCTTCATCCATAGTTCTCTTTGCATTACTCCGGGCCAGGGCCTTATGATCAGTAGGGATGAGAAGGAAGTGTTGATGTCTACTACGCTAGCTGCGACGGCAGCCATTTCCAAAGTTTAGAATTGATATAACTTAGATTCAGTACTAGATATTGATATCACATCAGTTTGTTTACTTACTGTGTGAGTAATCGAGGAGTTTGATTCGATGTTCATTCACTAACAATCGAGATTTATCAATTTGAAATTGCGAGGTAAGTTTGCGAGAGCGAGATAAAAGATAGGAAAAAATACATGGAGCTGCGATTCACCTTAAGAAGATGCCAAGAACTCATGCTACCTGTGGACAACTAGAGTTAGAAATTTGATTGGATTATGTGGAAGGCTTTCCTTGGCGAGAAAACACATGTATATTGGCTTTAATATTAGATAAGTTTTAAGATGAATGAGTCGTTAGGAGTGACCGAGCTAAGGAAGTTAATGCACTCATTCGTTGTCCGCTTTTCTGGGCTGGGCGTATCCTATTTGTATCCACGCTCTATAGCCAAGGGTGTACCCGAGCAAAGATTTATACCAAATTGATAACAAGTTCTAATATCAGATTATCCGTGTTTCATAACAAAATATGTTATCATTTAGGCTGAATAAACAGCCAAAATAAAAAAAGAGATAACAAAATAATATTCGTTGGATATCACAATATTAACTCGTTTGATTAACATCGAGTTCATTTTGATAATAGATTTTGTAATATTTACAAATTTCTTGAGACAATTTCAAATTAAGTTATCAACATGATATCAAATTTATACACTAATAACTGCAGTAGTGCTTTTGGTGAGAACCTCAATTTCATATCCATCACATGTTGGTAATATTCAGCATTCGTCAGCATGATGCATGAGTTCAGTAAAGTTCATCCAAAATCGCCTTAAAAAATTGATAACACATAATAACGAAATTTGTCAATGTTGGTAACTAAATTTGTAATGTTATCGCAAAATGACATCTGAGATAACAAAACTTGATACTTATTTGATATCAGTTTGTTATATTACTTTTCTAGGGTAGTGTCTTTTCTTGCGTAAGAGCTTGTCTGTCGGTTGTGTCGCTTGGGACGTACGCACTAACTCTTGTCCTAGCCTTATATGGCTTATGGTTATAGCGTCATTGAAGGGTGTCCACAGTTAAATTGCATCCCTTTAAAATCGTCCTCAAAAACAAGTCTCTTAACCGATGGTCATGAAATATTCAGGGAAAAAATACAATGTGTAATCTTGGTTTAGGTAGTTTTATTTCACTGTATTTTCTTACCAAATCCAAAAGCCCGAACTTTCTTCAAAAATACTACGCGTAAGATTTTGTGCAACGCTTGAACCGAATTTTCATTCCGCTTTCAACCATGATTTACATGTCCTTGATGAGAGTTCGTGCTTCATCATAGCCCAATATTTTTCAATTGGCCGCAACTCTGGAGAGTTTGGGAGATTAAGATCCTTCGGCACAAAATCCAGACCACCACCACTCAAGACCATCCTTGGAGTAGTGACAAGAGGCTAGATCCGGCCTAAAAATTGCAGGAACGTTGTGTGCTTTGAGAAACGGAAGCAGTCGTTTTTAATTCATTGATGTATATACTTCACCATTTACAGTTGAAGTTGTCACGAAAGGCTTGCTCCGTTTACCACACGAACTAATTCCATGCCAAATCATGAATTTCTTGGGAAACTTTGACACTTGCCTTTTTTTTTGAGAGACTCGGGAACATCGAACTTGTTTTTCGCAGTCATATTCTTGTTGCCGGGAATTTATTTAAAGTCCGCTTTTACGTGTGTTTCATCGTCTATGATGCAGGAGTGTGGTTTTGTCCACATTTGTGTGTACAGCTTACGCGCACGTGTTTTAGCTGTCCTATTCTGTTTTTCATTGTGGGTTAGAGCTTTCTGAACTTTGAATGAACGGAGCCCGAATCGTTTCTTGGCTTTCTGCGCGAAACTTGCGCGACATCCCTGAACGGAACATTTGGGTTTGCGTTTAAAGGCAGCACCCATTCGCTTGTGATCGTGTGAAGGAAGTACGGAACACTTTTTCTACCACTCACCTTCTTCCGATCGACAATTAAACGTTCCCCGAAACGATTTATGACACGAGACACTGTAGACTGGTGAATTTTCAACATCTTTCCGATGGTTCGGTGCGAAAGATGTGGGTTGTCGAGGTGCGTGTGCAAAAAGTTCTCGCGCACTTGCTGTTCCTTCGGCTCCATTTTCGTACCTACGACACATTTCACAATGAATCTCACGCAGTGTAAACAATACACGTTGAGGTCATTTCACCAACAAATTCGTTGAAATCAACCCAAGGGCGAAATGTTACAGCTTATTGAAAGTGATGCAATTTAACTGTGGACAACCTTTTGTTCAGTACAGAATCTATCTGAGGAATATGGAATTTGAACTTCAGCTTGTTTGTTCCACGTATCCAGACCAAGCCAATGGTTGTAACCGATGGATGTGAATCAAGATTGATCTCTTCGGTATAGGAAATGGCCAATTTTACCAATGGAACTCTTTCTAAGACAATTGAGCAATTGGATGCCCACTTACGGAGACGAAAACATCCGGTTTGCATTAGATTTTATAGTTCGACGCATGTTCCTACTGCCTCGTCCACGCTGTCTGCTCCATTGATTACATCGTCCATGTATGTGTTCTTCTGTAAAGCAACTGCATTAGTTGATCGACTCACAAGACAATCACAAGGTTCTTGGTTCAATTCCGGTCCGAGCATTTCTTTTATTCAAATTTACTCATCGGTAAATTTTCGGAAATTTACTTAAAGGTAGGTTTTACTACATCAACTTAAAGGTGATTTTACTATGTTCACTTCCTCGCGCAGTAGGTCGGGGATGAGCCAAAAGAACATAAATTTAGGTGCTTTATTATTAGCTTCCTAAAAGCATTCCGATAGCATCGGTTTTCATTACCCCTGGAGAGTGATTATAATTTAGAAGGAACTTTTCCATCACGACCCGCTGTCGGGGATCCAACAGCTCACGCACCGAAATCGAATGACGTCATCGTCTTCTTCATTCTAGCTGCCGCATCTCATACCAACCCAAAATTATGTTACTTTATCTCAGCTGGAAGACAGAATTTCGGAGGAAGATTTTATAACGAGTAATATGCAAAACGTTTCCATAGTGCAAAATAAAAGAAAATGAAAAAAAATTGAACTTGACAGAGTAGGCACGCTATGACGTTTTATTTTCGAAATTTGTTAGCCATCCTTCCAGGCAAGGGAGTTTTGTTTCTGTTTTTGTTGACTGAGAAGCATGAATGCGGCATCAACGTCTAGTCGAATTTGGCGAAACGGTTCCTGTTGTTTGTGATATTATCAGACCCAGCTTAGGTTGCTTCTTGATGGTGAAGCATAACCATGCAATGTGAACGGCGGTTGAATTGCTAAGCATTCTATATAAGGGTGTACAGAAATTTCTATATACATGTATCAAAAGCTTACGCCATTTGATACTAAATTACGCAAGTTTCGTCGTATCTCCTTCACGTACCTCACGAATATGATGAAAATTTTGTAATCTGAAACATATTTCAGAACGATAATTGTAATGATTAAATTTGTTTCCATTGTGTTGTTCCGTTCAACGTAGAAACACTGAGCAACGGAGTGCCATTGATCGTTTTGGGATGCATTTTAAGTTGATGCGTTGACAATTTCCTGTGAAAGAGATCAACCAAAATTTTAATGTGATTTTTTCATGTGATTCCATAGTGATTAACGTGTTTTTGATAACAAAGAGGAGAATTCTTTTCCAAAATATTCTAATTTTATCTATCAAGTCAACAATGTTCTAAACAAACTTTTAAACAAACGGTCAAAAGATTGTACATCAGTCATCATTTGCTTTTTATGTTTTTTTTATCAGAATAAGTCCAATTAAACTTAATCATTTTAATGCAGTCAGAAAAACATTCACATTCAAGAGATATTATTGATATTTAATTTTTTTTATACTTTCTGTTGAAATTCCTTCCTTTAAATAACGAGAACTATTCAAACCCTAGAGATTTATTTTATTTAATAATTATTTTGAAACCCATGTAGGGATGTCTCTTGTTAGAAAATTATAGTCACTCACCCTAGAAATTTAAAGTCGTCCCAAACCTCTTTGTTTTGATTCGGTGGTATCAGCATCAACATATATTACGGGTATTTTGTATTTAATTTTCACTCGTTTACTCAATTCCCTCACTTTAAGTTATAGAAGACAAAACATATTTTACTCCGTGCTAAATGCTTGGCAATGATTCCCCATTGCAACTTCAAGTGATCATTATAGGCTGTCCATTTGGTTCAGGCACTTTAGAATGTCTGAATACTGAATAACTCTGGTATAGCTTGAAAAGTCTAGGACATTTTCTCTATCTTCATTAAACTTTTTTAGATATAGCACAATTATTGAGATTCTAATAAGGATAAATTTCATCACACAAAAAATACTGAAAAAACGTCTGTAACAATATCAGAACCTATAAGAAGCATAGAGCACACAAAAGGACGGCTTCACAGAGAGCTTCGATGAAAAAAAGGTCACGGAGCATGTATGAATTGTCCAAACTGCGTCCTATGGAAAGAATTTGGGCAATAATTAGGCGGCATCTTAAGAAAGTCAAAAGAGAAGCAAGCTCTGTTGATAGCTTGAAGAAAATTTGGTCTACCGCAAAACGAAAATTTACGGAAAAACTCTACTCTAATGTATCACAGTTTCTCACTTTACCATTTCAAATGTAAAGTTTAGTTAACGAAAAAAATACAAGCAAAATTGCAAAACATGTCAATCCAGGAGCGTCGCAGTTTTATAAAGGCATTTACATCGTCTTTCAAACTCGAGGTAGTACAGACTGAACAATGAACGTACAGCAAATTACGAAGAACAACTTAATCTAACACTCAGTGGACCTGTATGGACATTTTGGGTTTGCGAAAAGTTGCACAGGCTGGAGCGGGAATCGAACTGCTAACCGTTTGACGATGAAGCCCTCTAATATAGCTCATGATGCTTTATTGAAAATGAGATAAGATTTTCTTTTTTAAATTACACATTCGACTTGGTGTTCTTAGCCCTATGTAAGAAAAAAAAATACAAGGTACAGCCCCCATTGGGTTGTTTGGAATGATAACCTAGGACTACACAACTAAATGAAAGCCAGGTGCTAGGTCGTCCAAACTGTCCCGGAGCTCAGAACTTAAGATCTACAGTTGTAACAGTAGCTTTATCCACTTTATAATGTTATGATATATATTCAAACAAATTCAATGAATGCCCTGGAAGACCAATAGACATTATGAGATAATCTTGGGATTTTCATACCAAACAAACTAACTCAACTTTGTATAGCCCATAGAGCTACTGTTACAACTGGAGACCTTATGTTTGGAATGACCTAAAACTAACATGATTATTCTATGATGTCTGCCGACGTTTCAGAATATTCATTGAACATGTTTGAATAGTTATTGTAGTTTTGTATAACCCAAGAGGCTACGGTAACTATTGAATATCTTAAGTTCGGAACTCAAGTCAGTTTTTATTTAACTATGAATTTATGATGTAGAAGGAGATGTTCGCTCATCACCATGAGGCACCAAGAGTGCACATTATTGTTTTTGCTAGAATGATAGAACCACGGACGTCATCCTTTGCCTAACAGCCCACTGCGGGGTAGGTCGTGGCACGGACAAGTCCGCTACTTCAATAGACAAAAGATGACGTATGGAAAGCGCTCATGTACCACTGATGGCTTGTGATAGTTATTCTAGCGATAAAATGTGTGCCTCATGTTGATGAGGGAACATCTCTTTCTACATTATACTCGTTACTCGTTACTAATACATAGCATAACAATTAAAGTATGTATGAATTTATGTAACTCCAACATCCCAAGATAATCTGATAATGACCTTACAAAAGATTCAATGAATGTGTTTGAATGCATATCATCACCTTTCATAGGTCATAAAGCTAATTTAATGACTGTAGATCCTAACTTCTGAACTCAATGTCAGATTTGGTCACCTAGAACATCCCAAGATATCTAATTATATCTGTTAAGAAATAATATAATATATTTCCAGAAGACTTACTTGAATTGCTCAAATACATATTGTAACTTTGTTTTGACCAGAAAGCTACAAATACAGCTGTAGATTTTCAATTTTGGCTTGAACAATAGTTTGTATAACCTAGAAGATAATGTCTGTTGGTTTTCCAAGATATTCAATGAAAATGTTTCAATACACAGCATAGATTTGCATAGCCCAGAAGGCTTTTGTTGCAACTGTTCTAATCTCAAGAATAGCTTTGATGATCCAGAAAATGTCATATTACTTTAAAATGTTTGTTGACCTTTAGGAATATTAATTGAAAATGTTTGAATACAAATTGTAAATTTGTATTGCCTAGAATTACTGTTTCAACTGTATATCGTGAAATTCGAACGTCAGGACAGTTTGGATGACTAGAGGATCAGAAAGTTATAAAATATTGATGGTTGACTTTCCAAAAGATTAATTTGAAATTTATGAATACATATAGTCACCTTGTAACGATTGCATTAAAAAAATGGACTTTTTTCGGATGGTGATAAAAAAAGCTAAGACTGATAATCGCTTTTGATAAATTTCCCATGGATGGTAATTATTTAAGCTTACTTGCAAAAAAAGTTACGCCCTTTCGAGCGGCCTTCCAGCAGTTATCCGGATCATTCACCATGGCAGTCAAAAACCTGCGTTTAGGCATGTTTTTGAGTTCTTTCTTCGTTTTATTTATCAATTCCTCCTCAGTTTTCGCGACAAAATTGTTGGAGTAGATCTTACGCTTCAGGTTGATCCAGAAATTCTCGATGGGACGCAGCTGGGGGACGCTGGGCGGGTTCTCCGACTTGGGTACCACATCGATATTCAGCCGCTCCATCTCCTCCAACGATCGCTTCGAATAGTGGACCGACGCCAAATCCGGTCAGAAGACCTCGTCTTCACCCTTATGGTATTTTTTGATGAACGCCGCAATTTCCGGCACGCGTTTCGTACTATAAATTTCCCCGTTCCCGGCCAATCCAGTGCGAAAGAAGAGTGGCTTTGACATCCCCTTCTCGCTGATTGTCAGTCACAGCAGCACCTTCTTGGGGAACTTGGTTTGTCAAATTTTGTCTGCTGACTCATGGGTGACTATGATTTATGCTGCATGGGTAGTTCCGTCAGTGCGGGTGAAGGTAAACCCATGAAAAATCGGAAATTTTTGTCAATTTTTTTAATGCAATCGTAATAGCCCAAGCTACTGTTACAACCGTAGATCTTATGTTTTGTTCTTAAGGACAATTCGGATGACTCGGATCATCCCGGTTTATCTCATAGTATTTGTTTACTTTCTAACATATTCACAAAATATGGTTGAATACGTAGTTTTACCTCGTATAGCCAGAAAAGCTATGGTGAGTATTGTAAAACTTAAGTTCTGAACTCAAGGATAGTTAGGATAACCGAGAACATCACAAAATTATCAAGTAATTACTGTTGACTTCCCAAATGGTTCATTCAATATGTTTGAATACATAATAAAATCTTATAAAGCCTTAAAAGATACTGTCACAACTGTCAATCTGATGTTCTGAACTCAAGTGCATTTTGGATAACCTAGGACATCCCAAAAAGAAACAAAAATATTTAACGTTTATAAACAACAAAATAATAATACTATTATTTCAGAATATGTACCATGATTTTAATAAACGCTTTATACTATTATTAAGGCATTGGTTTTTTCTTCCTGAACTTCAGAATGTTTAAGGTCACAAATTAGGCCCCAAACTTATTGTAAGAATTGATGTAGAACAAATTTGTCCAAAACAGTATACACTGTTATTCAGTCTGTTATTTTATGTTAGTATACTTTTTAAGGCAAGACTTAACATATATGAATTTGTCAAAAGTAAGTGGCCCGAAATCAACATTGTTCTCTTTTGAAGTTGATGCGTAGAAATATTTCCGATCGATTGTAGCCAATTTTTTTTTTAAATGGCTGTGATATTAACGCTCAAAACCTGACCAGTTTTTGTGACGGTCGTAATGTCATATTTATTTTAAATTGTGCCCCTGTATAAAAAATTAAGACCTAGTCCTACGTCCAAAAAAAATTGTTGGAAAATATTACCGAAAAAATTGGCTTGGTTCGTCACACCAGAGAGATGACGTAGTCCCTACATATAGAACGCAACAATCTGCATTAAGCAGCATCAATGACCTTGTAAGCGATGATATTTTGGCCACAACGCTATTTTGTTGAGTGCTGATGAATGTCCTGTCTGGTGTCGAAGCAAATTGTAAGCAGTCCATAGAGTAAAATCAAATCAAACAACACTCATCCAGCAATACATAAATTAAATGTCGGGAAAAGTTTCTAGCACAAAGCGGTACACTTTCATATTACATCAATAGGATTGATTTGTATCGATGATGTGAAAAAAAAGTCCATAATCTGCTCATAACAGGACAATGTCCCACATTGTTGCCCTTGAAGTCGCCACGTGATGTAATTGTATCCTTTAATCATATTAATTACAACCTATGTCGATTCTGTACCAAAATACGAGGGTAGTATATAACACTGTTTTCCGTGACATGAACTTCCAGATCTTCGAGCCTGATCTTGTAAACGACAGACAGCACAATATTTTTTCCTTTTCACTTCCATTGTCATGCTATGTGTACACACACACGTGGAATCGAAAGGCTACCTTTGAATTGCTCAGCCATTCTTCCCATTCTTCGCTGTAGCGTGTGGCAGATAGCTGTTGCGAATAATTCATAGCCTCTGTTTGACTCGTAAACGGAAGGACGCTACATGCACGACTGGTTTAAACCGGCGAACTAGGTTGTTCATTTTATACGAGGGCAAATAATTTTCCAATGCGTGACGGGAACCCAGCCCTTCTATCTTTTTTGTGACGTCACTGCAGTGGTGAGCTGCTTTCATTCTACCGGTGCAGTCTTTTTCTTCCAGAATATATCCTCATCCAAAGCACGGGGCAAACAATGGGAAATTCCAATAAATTATGTACGATATGAAAGTTTAATTCGCGATTTTACTGGAACGGCCGAAGGGAATTTTCTCTGTGCCTATTTTATGGCATCCCGGAATATGGAAGTGTTCTACGGCCAGGTCGGCTTGAAAATGGTTGCTATTTTTGTTGTGCAAATTTGACTTTCAACTCACGGTAGAAGGGCGCAGCATTTAAGAAGAGCGCAGTTATTCATATTCAATTTTGCATATGGTTGATTGAATATGCGAGAGTCCTTAGGTAACCATGGCGAAGACGGGTAGGCAAGTGTGAGAAACAGAGTAAACAATTTTCCTAAGAGGATTGCTTGACTGCCTGCTAGGGTGCTTCTCTTCGTGGTAGCAATCTACCAGTTCCAATCATAACGCCTCACAGTAATCGTTGGTAGATGCTAGTAGATATTGATGTTGATGTCGAAATCATGCAAGAGACTTGAAATTTGCATTGTGATAACTTTGGATTTTTTTTCGACTTTCCTTTTTTAATTTAACACGGTGCCACCTCAGTACAATAATTCACATCCTAGCTGCAATCTTAAGTGAAAAACACAGTAAAACTTGCTTCTTGTTGCCCATTTGTTATTTAAGAACAAGGAGAAGTCTTTGAAGTTGAAGACTGATTTAATTTTAAACCAACTTTATTGATAGATATTACATAATTCTCTACGATATCTTACAAATGCTTGAACTATGGAACTATGAGTTGACAAAAAAGCCCCCGAATTTTGTTTCAGCAAACATTTATTTTCTCCAAAATAAAGCACCCTAGAGCCGCTTGACAACATTCGGGTAGATATGTATTTGTTGGTGAGAAAATTCAATTAGGAAGCCAAAGGAGAGAATTAAACAACCTTGAGCCAAATGACGCTCATAATATTTATGAACTTGTCATAACTCAGAAAAACAATCTTCATAAAGGAGGTATTTGAATGTCATGCTCTCTTTGTTCACAGCTTTCGGATTTATTGGATGATTTTCTTTTATTATTAAATATTATAAAGACTTTAAGCTCAGAGCTGGTTCGTCGCTTTTATTGCATGATGATAGAAACTAAAATCAATTGACGAAATCAATTAAGATGTTTTTCCAGCACAGACTAGAGCACAATAAGAGAGTATTCATATATATTCGATATTCTTCGATTCGGTGCACTGCAGTATCAACTTAAATAATGCATTGTATACCTCTATATTGTCCGTACAGAAGAAGTCGAAATCATGGTGCTGGCGACAAGCTACATATGTTAGTATGAACTTATACGCTAAGCAGAATGTCGTACGGTGCATGAGAAAATCTTTACAGTGCACTATTTCCCACATTATGTTTAACGTATGGGTTCAGAGTAAAATACACCGTGTCCAATATATTATCATAGACTTTTTCCTAGCATTGGTGTCGTGCAAATACTCAACATGCTTCACGTATGTGTTGGTGTAGTTTTGCACTATGTTTATACAAACGTTCTTAAGTTATGTCCAATTGTTTTCATTCGGTGTTTATCTTTTACCAGCGATGAAGGAGTTTCGTGCTGTGGTGATAAAAAAGCTTTTGAAAGGTGAGCGCCCGGGCGCTATTTTCAGAAATTTGAAAAATCTCGTAATAAAGCGGGATTTTGTGTACCGAACCATCCGAAGGTACCGTGACACCTGCTCGTTAGATGACCGGAAGAGATCCGGTCGTACTCGTACAGCGCGAACTGCTCGAGTTGTTAAAGTGGTCAGGGAACGTTCATTAATTACGTCACGCAAAAATTGACTTTTTACAACCCCCCCTCCCCCCCTTGTCACGTTTTTTGTATGGACCTTCAAATTTTTTGTATGGATCGTCACGTTTTCCAAAACCCCCCTCCCCCTTACAGCGTGACATAATTAATGGACCTTCCCTCAGGGAACGGATTACACGAAAATCACAGCGCTTTGTACGTAAAATGGCCGCAGATCTGAATGTGTCGAAATCGTCAATGCACGATATACTACAAAATGACCACGGATTCCAAGCTTTCAAGAAACGTAAGGTTGAGTTTTGGAACCTTCCAAGCAGAAACGGCTCGAAAGAGCAAGTCTGCTTTTGTCGCGACACGGTGGGGAAGAATTTTTCTTTTCCGACGAAAAGTTATTCGTCCTGCAACAATCCCACAATGTCCAGAACGACAGATGGTGGGCTCTCTTTGAGAGCTGTTCCAGAGAGTGATAGGAATATTCCACGGTTCCAAAGTGCTGCGTCAGTGATGGATTGGGAAGAAATTTGCAAGCAAGGCAAATTACCACTGGTTTCCATCGAAAAAGGCGTTAAAGTGAATGCCGTTTATTAGAAAACGGAAGTTTTGGAGAAAGTTGTCTAGCCATATGTACAAGAGGTGTTGGAAGATGATCACTATGTGTTTCAGCAGGACGGAGCGCCATCGCATACTGCAAATCTCGTTCAGGGCTGGTGCCGAGAAAATTTGACCGACTTTTTGGACAAGAATGAATGGCCTCCCAGTTCACCAGATCTGAATCCCTTGGATTATTTCGTATGGTCATACATGCTGGCGAAGGTAAATGACCACAGGGCCTCTAATATGAACCAATTAAAAAAACCGTAATCAAACGAATTTGGGACGAAATGCCGATGGAAGTCATGCCTGCCGCCTGTGACGGTTTCGAAAAACGTCTGGAGCTGATCAAGAAGGTTGAAGGCGGTGTTATTCCAAAACATATGCTGTAGTTCATCAGTATTATATTGCAATATAATGGGTAAAGTTATCAATAAAATCTGGATTATTGATTTGAAATAAATAGAGTTTTATTTTGTATGAGCACACATTGGTCAGGGTGTAGAGTGTGGCTGTTCACCTAAGGGATTGGATTGATTATAAAATGTCTTACAAAAAACTGATTTTTCAAGTTGCGTCCAATTGCTAGCAAGTGCTTCACCACATGAAAACAAATGCGATTTTGTTCTAATGAATAAAAAATCATGAAACACAACAAAAAGTATGCACATGATTCATTTGCACAAAGCTTGGGGGAGTCACTGAGATAAGCCTATCCACTCCACTCAACATTTCGCCAAAAATGTTGAGTGTCGTAGACCCGCTTCTCTCTGCGCACCTGGCCACGTCCTGACAATTGTTTGGAAATAGATAATTGTCTTAACTTCTATTACCGAAAAAGCTAGGAACCCAAACAGCTTCATAGACGTTCGAGAGATAAAAAATTGGCAAGTTCCAAAATTTTATTTGTGGAATGGTTATTTATGTTCAATATTGTAATATAGTTGCAAATAAAATAATATAATGAAACAATTAATAACGATAGGCATATGATAATAAAAGGCAGATGAATGTAATTCTGGAAACATGGTTACATCATAATTAAATGAAGTAAAAATTTCCATTAAACATTCATGAAAGTGTTCATATGTACTCATGACAATAAAATATATTTATGTACTCATGAAACATGGATATACAAAACCAGCAGAATTGAAGAGCATTAATTAACTTTAATAATATACAATGACCTCAATTTATAGAGAAAACACCTCGAGATACAACGCAATAAAATATCTACACTATCTGGGATCACTATAATTTTTGTGTAGCTTGTGCTAACGTAAGAACTTAAAACACTCGAGAGACGCGGCGCGAGACAGTACACAATACTTATTGTTTTTAAAAAAAACTTGAAAAGAGAGTTTAAATTTACCTTTTTAGTCGACCGGTTTCGGGCTGGATGTTGCCTATCTACAGGACGATGTCCGACTATGGGGATCAACTTCCTTGTTATCTTGAAGCAGATAAAATTTCAATATTTTATTAATTTTTTAACGTAGGACTACGTATTTTTTATATACTGGATGCCATTTTAAAATTTTGAAAATTAGAAGCGTTACGCTAAAGTGAAAGGTTTTTGAACGCTTATAACTCTCGTTCAACTGAACACAATGACTTCAAATACCAGTTCAGAAAAACTTACAAAATTTTTGCATTGGAATGGCAATTCAATGCTACTAGTATAAGTAATTTAGCCCTCCCTCAGCTCAGTTGTTAAAGGCGCAGCTACACAGCAACACCATGCTGGAAGTGGCTGGGTTCGATTCCCTGTCTGGTCTAGGAATTATTCGTTAAGGAATATATCTCGACTCCTCAATTAATAACTTTGGTAGTGCATTTAGAACACTAAGTTGAGAACAAGCAATAAGCAAATTGTGAAAGCTAAATAAGACATACGATTCACCAAAACTAACGGAAACTTGCTGTGATTTTAAAAAGGCACTTACAGAAATTTACACTCGGACGGCACTCTAACTTGGTTGTCTGTTCTCTGATATGGCAAAAATTGCCATTGTGATGTGCGAAGCTGAAAATACCTTAAACAATATTGTGAAGGGACCCTACAATTCCAATTTATAACGACAATCACATTTGCAACGTCTGCACGTCCTCAAACTTTGGTCCTGCCGCAACTGCAGACGGACTTGCATTATCATAGCCACGAGGGGGAAAACGATTCAAAAGTACTACACTACACTATTTTTTTGAATAATTTGACAACCAGGTGACAAATTGCCATGTTTTTTTATGTTTTAGAAACGTCAATCTATAACAATTTACACCATGAACCACTTTACATCACAACAACGTTCTGAATTGTGAAAAATTGATGTTACTCCTCCGTGACGCTGATAATCAACGCGCGATCAGAGCGACGAAATTTCGAAGTATCGATGAAGCACACTTCACGAAGTGTGGCATCGTTAATACACAAAACACCCACTTTTGGGGTACCGACAATCCTCACATGATCTTCGGAGAGCCGTTACATTCCCTAGAGTCACTGTTTGGTACTGCTGAAAGAGTCATCGGCTCGTTCTTCTTTGAAGACGTCGCCATGGTAACAGTCAATGGTAAGTGATATCTAGCCATGTTACGTGATTTTGTGTGACATATGAGGTAAACGAATTTGACATTGGTGACTATTGGTTCAAGCAAGACAGTGCAACATGCCCTACAACGCGTCTAACAAAGGATTAATCGTGTGCCATGTTCCCTAATCGATTGATATCGAAGTAAGGTGATTTCAACTGAACGTGCCACCAGATTTGACTATCCCACAACATAAGGCCAACATACGCAAAGGAATCGCTGCCATGCAACCCGAAACACTTAAAATGTGATAAAACTGTCGAAATACAAGCCAATCTAAAAGTGGCCTCTTGAGTGACCGAACTAAATCTTAAAGAGCCAATTTCAATGAAAAAAAAACATTTGTTATTAAAAAAATCTTTGGTTGTCAAATTATAAGAAAAAAAACTTCGGATACGACTATAAGATACACCTTGTACATCCCGTTCCAGAGCGTCGGGCCAAGAATGAAAACTTGTGGAACTTCAGTTTTTTTTTAAAAACACTCTTTACTTTAACTTCAGGACAACATTTGAATAGTGACACGAAGCTGGATTAGGCCAGAAGTTCGTGTTGCTTCAACAGGGAAAGCAAACGCTTCTGTATACACTCCTTGAGGTAGATTTCCCCGTTTACAGTCCTGATAGTCATGATTTGGAGCCTTGTGCACTTTGTACGTATGCAGTCTCTCCCTGTACTTGGATCTCTGAACGAAAGACTTGGACAGATTAAACTTTTTGGCCACATCCCTGACCGAAGCATTTGGATTCTGCTTAAATGCTTAAACGTAATTTTTCCAATTTTCGAAAAACTGACAGCAAAAAAAACAACACTCTTAACTACTTATATACAATTTTCAAGAGAAAGTATCCAATGGGTAATTTTCTACAGTGTTTTTCCCGTGATGCTATATGATGTGGGACACCTTTTACGACGCTGGTCCCCCGGAAGCTTTCATGACTTTGGTAAAGAATGTGCACACCAAAAAGTAGTCGTCGGAAATGCCCTAATGCAGTCTTCTCCGTGTACGCTTTGCTAATCCGATCACTACTACGTGAATATTAATGTATGTGTGCTATGATGAAGACGTCGTTTGGCTACAGTAACCTTTATTCAGTAAAAGGGCGTCGAATCAAGAACGCGTGCGCGAAGCAATTTTGCACAAAAGAGTGGAAAATCCAGATATGTCGCACGGCGATATTGCCAAGTCATTAAAAATCGCAAAATTGACGGTTACTTAAGTGCTAAAAAACTTTCAGCAGCGCTTAACTTTAAAGAGAAAGCTCGGTTCCGGAGGTAACCATGATTCTCGTTTCGTCGCGGAGAGGAAGAAAGTGATTAAAGATTTTAAGAAGAAACCGAATATCTCCGTTCGTGATGTGGCGAAAAAAGTGAAAATGTCTCCATCGTTCGTCCAGAAAGTGAAGAAAAGTGCAGGCTTGAAATCATTCAAAGTAGGTGTTGCTCCAAATCGTAACGACAGCCAGAACAAGAGCGCAAAATCTCGATCGAGAAAATTATGACACTATGCTGAAGGAATACGACTGCATAATATTGGACGACGAAACATATTGCAAAGCTGACTTTAAGCAGATACCGGGACTACAGTTTTTTACCTCGTTGCAAAGAGGAAATGTTGCTGATCGTTTTAAGCAAAAAAAAATTGTCGAAGTTCCCAAAAGGTCTCAGAAGCGACATCTTCATCACGACTGGCACTCTAAATGGACAAATTTACGTAAAAGAGTGTCTGAATAAACGACTGTTGCCGTTCATTCGGTTCGGTGCTGTTCTGGCCTGACCTGGCATCTTGCCACTATGGAAAACTGGCTAAGGATTGGTACATTGCTAATGGTGTAAATATTGTCCCAAATTATTGCAATCCGCCAAATTCGCCAGAACTCCGTCCGATCGAAAAGTATTGGGCTCTGGTCAAGAGGAATCTTCGAAAAACGAATAGCGTAGCAATTGATGAGAAAAGCTTCAGGCGTAACTGGCAGAAAGCTGCAAAATTGGTGACGGATGACACTGTGCAAAAACTGATGGAAGGTGTCAAACGAAAGGTGCGGGCATTTGGATATAACAGGTCAAATTGACTTAACTGTATATGTTTTATATTTGTATTTTTATGAAGTCTTAAATAAATGATTTACTTTTGATTTTCTCATATTTTCCATTTAATACCACTAATTTCCCGTTGACTACTTTTTGGTGTGCACATTCTTTAGCAGCACTACTTTTGAATCTTCCATATGCTTGAGAAGCACTTTTTCTACAGGCATCTCTAAACACGCTCCTAAACATATCAGGAAACGCCTGTAATGCAACTTCCGGGGGAATTCTCTCTTGACTCGAAGCTTTGTTCGACTTCAATCAAATATACTATATTAACAATATAAGTCACTTCCCTCTTTTTTCAGGCGACCTTTTTATGCGCTTGTGGCGCCATAAGTGAGAAGTGCGGCAACTACTAAATGCACACGCTCAAACTAAGCTATTCAGTTTTCGTTTTACCTAGCGTAATGTTCCAAGAGCACTCAGTAGACAAATTGAAACGAATCACAAATTGTTAAACTAAGGTCCTAACTAAGGAAGTGATTTCCGAACAACTCGCCGCAACTTCGACTTGTTGCCAGCTGAGAATGTCATGACAAAAGCAACTTTGGTTTGCTGCAACTTGAGTAGGATAGGAAAAAGATCGTCTGTTGGAAAGAAAGAGATATACGGCTTGCAATTATTATTATTGATTACCATAGAGTGATTTTCAAATATGATGAAGAAGAGATGCATTGATCCAATTAGATTAAATTTTGGCTTGAAAATGATCCTGTATTCACGTACTGAAAAACAAACACTTTTTTATCTTAGTTTGCAACAAATACCGCAACATTTTATTGTTGGCAAATGGTTGAACAAACGCATATCGACCTGCTCTTTGGTTGCTAGTTTTTCACGGTTTTTGAAGAAAAATTGATTCCTTGGCCCTAACACAACAACATCGGAAAAGGAACCGAATTTAATAGTACGTTCACACTACAAACTATATTACCTGATAAAGAGTATCTTGATATCAAATGGCATAAACATTATTAGTGAAAACATGATGTATAGTTGTTGATATCAAGATACCCTATGTCATGTAATATAAGCAGTAGTGTGAACGTACTATAAATCATAATTGTCAACCTAGTGTTGGTCACTTCCATTGGTAAGCAGCTCAGACAAAATTATGTTTTTGATTTATGTAAACGAAACTAATTCGGTTGTCACTGTGATTGCGATTTTACATTTACCGATTCATTCATTTTTTACCGAGATAAGCATTCTTAAATTACGCTGTCGTGCTGTTATGTACATGGTTTATAGGGTTTATGTTGATCACCCTTATATTTCAGTCTTCGAACTCGTTAATCATACTTGACTGTAATATGGTGTTTAAATGGGGCAACTGAGTGGAAGCAAGTAATGAGATTCAACTGGTTCGCCAAAAGTTGCCAAAAGATTCAACTGGCTTATAGATAGTCTTGTATCATGTAACAATTCCGTAATCTAAACAAGGCATAAAAAAGCACATTTTAACGTATCTGCGTTATTCTTAAAAGTGTACTGAGAAAAATTATATGGTTGTACCGACAAATAAATCAAGGTCACACATTTTTGGCTGATGACATTTTTTCAAAATCACATTATTGGCTATTGTCATGGTTACAGGAACTTTTCTGACAAGTGAATATTGAATTAACTATTTTGAATAGTTATTTTAACCATGGTTATAGTTGGTTGTAAATCATTGCCCTAGTCATTCTAATCTCTAATAATGATAAAATTGACTATCAAACTTTTCTCTGTGTGAGCAAACAATACTCATAAAAAGAGTATATTAGTTTAACCGTGGATACACGGTAGAATGAATTAACCAAATTGATGATTAAATATATTTTGCGAACCTTTTTTATCACCAGATGGTTCTGTTGGCATCGCTACACGGGTCGCTTAACATGTGTAAGTGGAAAAAGGAAGTGACTTATATTGTTAATATAGTATATTTGCTTCAATCCTTTTGAAAAGCCCTAAAGTTCTTCGTTGGTAACATGCATTAGGACTGTTCATTAAAGAAAGTGGACTCCTGTTTCTCAAAAGAAAATATTTATTTTTGAACAAATTCATAAGCTTGCTTTAAATATGCATTTCTGATGAACGCTCGTACATTTCTCTTGATACCTCCCATTAGATTTTGAACAACTTTCACCGTAGCTTTCCGTTGTGCTGCAGACCAAATTTTCTTGAAGCAGCCAACAGAGCTTGATTCTCTTCCAACTTCCATTGGATGCCGCTTAGTTATTTCCCAGTGTCTTTCGATAGAACGCAGTTCTGGGCAGTTTGGGGAGATTTCCGTATATTTCGACACAATTGACTTTTTCCTTCTTGATCACCCCAACATAGCATAAACGTAGTGAGCAGATGCTAGATCCGGCCAAAACAATGGAGGATCCATATGCTTTCGGTAGATGTGTAGAAGCCGTTTTTTATGCATTCTTCTTTGTAATTTTCACCGTTGATTATGCCCGTTGTGAAATAAGAAGAACTCTTTAAGCCACAGGAACAAATGGTTTCTACATCAAATGCTTCTTCCCAAATGTTTCGGTTCGTATGTATCGCACAACATCATGCACATCTGTCCTCTGCTTTTAAAAATTGTGGCCCGGAAGTGTACTGGTATGCAATTGGACGTACGTCTCGTCATGCATCAAAATGCACCGGTTCGGCTGTTGGAGGAGAACGTCATACAAGTTCCATGACCGCATTTTGGAAAAAAGTTTTCTGTGGATCCGTCCTCTTGGATGCTTTCTGCTTCTTGTATGGTTCTGATATTTTTACTACAGATTTTGTGCACTTCGCGCTCATTACCAATTCTCGGAACGACAACTTTTTTAAAAACAATTTGTGCTGAATTAATCTGCGAGTTGACGAGCTGATCCCACCCATCGTTCGAAATTTCTCATTTTTAATTTCGATTTTTATGGTGTGTTGCCAAAGTAAATAATGTTTTTACACACTGACCAAAAATTCACAATTTTTCAATAAGTTTTAACCCTAAACCATTGATTAACAGGTGCCCACTTTCTTTAATGAACAGTTTATGTGTGTATAACATCATGAGTCGTACATCGGTAAAAGTCACTCCACGATGCAGCACTTTCAGTTTGGCTGGGCATCTTAAAACTTGCATTGTTGTACCTTTGATCTTCTTCACCCAAAGATTGCATCGGTACCTCAACATAGTTTGGATTGCTTCGCTTCACAGAAAAAATGATGAATTTTACTAAAACCTGCAAAATTTCCCCTCGTTCACTTGTAAGTCAAAGCAAGCGTAAACAGCTAAATCGCATGCAATCTTTCATACAACATAGTAGATTCAGGTGATGTTTCCTATGAATTTATGCCAATTTTCTGTTCTTGTTCTGTTCTCTCAACGCGTCTTCTGGCTTTGAAATAACTGGTACGAAGTTTGCTGAGTGCCTCGCTCGACCAGTATGCTGGGCGCCATTTGTTACTTGATTCCAACTTCCTCGGCGTTGTTGTGTCACATGCAGTCGTCAAAATTGCTGTCAACTCGTCCGTATTCGATTAAGAGGAGTGCATCAACGAGAAGGTCCTTATCGAAATCCTTCGTCTGCTATTTCTGCTCGCTCATTTTCGACCCTCGTGTTGACCCAGGTTTCCGTTTACCGGTGCAGAATCGGATTATAATGGGTGCACCCCTCGCTCGATCTCAAGTTCATGATTTTTATCAGCTAGTGATTGCAGAAGGTGACGTGGATGATAGATTCACAACCGTTTTTTCGCGAAAGGTGCTGGTGCTAAGACAGATAATTGCTTTTGATAAATTCCTCATGAAAGGTAATTATTTAAGCTTATTTGCAAAAAAAAGTCGCCCTTGCCGGAAGGCCAGTTAACCGAAAAATTCGCTTTTGCGGACGAAAACATGCATGTAGGCATGTTTTTGAGTTCTTTCTTCGTTTTTCGTTTTTCCTCATCAGCTATGGCAACAAAATTGTTGGAGAAGATCTTACGCTCCAGATTGGACCAGAAATTCTCAATGGGGCGCACCTGGTGGGCGGGTGGGCGGCTTCGCCGACTTGGGTACCACATCGATATTCAGCCGCTCCCTCTGTTCCAACGATCACTTCAAATAGTGGGCCGACGCCAGATCCAGCTGAAACACTGCGTCTTTGCCCTCATGGGATTTCTTGATGAACGACGCAACTTCCGGCAGGCATTTCGTACTATAAATTTCCCATTTCACTGGCTGGAGCAAAAGAAGAGTGACTTCGACATCCCCTTCTCGCTGATTGTCAGCCACAGCAGCATCTTCTTGGGGAACTTGGTGTGTGAAATGAACTTCACCTCGGAGCTCACTTCCTTCGTGGGAGATGTAAAATAGGAAGTTGCACTG
Source organism: Aedes japonicus (assembly GCA_034211315.2). Lineage (NCBI taxonomy): Eukaryota > Metazoa > Arthropoda > Insecta > Diptera > Culicidae > Aedes > Aedes japonicus. Next base: position 126,416 of record JASCZW010005311.1, read on the forward strand.
CCAATCGTTGCCATCCAGGGTGAGATAGGTCTCGTCGTCTTTCACCACCGCCAAGTCGCGATTCACCTGGAAAATCGAGTTGACCATCTTATTCAGCCACTGCCGCTGCGTCACTGCCTGCAGCTCCGAAACCAGTGGACGCGACTTCCGCTTCCAGACATGTATGTTCATGTTCGACAGGTACTTTTTCACTGTTTGGGCGGTTGAACCGACCGATGTAACCACTTTTTCTTCGATCTTCCTCTTCAGCATCCTTTGGAGCTTCTTGTTGCTCAAGGTTGTCGGTCGTCCGGACTTCCTTTCGATGCTCTGATTGTTATCTAATAGTGCCAAGATGCTATAGATGCCGGGCGTATCCGTTCTTTAAGCGCGCTCACTTCTGAACGGAGTTGCTTCACTGTTTTTGCCATCACGGTTAGAGTTCAACTAATAGAGCTGTCAATTTTTGTCTGCTGGCTCATGGGTTACTATGATTGATGCTGCATGGGTAGTGCGGGTGAAGGTAAACCCATGAATAATCGGCAATTTTTGTCCATTTTTTTTTTAATGCGAACGTAATGTTGGCAACTTTTATGCGAGCTGGAATCCACTTTTTAGAAAGAATATTTGCCCATAACATGTATTGCAGCCATTCCTGCTACATCCGCCACCCAGTAAAGGGTGTCCACGATGAAATTGCCACACACAAAATTGTTTCGCAAAATTCGAGTTTTCATCCGATTGCCATTAAATTTTCAGGGATTGAGAAATAACTATTAAACTTCATTTTACCATTTTACTCGTATTTTATTTACAGTCCATACGCAAATGCCCGCACCTTGGCCTTAACCCCGGCCATAAGATTCTGCACAACCTGTGAATCAACCGTTTTTTGCATATAAACCCATACTTTCATCAGTTCCTCGACTGTCTTCACTACCTTAGGTCGTTTAAGGAGGTGCTGCTTCATAATCGCCCAGTACTTCTCGATGGGGCGGAGCTCCGGAGTGTTGGGAAGGTTGAACATTTTCGGCACGAAATTGACCTTATTGTCCGCATACCACTTCAGCACGTCCTTGGAGTAGTGGCATGAGGCCAAATCCGGCCAGAAGATTGTTGGGACGTTGTGGGCCTTCAGGAGAGGAAGCAGCCGCTTCTGGAGGCACTCTTTTATGTACACCTGTCCGTTCATCGTGTCCTGGGTCACGAAAGGTGCACTCCGCTTCCCGCACGTGCAGATGGCTTGCCAAACCAGGAATTTCTTCGCAAATTTGGACATCTTCTGAGTGCGGACATGCTCCGGAACGCTGAACGTATCCTTGGCCGTGAAAAACAGGTTGCCGGGGATCTGTTTGAAGTCGGTTTTCACATATGTTTCGTCGTCCATGATGCAGCATTCAACTTTCGTCAGCATGTTGAGGTACAACTTCCTGGCACGGGTTTTGGCGGACTTGTTCTGCTTCTCGTCGCGATTAAGGGCCTTTTGAACCTTGAACGTTTGAAGCCCAGCCTTAGTTTTGGCCTTCTGGACAAAACTTCGGCTTAGGTGCAGCTTCTTAGTAACATCCCGAACGGAGGCGTTCAGATTTCGGTTGAAGGCCCCAACTACGCGGTTGTAATTTTTGGTGTTGTACGGAATACTTTTTCCTTCATTTCTGGGCTTCCGATCGGTGGTCAACCGTTCCTCGAACCGCTTAATCACTTGCGACACCGTGGAATTCGCGATTCCCAACGTTTTAGCGATGGAACGATGCGAGAGATCCTTGTTCTCGTGATGAATGCGCAAGATTTTATTACGCACGAGCTGTTCTTTCGACTCCATTTCCGCGAGTTTTGATCACAGGACCTTAAAACTTGCAGGATGTAAATAACGCACTATGTAATCTATGTAATCCACCCAAATTTTCATGAAATTCTACCCAACGGTTAAAAAGTTAGAGCAATTTCATAGTGTGGCAATTTCATCGGACACCCTTTAGGAAGGAACATGAAAAGACTCTGCAATGATTGTAATGTCCTACTCGTTTCCGTTGCTGCCTGCCAAAACAGTTGCTATTCCACGTCACAATGATTGAGATTTATTTGCAGGATATTTCTAAGGCATTTTAATAAACCAGTGAGTGTGCTTTTGTGTGTAGGATTTAGTTTAAAAAAAAATTATTTTTAGAAGTTAAAAAAGCTTCAAAAGCCTGGCCAGTTGTGATAAGGCAGCATAATTAATCATCAATTAAAAGAGAGATTTGAGCAATAAAAAATGAAAAAAGTGCCATTAAATTATTAAGGCCTGTACCAACAAATAATGTGTGATCAGCATTAAAAAATTAGGAATGAGCAATAAAAGATGAGAAAAGATCTTCGGATAATCTAATTGTGACCAGTAAATCTGTCAAATAAAGCAACAGCTATTAGTATATGTGCAATTAAATATGGCAGTATTTTCCGCCAAATTATGTAATTTGAGCACTAAACTATTCGCATATGTCTTTTAATTTTGTTGGATTTTCCCATAAAAACAGTAAAATGAGCAATGGATATTTATTTATCCATTGCTCATTTTACTGTTTTTATGGGAAAATCCAACAAAATTAAAAGACATATGCGAATAGTTTAGTGCTCAAATAACATAATTTGGCGGAAATACTGCCATATTTAATTGCACATATACTAATAGCTGTTGCTTTATTTGATAGATTTACCGGTCACAATTAGATTATCCGAAGATCTTTTCTCATCTTTTATTGCTCATTCTAATTTTTAATGCTGATCACACATTATTTGTTGGCACAGGCCTTAATAATTTAGTGGCACTTTTTTCATTTTTTGGTGCTTTTTCTGAATTACTAAGTGCAGGTAAATATTTTAGTCGTTGTGATAAGTGTGATAACTTATTTGTTTCCTTACTTCCATATTTTGCCTGGTCCCCGGGACCACAATGAAGTGACTACATTTGTGGACAGGAGGACTGATATTTTCTCAGATGTCTCATCATCACTCCAGCAATTCACTTCCGGCCACAAAAGTTTGCTTTTCTTATTTTTCTAAGAAACTTATCATGACTAATTATATACCCTATTCAGGTGGTAATAATAATATTCAAGTAGTTCTTTCTTTCCCATCTTGAACTCAATTTTATATCTGACAAAAGGTTGCTGAAATTTTAACTTGTAGTGCATCATAATCCCTTGTCTTAAACCATGCAATCAACTGAAATCAGCCATCATCATGGAAACAAACCATCACAGAATTCAAAGAGTAAGTAATGCAATCATCACATTCAGCCAAATCAGGAAATTGTAAACACCAAACCCTTGAGACAAATGTTGGTTTTGCTAATGATGATCACTTCCGAAATTCCACTCTGACAAATTGCTCTAGTAAATAGGTACAAAAACAATTCCATCTTCGTCACATCGACTGAGTGCAAATCATTATGCTAACCGTTACCCAGCCGAGTGTCATGATAATTTGGATGTCACTGACTGATGACTCTGTTAGTTGGTGTTAGAACTGGTTAATTTTCAACATGTTCATACTCAGCAATATACGTGTAGAAAATTCGCACCCTTGGTTACAGTGTATGATTTCACCCAGCTGTCAAGCCAAGCTTCATACCACACATCATGCTAACGTGGTGTTCAGAGAATTCCCTTCTGCACGGAAAGCACCACAGATGTGCTGTGGTTAGACAATCCCTGTGGGGTTGAAGACAAGTAGCAGTACAACGTCCATATATCACATTTATTGAAATCATATTTCACTTTTGCTTAACCCATGTACACGAGGGATGTGAATAGTAATGTGTGACATCCCATCGTACGCTTCTCTCGAATCACTTGAGCTTCCATAGATCCTGGGCTTTCGTGCTCGGAAGGAGCAATGTGGAGATATTCGGAATATGTTTACGAGATTGCATTCGTGGCGTCTCTACTTACGTGATGCCACGATGCTGCATAATAGATTTTCAAACAAATACAGTTTATGATTCCATGTGAATGCCGCAGGAGTTTTTTAACCGGATTTTCAACAGAGCTACTAAGTAGCGTTCTTCTATTTCAAAACAAGATTACTTTCAAAGTACAGAGAAGTGTGTAAGAATGGTTGAGAAGCATTATTCTGTGATGACTAGCTAGGTTATATAAGGAATTTTTAATAATTTGTCATAGGTAACACTGATTGATGAGATTTATTCTAACTGTTGATTCTACCCATTGATGTTTACAAGTAATTCAAACAATAATATTACCATTAGTTTTATTATTTTGCCTTTTTACAAGGATTGCTTCTTCTTCTTGTTTAGCATGTCAAGCTCATTGCTTTAACAATTTGCTTATTACTTGCTTTCAATTTAGTGTTGTCAATGCACTTCCATAGTTATTAATTAAAGGCTTTCGATGCCAGGTACCATTTTTGCATTAGTATGATTATGCTGCAAGATCAATCATACAATATGCCAAGGGAGTCAAGAAATTTTACATTACTAAAAACTCCTAGACCAGACCGGGAATCGAACACAGTCATTTCCAGCATGGTGTTGCTTTGTAGCTGTGCCATTACCGACTGAGCTAAGGGAGGACCCAAGGATTGCTAACCACGTAATATTTCAAAGCGTTATAACTTTCAATCTGATTATAGACTGTTCCGAAAAATATTTTTTTTCTCAAATAAAGAAGACGACACTATGATTTGTTATTATTTAATTCTCAAACATAGTGAATAACAATGTTTTCTTTCCATCTTCATTTCAATCTGATGGATTTTTCTTAGGGTAGGCGAGATTTCTAAACATTTCCCTTAACACTAAAGACTGTATTCGATGAAATTTGGACACACGCAATTGTTCGTAACTTTTTAGCGTGTGGGTAAAAATTATTGAAATTTAAAATGAATGTATTTCATTGTGTTGTGTCAATTGTGTAATGAGTTTCGTGAAAATCGGTCGAGTGATTTCAGTGATGGCTTCGAATGAAGAAATAGTGCGCCAATAAATTTTGGACACTCACTTCGAAAACTCAAACGCTTCTCATCGATGGATCGGAAAACAGCTCGGAATCGCACATTCAACCATATCTCATGTGATCAAAACGTTCAAGGACCGTAGGACAACCAAGCGGAAAAATGGTAGTGGCAAAAAACGTGGCACATCAAATCCGGAGAAGGCCAGGATGGTATTTAACCAATTTAAGCGTTATCCCAACATTTCGATCAGGGATGTTGCGAAAAAGGCGAAAGTATCAGTTTGTTTGGTGCAGAAAACAATGAAACGTTCTGGATTACATGTGTACAAGGTCCAGAAGGCACCGAACCGGAGCGATAAACAGAGAGCGGTGGCCAAAACTCGTGCAAGAAAACTGTACAGGGAGTAGCTCACAAAACCGTTCTGCATTGTGATGGACCATGAGACCTACATTAAAGCCGACAAATGCCAGGACAGGAACACTACGTCGCCACCTCTAAGTTAGCCGTTCCGGAGAGTGTACGGAAGAAGAAACTGTCTAAATTCGCCAAAAAATTCCTTGTCTGGCAAGCGATCTGCGGATGTGGCAAAATGAGTCAGCCCTTCATCACCTCTGGGACCGTCAACGGACAAATCTACAAGGACGAATGCCTCCAAAAACGACTTCTGCCCTTTTTGAGATCTCACGATGGCCTTACACTGTTTTGGCCGGATATCGCATCTTGCCACTATGCCCGGCCCGTCTTAGACTGGTACAAAGATAATAATGTAGTTTTTGTACCAAAAGACGTCAACCCTCCAAACACTCAGGAACTTCGCCCAATTGAAAAATTTTGGGCAATCATGAAGGCAAAGCTCGTTGAAACTCCAAAACTGATAGAAAATGAACTTGAACTAAGGAAAGTGTGGTTAAAAGTAAGTAAACAAGTCGGTCTTATCATTGCCCAAAATTTGATGAAAGGGGTCAAGGCAAAGGTGCGGGCATTTGGGTTGGGAGAAGAGATTCAATAAACCAATGATGTCAAAACTTAACTATTTAGTAGTACTATATTTCCAGAAAGTTTGAAAAGAATAGGGCTCAAGGAAAATTTTTGGTGACCTATTTTGTGTGTCCAAATTTCATCGAATAAAGTCTTTACACAACAGCTTCTGCACAGTTTTTTCTCCTGCCATTTTCACCACTTTTGGCCAATCTTTCTTATATCTTTTAACACTATCCGCTGGTTTCATGTGTTTTCTCAAGTCCACCTTCGTCAAAGCCCAGAATGTTGCGATAACGCGAATCTTTTAGGTTTTTTTTAGTTCCTTGATTATCGAGATTTTCAGCCCTAGGCTGGTTCATCTCCCGACGTAGTAACTCAAATACCTTTTTGGCATTTTTGTAACTTGTCCGGGGGTTAGATTCGAACTCGTGACTTTGGCGTGAGAGGTATGGATGTAAACCACTACGCCGGGGTCGACCCAGCGCGAATCTCTGGGCAGTTTGGTGGGTACATCTCCTTTAGTACAATTACGACATTGTTCCTTTTGTATCACTCTAGTGCATATTTAGAGTAATAGCAGGAAACAAGATCAGCCCAAAGTTTGATCAAGGGTAGCAACCTTTTTTGCAGACACTTCTTCATGTAGATTTGACAATTTATTGTGTCTATCGTAAAGAATGGATGAGATATTTTTTCGCATCCGCATTTAGCCGGCCGCACCAATACTTTCTTGCCAAATTTTTCGGTGTAAATGGATTTCGCTGATCCGGTAAGGTATAAGACTTTGGTCTCGGCCGAGTCTTATAATCGTGTTTATGTAGGTTTCATCGTCCATGATAACACAGCCCGATGTTTTGGTCAGCAGTTTGTCGTGCAGCTTTCGATTCCTCGGTTTCACATACTCAGCCTGTTTGGTACTTCGTTTTGGCTGCTTCTGCTTTCGACAAGTCTGCAGGCCCATTCTTTCTTTAACACGCATAACATTAGTCTCCGAAAAGCTTAGCTTTTCCACCACATGTCGGACTGATGCTGGAGGATGAAGCTTGAAATAGTCCCTTACCTTTCTGTTGATTGTAGGGTCAGCGGGACATGGGACAAAGAGCACTGTTTTTGATACATCCGTATTGTGGTTTGAACTGCTTCGACGCTCACACCGTCTTTCTTAGCCAGTTTCCTGATCGAAATACAACTGACGGTACACCGTTTGTGCACAATCCGTTTTCTTTGTTCGGGAAAAAGACCGCGCACTTTCTCAATCCCGTGGGGAAAATTGTAAAAAATGTCAACATCAGTTTAATTTGGGTGTAAACAACAGGACGAAGCCAAAAGCTGCTTGAATACTGCACCTTTTTTGATTTGACGTTTAATCATTAGTGTATTTATAATTATCGGCACAGTCTATAAGTGTGGTTTTACATCGGCAGTAAGCAATAATTTTGTTTGAAACTAGCAAAGACGTTTCAATATGCTATATACCATAATGCGTGCATTAAAAAAAGCTGTTTTCGGTCTATCAACCAGTAGTCATATACTAATTGCCTATATAGGGTAAGGGAATGTAATGTTACCGTGCTCCCTGATTCGGCCTATGTACCAAATATGTCATCATTTCAGTGATAATCAACAAATATAGATTATTTACTTCAAAGCCTTTGAGACATTACTAATCAATTTATAGTTGTTCACTTCCGCGTAATTTTCGATTTCCTTAACTTTTTAGACACCATGAATTTCGAATGATCCAAATTTGCGATGTTGAACCTATAAACCGGACAATCCAGCAGAGATGTACAGAAAATAGTCACACGTTATAAACTAACAGGTCACATTGGTAAAATAACAATGATATAACATGAAAACCATAGACCCAATGTTAGGAACATATTTTTTTCTAGGTACCCAACTATGACCTGTTGTACGGAAAGCGTAGTAAAAATGTTGTTATTGGTAACATTCACAATACAAATGTCTGAGTTTCGGTTGAATGTTTTTCAGATGGCTCATCTCAACGCAAACTAAAGGAATGAAATCTGTCTAGAGTGAATTATAATGTTTTGATTGTCAAATGGCCGCTTAATCATACGTAAAAACCACTTAAGTGTTTCTTAGCAGTTTAAGTATGGTTTGATTTGTGAAATTGTTTGTTGGATACAGCGAATATAGCTGAGAACGCCTTGAATCAGAAGATCAGAAAAACAAATTGTACATAGACAACATTTGATAACAAATCTATCGAATGAGACGAACTTGCATCCATGATTAGACCCACTTTGGTACCCATAGACCGGTATTACATTCTTATCCCTCGAAAGTTTCTGACTTTATAAAATGAGTTGTGCAACTTTTCGTGATACATACTTCCAGATGGCTTATCGAAAATATCTTAGCAAGTGTATAGCTAGGTAAATTTTGTTTCCAGCTCAAATACCTTATAAGTTATAATAAAAAATGTAATCGATTGTTGCATATTAGGCTGAGTTCAGCGACACATACCCTACTGTGAAAATTTGACAGCTCCATCAGTTTGTTTACGGAAGCTATGGTGAGAACAGTGAAACAACTTCGTACCGCCTACTCCATCCGGGCCTAAAAAAGTCGGCCATCGTGGGCATCGTGGCCCACTTCGTGTTGGCCGGATACGACCGCGGAAACATCTACAAGATTCTGGTACTTCTGGAGAAGGAAGAGTCCATCGAGCGGAAGCCTGGTTCCAGCCGTCCGATCGTTTTAAGCGACCGGAGGATTCAACAGAAGCTTAAACAGAAGCCGGAAGGCAAGGTGGTCACTTCTTTCCGTGCGTTGGGCCGGGAGGCTGATGGGACCAGCCAATCGGCCAAGGAGAATTTAGCCAAAATGGATATCCTACATGCGAAAACGTCAGTTCAAGTCAGTCGGGTCGGAGAACCAAGCGGAAACCCAGAAGCAACGGCTGAAGATTCTGGTCACAGAGATCCTCCCGGCGAAGCGGGACGTGGTGGTCTTTTTGGACGATGAGAGATACCTCACGTTTAACAGCAACGACAGGCAAGGCAAAGGCTACTTCACCTCCCCGACAAAAGAAATTTGCAGCGATGTAAAGTATAGTGGTGTCCAAGCAAGCCATCCCTCCTATTATGCCCCGGTTTTGCCCGAAAAGTTCTGGTCCAATTTGAAGAGGAGCAAATATTCAAATGATTTTGTGGCCAAAACAACGTAAGTTTTGATCAAAATTAAGACCAAGGAACTGAAGAATATTCCTTCAAGCTTCTTTTTTCACCTATGGCTAAGATGTTTTCCTACTGAGGGTTAGCCTTCAATATAACAAAATTTGGGGAACTGAAATTATGATCACTTACCGATCTTATTTAAGATCTTAGAACTCATTTATTTGGTTGCTTTGAAGTCATTGACTTTTACAAAAGCAATTCTAATTGCTGAAAGCATGCTCTAATGGGTTGGAAGTTGATAGGCATGGTTGACCAAATCTTCAATTTTGGTTTACGTGGAAGGAGGCATTCGATGTTTAAATTTGAATTGAAGAATATCCTAGATCAAATTCCATCACGAAAAAAACACTGAAGAATACTACTCATTGGATATTTGTCTCTTGAAAATTTGGGTGGAAGTAGTTTAGAGTGTTTTTTTGTCGTGTGTCATTATCGCTCTCAACTCTTTCATCGAAACATCGGAAAATGCAAAAAAAACTCGGAACCGTGCAATCAACGGTGAGTCGTGTGATTTAACGTTACTACAAAACTCGAAGCATCGAACGGAAAGAGAAATGCGGTCACACTGGATGTTCTATTAGTGATCAGGATCACAAGCGTGTCGTTAAAGCGTTTAAGTGGAATCCCAATGCTTAGGTCAGAGATGTGGCCAAAAAGTTGAAAGTCACGGCCCCGGCATCCAGACGAAGCCTCGTTGTCTCATCATGGACAATAAGACTTACGTCAAGGTGGACTTCCGGCAGCTTCCGAGCTACTGTTCTTAACCACCCTGAACAAGTTTGATGTTCCGGAGGAAGTAAAGAAGCTGAAACTTTCAAAGTTTTCCAAGAAATACATGATTTGACAAGCGATCTGCTCATGTGGCAAACAGAGTGCGCCGTTCATGGCTACTGGGACTGTGAAAACCACCCAGCGATCATTATTAACAATGTGGACAACAGATCAACTTCCACCTCAAACTTAGGAACAGTACATAAATCACGTAGACTCATTTTTGAAAATCTCGCAAATTATCCCCCTCCCCCCTCGTAGACTTTTCTTCCCCCAAAAAAAAGTATACGTGTCAACCAAATTGATTGGAAGGGTCAAATATCAAACCTTTACTTTTTTTCCAGAAAGCTTTCGCTTCTTCAGAGCCCAATACCTCTCTATTGCACGATAATCTGAACAGTTTAGAGGATTTGTAGTTTTTGTTACAATATCAACTTGCTCCGTACTACTTTATCATAGTTGCATCATAATAACATGATGCCAAATTGTGCCAAGACAAAGGTTTTTATTTGTAGATGCTGAAAAAGGTTGGCAATTGTTTCTGGAGATTTTATGGTTGTCTTTGTCAGCTCCTTGTCGATTGTGCCTGCAGTAACGAAAAGTTTACTATTTCTGCAACTCGTGCAAATTGCTTGTTGAACAAAGCATTATGTTTAGGGAAATTGTGATGCCTTATTCATCCTAAAATACTCAGCTGTAGCATTTCTGGCCATAGCAGAATAGAAAACCAGCCGTGGAAGCTACCTGCAATCCACTTGGACATATGTTTCATCGTCCATGTCAATGCATGAAAACTTCGTCTAAAATTCGTAGTACACACTTCGAGCCAGTTATAATGCTGTCAAGTTCTGCTTGCCGTTGCGATTTTGACCTGTTTTTACTTTGTACAATTTCAGCCTCAGGCACTATTTTGATTTTTGAAGAAATCAGGTGATATTCCTATTTTACGAGTCACCGTGCGAACAGAGAGATTACGGATTCCCTTCGATATACTCTCCACCGGTTAATCCATGGATCCATGTTTTTATCACTTCTCGGTTTCCTCCAACCGACCGACCAACAAATGATTTGAGCAAACCGTGAGCAGTTGATTTAGGTAATTCCAATTACCAATTTTGTACAAGTTCCCGTATTGAGTAGTCAGGATTTACCTTACGGCCGAATAAAATCCGCTCGCGCACGTATTTTTCATTCGTCGTCAGTAGATTTGAAGAAACAATGCAACAACCGACCAAAAGTGTAGTGTAAATTAAGAAACCGATTCATCATTTTAATGCCGCCCAACGAGCATGGCGAACGAATAATCCGGATCACAACCAATCATGCACCTCTCCACCGACCCATCTTACCCGGCGAACCATGACTTCTCATGCTCACTCAATCACTCGTGCAACAAACAATGGGCAAACGAAACAGTAGACAAAACGCTACGCCCGATAAAAAAATACTACGGAACAACGTATCGGCACAACCGATTCAACTGATGGTCGTCGCCAGCCATGTCCAAACACTACACTGTACGCCAAGCTACTTTTTACAACGCTAGCGCGTGCATTATATTCGCCACTTTGATTTCGTGCCTCCAGACTAACACCCAACGCGGTGGGTACAATACCAGTGTCAGCGCTCGTGGTTTGGCTTCGGGCACCGTGATTGATGTTTCGGCAAACACCACAGCCGAGTGTTTCCGATTGTGTCCGATTGCAGAATACACGCGTGGTTTATTTATTTTCTTTCTAATTGAGTGCTTGTTAAACTCAATCAACTTATGCGCCCGTCACCTAACAGCCAAGAAACCAAACCAATAAGCCAATTATCAAATGTTTAGAATCATCCGACGAGCATTGCTCTATCCGTGGCAACCAGTGTCATGCTGCGTGTATGTCGAGAGCTTTCTTGTGATCGTAACCACTCGGCTCGTGTATTTTCCCAAAAATCAAACACGGTGTCAAAAGCAACACACGAACGTATACACTCGTGTCGCGTGCATAGCGTTTCGGTTTCATCTATAAGCAATAAACTAAAGTGGTGGATTACAGCCACATGGTGGTGTGTTTGCAGTCAAGTTCGGCTCTCATGTAGAACGGCTTGGTGTTTTGACCAAGGCTGGTCGTCGCAAACCTATTAAAAAAGGACAGATAGATACATTGGGTAACAATTACCTGTCTTGCTCCACGCTCTTGAGAGCATTTACCACCTCACGAATCACCTGTATCCAACTCCACAGGCATTCGTCAAGCCTCTAGTACACCAATTCATCTCCATACCCAACCGAAGCACCACTACTTAAAAGGTTTTGAAAAATAGACAGATATTAGATATTGTCTTCAAAATTTGGTAGAAATAAACCATCTGTTGCCTGAAAAGAAACAAAATTAAGAACAAAGAAACAAGTCGAATTCCTGTAGCCCCCCGGATGTTCGAAGAGCATAGCCACCTTTGTGAAAAGATACCAAGAGCCATTGTTGCGGGCTGCCGATAGGTGATTACAACTATGTGAGCACCATTGGCTGAAATGAGCATTGAATAAGAATAGTGAGAACAGTCCATTGAATAAACGACTACAACACTCTGTTCACTAAGCTGGACCCTCTTGCACCACGTTGTCCATGATGAGAGAAGGCTTTTTCACAGAAGCAATCCTGTTTAGGAGTCTTCTTAGATATTGAGGGCGCCTTTGACAATGTTTCCTTCAATGCCATCATTGAAGCTGCACTTTTTCATGGTGTGCCCTCTGTTCTCGTAACATGGATACACGAGATGCTCAAAAATCGTTATTTGAACTCGTCACTGAGCCGAGCCTATATAAGGAGACAATGTATTCAAGGTTGTCCCCAGGGAGGCGTTCTATCACCTCTGCAATGGAATCTCGTAGCAGATAGTCTATTACGTAAACTTAACAACTTGGGATTTCCTTCTTATGGCTTTGCTGATGACTACCTTACAATGGTTGTTGGATTGGTTGTTAGTACTCTTTTTGACCTGATGCAACAGGCTCTAAGAGAAACTGAAAAGTGGTATAGTGATATCGGACTCTCAGTAAATCCCAACAAAACAACATTTGTTCTATTCACAGAAAAACAAAGGATTACCGGAGTTCGTCCACTTCGTTTCTTTGATTCTGAAGTCTGTATAACAGACCAAGTAAGGTATCTTGGAGTTATTTTAGACTCTAAGTTAAATTGGTCTGCTCATATTGACTCTAGAATCAAAAAGGCATTTATGGCTTTTGGACAATGCAGGCGAACTATAGGTAAAACCTGGGGTCTTATACCAAAATATATTAGCTGGTTCTTTGCTGCAATTGTTAGACCATTATAAGCTTACGGGTGCCTCGTATGGTGGCAGAAAGGTGAGATGAGAACTATCCAGACAAAGCTGAATCACCTTCAGCGCATGTGTCTAATGGCACTATCTGATGCATTTTCAACTACACCCACTGCTGCTCCAGAAGCACTTTTCAATATCAAACCATTGCAAATTTTCTTGAAACAGGAAGCCTACTCTTGCGCATACTGTTTACAGGCAAATGGGTTTTGGCATCATGATGCAAACAATAATAGGTCTCATACACGTTTATGGGCACACTTAATAAATTGGGATAAGTTTGATCTAGCTTTGAGCGATGTAACACTTCCTATTAGTTTTCCAAATGCTGATATATTTATCTCTTTCCCATTGCGTAATGATTGGGTCTCGGAGCACACTGAGAGAACGATCGCCGGTAACGTTATTATTTTTACTGATGGATCTCTATTTGATGGTAAAGCTGGAGCTGGAGTTTTCTCTCGAGAGTTGAGTTTACAACAATCTTTTTCATTAGGTAGCTTTTGCACAGTCTTTCAAGCAGAAATCTTTGCTATTATCTGTGGAGTGCAGGCGGCCCTCCAACAAAAAGTAATGGGTAAAATAATATATTTTTGCTCCGATAGTCAAGCTGCTATCAAAGCGATTGGCTCAAATAATTCCAGATCAAAACTGGTCATAGTATGCCGGACTCCGTTAGAAAACCTTAGCTCATTAAATGCTGTCCATCTTTTATGGGTCCCGGGGCATTCAAGTATTGCTGGCAATGAATGGGCAGATGAACTCGCTCGTGATGGTGCCACAAATAGTTTCATAGGTCCTGAACCTGCTGTGCCCATTTCAGCATGCTGGATTAAGCAGAAAATTTCTTCTTGGGCTTTTTCTGAGCACAATAAGCTCTGGACAGATCTTGATACTTGTCGTCAGACGAAATTGTACTTATCATCGCTGTCACCCAATGTCAGCAATTATCTATTAAATCTTTCAAAAAATAACTGTAGTATCCTTGCTAGGGCTCTAACGGGACATTGTAATCTGAACTATCATCTGACAAACATGCAACGTGCACAGTCGTTTGCATGTGAGCTTTGCGAAGCTGGCTATGAGACTCCCTTCCACCTAGTATGCAATTGTCCTGCAATTGCTCAACTACGTTTTAATATTTTCGGTCGTCATATTATTGATGAGTCTAATTATAGAAATTTCAACCTAAAAAATGTTCTTCAATTCTTTTCCCGATGTGGAAAAGAACTCTGATGCAAACTACTTATCATAATTTTAATATCTCAAATTGGGCAGTCCTAAGACCCAATATTATCTTTCCATAAAATACTCTGAGGCTATTGTGACTCAAAATCTGACCTTTCAGGGATGATAATATCCCGAAAGTATCGCTCCTTTCTTTTTTCATTATCATTATTTTCCTTCTCCTTATTTCCTTTCCAACCTTTCCTTCCTTATCGTCGGGTAATGATGAAAAGGTTCCTGTGGCTAGGCATTATTCTCCCATTTGAGAGGGGAACGTGCCGTTGCAAGCCGTGGCTCTTGAACCAACCAACCTGATACCTGATACCAGTTGTTCACTAAGCTGGAGCGCATTCGAGCTACATCTGATGAACTCAGTCGATGAATCAACCCTCTCAAATTTATCGGTTATTCGCTACTATAACAAATTTACAAGTTCACAACTGCATGATAGTTTGTGATTTGAAAAGCCTAGGATTTTTTTCGATAGGGCGAATCTAACAATGAAAGATTCTCTCCTCTCTCGCTCTCTTTCTTTTATTACAGCGCCATTATAAAACTTTTGAAGGATTCTTTAGTACAGATAGAAACACAACAGTGCTGGCTAGCATACTCTACAAATAGTAGAATGAACCGTAGAATGAACCGTAAACCTGAATGGAATATGAATGAAAGAGAAAGTAATCAAAGAGAGTCTCTCAATTGCAGATAATGAAAAAACCCTAGAAGTGTCCAGATTCATGAACAAAAAGTCTGGGTACCGACGCAACACGGCATCCGAACTTTTGATTTGGAAACCTGTGTCGCTCAACAAATCCTCAAACAAATGTGCAAAAGCACGTTGGCCGATATTTAGCGTCAACCAGTGGGTACGTGTGCTCTACTCCAAGTTTCCTTTCTTTCAAACTCACTTTCAGTTCAATTTACCCATTGAGTTGGACACATTACAATAGAAAATATTGTGATGGAGCACGGACTAGGTTACTAGATGCATGAAAAATACCCTATAACCTATTTAGTATTATAGGGTATGTGTCCCTTGGCTCAGCCTATTATGCAACCAGCGATCACATTTTTCATTATAACTCAAAGTTTTTAAGCTGTAATTGAGATTCAACTAGTTATACACTTGCAAAGATAAGTTTGATAAGAGAAATCATGATGTCCAAAAAGTTCAAGAAATCGAAAATTACGCGGAAGTGAACAACTATAAGTTGATTAATATTGTCTCAATTGCTTCGGACTACATCGGCGATCTTAATAGCAACATGATTTTGTTGATTATTGCTAAATTAATGACACATTTGGCACATAGGCCGAATGAAGGAGCTAGGCTAACATTACATCCCCTTACCCTATATGAAAAATCCAAATTTGGCCAACACCCACCCTGCTCATCACTGTACACTGACTTAACAAAAAAAACTCAAACAATTTCATTGACCGACCTATTTATTATTCCTATTCCACCAATGTAATTAGTATGTATTAATAAACAGTAAGGTAAGAGTTCAACAGTTGCGGACCGTCAAAAGTCTTAGGTTTCTATACTTTTTTATTGGTTAATCTTCAATACTTCAGTGATTAGTGAAACTTAACTTAATACTTCAGTGTTTAGCGAATAAAAGCTCGAACGCAGTGATAACGGAAACGGAAGAGCCCAATCTGACCAAACCTGTTCGTCGGATAGAAAACTGATTAGATCCAAATTGATTCCAATTGGACATGTTTGCGACAACTGTCAAATTTGCCGCTTCAGTCCACATTACGTGTGGGCCTTAACGCTTTAACGCGAAGTGGCATTTAACGTGTTAATTAGAAGATTGTGCCTCTATTCATATTATCTCTCGTTACGCACAAAAAACTGCAAATGTCAATTTACCTTCATTCTCTGTAATGACTCGTCGTCAATGAAAGGAGTGGCTGCATTCCGTTTGATCGCTGCTGACTACGGTTCGCAACATGATATCATATTACGTCACTTGCTTATCCATTATCGTAATTAAAAGCACTTTACGATTATCATTACCGACCATTCATCATCGTCGTTTGTGCTGGACTCAAAGTAGGATGGCAAGAAGAGAACCCGTTTATGCAAATAATCACGGACTTCATCACTGTTCAATGGAATCAAAGCCCGCAACGCTTTGAGCAGGTGTCAGCGATGGATCATAAATATTAAATCGTATCATGACTCGGGGTTTGTCTGAAACTATGCATTAATGTGAAATAATTTCCATTGATGTTTGGGTGTACATTTTCAGTCCTTTGCTAATTCAGTCAAGTGACTGAATTCATATTATGATAGAGCTGATGAATTGTTCTCATTCATTACTAACCACATCAATGCTCTGAATTCAACAAAGTTATCCCCTATACTGCACAGAAAAAAATAATTAATTGTAAGAAGCGCGTAAAATTTCCTCTCGTTTAATTTCAACCTATAGGAGGCGTAAACAGCGAAGTTGTATGCAATCATCCATACTACATACAAAAATGTTTGTAATCTGTCATACAAAAGGATAGATGCAGGCGTTATCTGACCTCAATTTACATGAAATATCCCATTAATTTCTGCCAAATCTAGCATTCCATTTATGTGCATAAGAAAACGCATAAAATTCAATGTTTCTTTTTATCTGTGTGCTCTAAAACGCTAAAACCAAAACGTAGTGGGTTGAAAAGCAAATATGCAAGACATTTCCGTTCTTCTCTTTGATGACATCACTATTTGTTGACAATGCATTATGATCGGAAACAAAACAATATCTAGTGTTGACGCTTCACAGCGAAAAAGTCGCAACTAGTTTGATGTAAAAAAGAATGTCTCCTTCTCTTTCGTCTGGATATGTTGTTTGCTGGCTTTTGTCGAAGACAACAATATCAGTATACCGTAAAGTCTTCCGTTTACCACAACAGCCGTTCAACTTCGTTTGATGTTTTCATGTCATTTAAAAGTCTCTCATGAGAATCAGCTCAAGCATTCCGTAAGTATTTCACCGTGAACGATGTTTATGTTGAAGCCCAAGTAACACCACACAAATCCCTTTGGCCAGTTAACGTATGCATTAAAAAAGATGGGCAAAAATTTCCGATTTTTCATGGGCTCACCTTCATCCGCACTGACAAAACTGCCCATGCAGCATCAATCATAGTAACCCATGAGCAAGCAGACAAAGTTTGGCAGCTCTATCAGTCGAACTCTAACCGTGATGGTAAACACAGTGAAGCAACTCCGTTCAGAAGAGTGCGCGTTCACAGAACGGCACCCCGCTGCGTCGAAAAAAGACATCGTGTGGCACTTTGTGGAGGCCGGATACACCCGTTCCGGCATCTAAAACATCTTGGCACTATTAGACTACAATCAGAGCATCGAAAGAAAGCTCGGTTCTGGACGGGCGACGATCCTGAGTGACAAGAAGTTCCAAAAAATGCTGAAGAGGAAGATCGAGGGAAAAGTGGCTACATCGCTGCGTGCGCTTGGCCGGGAGGTTCAACCGGCCAAACAGTGAAAAAGTACCTGGCGAAAAAGAACATACATGTCAGGAAACGGAAGTCGCGTCCACTGGTTTCGGAGCTGCAGACAATGATGCAGCTGCAGCGGCTGAATAAGATGGTCAACTCGATTTTCCCGGCGAATCGCGACGTGCCGGTGGTGATGGACGACGAGACCTATCTCACCCTGGATGGCAACGACTGGCAGGGCACTTCATATTTTACTTCTCCCATGAAGGAAATGAGCTCCGAGGTGAAGTTCATTTCTCACACCAAGTTCCCGGAGAAGGTGCTGCTGTGGCTGACAATCAGCTAGAAGGGGATGTAAAAGCAGCTCTTCTTTCGCTCCGGACTGGCCGTGAACGGAGAAATTTATAGTACAAAATGCCTGCCGGAAGTTGCGTCGTACATCAAGAAATGCCATAAGGACGAAGGCGCGGTGTTCTAGCCAGATCTGGCGAAAAACCACTACTCAAAGCGATCGTTGAAGGAGATGGAGCGGCTGAATATCGATATGGTACCCAAGTCAGCGAATCCGCCCAACGTCCCCCAGCTGCGTCTCATCTACTCCAATAATTTTTTCGCGAAATATGAGGAGAAATTGATAGATAAAACGAACTCAAAAGAACTCAAAAACATGCCTATTTTCGTCTGCCATGGCGCATGTTTTCGTCTGCCATGGCGAATGTTCCGGTTAACTGCCGGAAGGCCGCTCCCAAGGGCGTTTTTTTGAAAGTTAGTAAGTAATTACCTTTCATGGGAGATTTATCAAAAGCAAACGTTATCTTAAAATGTAGTCATACAGGAGTATTAAAAATGATATGAAAAAAATTTTTCGTCATTTACAAGCTGAGAGGATGTTATCGCAAAACATTTGCCTTTCATAAGTCACTCATGCATTTTTCTAGAACATAACACTTAATTTTCACCCGAAATATGACCAAAACAGCGCAATTACACGATCTTTTTAAAACATCTTTGAGCTTGCATTAGAAGTTTTAAAGATGCACTGCATTACATGCTTTTGATATTACGATGTCTTATCTAGGTAGTTTATGGCATCACAATAACCAATAGGTTATAATCAAGTTATCAAAAAGTGATTTAGCAATCTAATCCAATAAGTTTAAAACTACAGTAATAAAAGTAATAAAAAGCAATAAATGTATTGAAAAGTAATAAAAGTAATGACAGTCATAAAAGTTTTTTTTTATGAGAATAATGAATTTGTTTATGAGTTCCCAAATTATGCAATAGTAGAACCAAAAGTTATACCATAGAAGCTGCCTCGCATATGATATTTTGTTAAGCGTTTTGAGCATTAACAATCATTAGATTTCTGATGTTTATTTGAATAATCGATTTGGCCAAAAACGATAGTCATTTTGATTAAATATGTGTTGCGCATATTCTCCTCATAAACAAACAAAATTTTCACAATCACAACCATCTTAACAATCTTTATCAACTATTGTTCGTTTGACATTTCTCAAACTAGCATGTTTAGTTCATGTGTCTCTGCAATTGTTTTTACTTTCGAATTACTTAACTATGACCTATTTGATATTATGATGCTAGAAACAACCGACATCATCATGTTGAAAGCATGTTATTCAAAACATCTATAAAACATATTGATAGTCCTAAATCTGTACCTAAAAACTTCTAGTGTGCTCAGAAAGGTGTTTCAAATAGATCGATTCATTGCGCTGCTTTGATCTTACAAGATACCAAAAATAAGTTATGTGTACTAGAAAAATACATGAGATCATGTTTTAAAGATGAATTTTTGAATATTACATAATAAATTGTGTTACTTGGGCCGTGGTAAATGACTGGACAATTCATACCATTAGTACTTCGCGTACCTGCAGGTATAAAATAGGTCCTACTGCGATCCTTTGCCTCTTGTCCAGCAACTCCTATCCCTACTTCCCCGTGGTGCCAACTGGGGTATGACTAACCATTGGAAATTTTGAATAATCAACCCCGGTGGGACCTTGATCATATGTTGACAGGGATGGGGGGCTGCCCACTTCAAAGGGTGCAGTCTATCTGAGCGTCTGTTCTCCATGTTAGGAGCGGCTGATCATCGTCCTCGTGCCAGCGTGGGATTCTAAACAGTGCTGTACACGATGGTCCTCCGGCAAGATTTGTTCGGGAAGCCCCAACATTATTAAGCCGCCCTTAAAAAATGTAATGTTACAAATAATACAGAAGTTAATACGGACCGGAACAATTGGAAAAGACCTAGGCGACAACATAAAAACTACGATTTCAAACTCGGAACATGGAACTGCTACCTTGCTACTGCCCTAGTAGATACGATAATCTACGACAAACTTCAACCACGTAACTTTGAAGTCGTAGCACTGCAGGAGATTTGCTGGACAGGACAGAAAGTATGGAAAAGTGGGCATCGAGCGGCGAATTTTTATCAGAGCTGTGGTAAGCTGTCGTGCAATCACGCTACAGAGCGCCCCCTTCTAGTTGCTCTCCCAAATTTTATGGCACCACCTATCACCAATTGCAAAGGAGTTCGTGGACAATACCAAGCGAGACTCATGGGTGCCTGCCCTACTACCCGAGCAGGACTGAATAACTTGATAACTGGCCTTGGTATTAAGGAGCTCAGATTAAGAGGTAAAATATCTGAGGTAAAATACCACAAAATTGTTCCCACAATGTTATGCCAATACCAAATTGAGGTAACAAAACCAAAATAGTACCTCTAAGGTATTCCCAGTCATCCAAAATGACAAGTTTTGGTATTCGAGAGATATTTTGCTTGCAATTCTGAGGTATTTTGCTTAGGTATTTTACTTTTCTTAATCTGAGCTCTTTAATACCAATACCAGTTATCAAGATCAAAATTAGGTATTCATATGGTGTTCTCTCTTGCTCGGGTACGGACCATATTTTTACGATTAGACAATTTCTGCATAAATGCCGTGTATATAACGTGTCATCGCATTATCTTTTCATCGATTTCAAATCGATTGAGATCAGCTAAACCAGCTAAAACCTGACGCGGTTGGTCAAAGAAAAGATGAATCGAGAGAAGTGTGTCATCCGAGTATCAAGGACACTCTCGAGTCCCTTCAAGTCTTGGAGAGGGTTACTGCAAGGTGGTACATTGTCGTGTTTGTTGTTTAACATTGCATTGGAGGGTGTGATTTGAAGGGCTGGAATAGACAAGAGTGGCACTATATTCAGTAAGTCTGTCCAACTATTTGGCTTTGCCGACGACGTTGTTATCATAGCACGTATTTTTGAGAGGATGGCGAACACGTCCATCAGACTTAAGGCTGAAGCTGTCAGGATTGGGCTTGTGATTAATGCGTTGAAAACAAAATACTTGAAGGGAAGAGGCTCACGAGAAGACCTTGTTAGGCTCCGACCACGAGTTCAGATCGACGGTGATGAAATCGAGGTAGTAGAAGAATTCGTGTATCTGGGCTCATTGGTGACCACCGATAACGATACCAGCAGAGAGATACAAAGGCGCATGGTGGCTGGCAATCGTGCCTACTTTGGACTCCGAAGGCCGCTAAGATCGAATCAAGTTCGCCGAACTACAAAGTTGACCATCCACAAGACATTAATTAGACCGGTAGTTCTCTACGGCCACAAAACATGGACATTGCTAGTTGTGGACCAACGCGCCCTTGGTGTTTTTGAACGGAAGGTGCTGCGTACGATCTACGGTGGAGTGCAGATGGAAGACGGACGTGGAGGAGGCGAACGAACAACGAATTGCATTAGTTGCTGGGAGAATCTCCCATAGTACACATCGCTAAAATCGGTCAACTACGATGGGCTGAAGAAGAGGCGCGCAATGAGCAAGGTGGATCGATCAAGTAGACCTGCGGACTCTACACAGTCAGTGAAGCTGGCGAGGCACAGTCATGGACCGACTACAATGGAGACAACTTATGTGTACAGCAGAGGCCACACCGGCCTTGGTCTGATTGGTAAGGTATGCAATCGTGGAGCCTTTTTAGAGAAATTTCAAGTCTGAGGCCCTAATGGCTCCATTTTAAAATAATGAACTTACAGACCTTCTCAGGCTGACGATGGAAATGAACCAAAACCAAAATCTTTTAAGAGAAAATCAAACACTCTCACTGATATCTCACTCGAAGATGATAGCTTCCTGTCATCGTTCTATGTCTTGATGAGTTGAGTTTGAAAAATTGTCCTGATGTGTGTCAAAAACGTCTGGACCGCTTCTCTCGGGATCAGCAACAAACAAATTAAAAAAGAAGCCCACAACAATCTCTGAGCAGCCACCAAAACTGCTGCTGCAAGTTATCGCCAAAAAAAACTCTCCGACAGAAATACCAAACTGCAATTTATTTGTCCAAAAGCTTCCGATTCTCAATCATGGAAACGCCACTCTGGCAAGAGGATTTTCCAAGTGGATGCAAGCCTCGTCGCAAAAATGGTTGTGTACGATGCATAAATGGAAGCCAGTCGAGTTGATAAAGTTGTTATTAATAAAACGATGATTCACCAGGAACGGATGCAGACAGAAAAATCCGAATCAGAGAAAGAAAAAGAAAGAAGAAGAGCTACGTGTTTAATGCACGAGCTCGAGGCGAGGAAGTTTTGTTTTTTGGAAAAGGCGCAAAATCTAGGCATACGTGATCGATCAGCGTTTAAAAAATGATACAGAAGGAGATTTTGGCTCATCACCATGAGGCACCAAAAATGGACAGAATTGTTTGCTAAAATGAAAGATATTAAAAGAAAGTGTTGAAAGTTCCGTCAGTATACGGTAGGCTGGAAATAGAATAGAAGTATTGAAAATTGAGCGAAAGGGCATGGGTCAAGTAGTCCTCGAACTAAGGACGTCACTCCTTGCCTAACATCCAACTACGAGGTAGGTCGAGCAACGGACGAATCTGCCAAAACAGGCAAAAGTAACGTGTTGATACGCGCTCATGTACTACTGATAACTTTGTGATAGTTTCCAGCGGTAATTTGTATGCACTCTATTTTGATGCGCACGTGGGAGAGGAACTCTTTTCTTTTTTGGGTTTGTTTTGTTTCTATTCTATTCTATTTCCAACCTACCGAACACTGACGGAACTTTCAATACTTTCTCTTCATATCTTTCATTCTAGCAAACATTACTGTCCACTCATGGTGATGAGCCAAAAATTCCTTCTACATCGTAATCGTTACACCACGCATGGAGAATACAAAAACATAACAATTAGAGAAAGGGTTAAACAATGTTTCTTGCTCGAAAATAAACGTATTAACGGCAAATGTAAGAGCTTTATTGATTTTCATGACTGGACGGGTTTTAAGCAGTCCATTCAACACCAGAAACATTTGATGAAGCTGTATATAATCTATAATTAGAACTGCCAATATTTAGCCGTTAATCCCTCTGCTTACTTCTGATCTATCCTTCAGAAACAAGCATTAGAATCAGAAAATGTCTTAGCCATGGCATAAAGTCCCTAATTGCAGGGACTTATTAAAAGCATGCGGATTGTTTTCCGATCAAGAAAATGTTTTCTTCAGCTCCACAATCTACATAATGGATGTTCAATAAAATATGAGCATGCTTCCAATACCTTTCTGTAATTAAAGTAAAGAGCGTAATTCTTTTTTCTCTCCGAGAGAATTGCTCTCTGGACTCCCGTCGAAACAGCAAGCACCCGCGTGTTGTACGGTTTTACGCATGGTCATCGTGGAAAAAAGGATACGGTAGACCACTTTCGAGACGAAAGCGTGCCCGTGAGTACAGTTTACCGGATTCTGACATCCCTGAGCGTGGAGCGGAAGCGGCCATCTGGCAAAGATAATAACGAATAAGAAAAAGAACAAAGCGTTGAAAAAGCTGTTCGACAGCAAGGACGGATCGAGTTTGCGTGACGCCGGCCAAAAATATCACTGCTCCCATACCTTGATTCACCGAACCCTGAAAAAATATTGTTTATTTTAATTAGTTTATTTGTTTGGTATACTCAATCGCGTTAGCTTTACTGAGCCGATGGTTCATTGTTTATGTTTTTGTTTATGCTAAATTGACCTATTACTATATTTGGCAAGACTGGGGCCGTGTACTTACGGTTTACCTAAGGTTAAAAGGGGTGAATTTTTATTGGGGATTGTACAGAGGAACTTGGAAATAAGATTCTGTAGTATAATGAGATAGTTGTCGCCAGCACTACAAGTTTGTGCGAAATGGTCAGGGCTCCCTTTTGTGTTTGACCGATTGTGGTAAGGTTTTGGAGTTGCTTTTGATAAGTCCTAGTACCGCGTAAGCTTTCTTGGTACTAATGAGGTTGTGCTGAACCATTTGAACGTATAAAATACAATGTCGTTCTTGTTTTTAAAAAAATGCCTGCGAGTCGGAAACAAGATATTGAGTTGAATTGTTCCATAAAAAAACCATTTTATCATACCAATAATATTTTTTTCCAAAATTTTGACATAATCTATTATTTTCAACTAATGATTTCAGCCGTTTCAAAAATTGATCATGAAATGCTCATCATTTTTGATCAACAATATTGTATGATCATCCAAAGTTCCGAAGTCTCAAAAAATACAGAAGAGCAAACTGAAACTTCCAAATGTATTCAACCAACATAAATTAAATCTCTTTACAAAATATGATTGTGTAATGCTGAGATATGTTCATTGACAGTACATTCTGTCTCAAAACAAATACACAAAAAAACTACAGATAACTAATATAACTTCAGAAATGCAGAAAATATTTTTATCCGCTTGTTTGTAATGAAATCCCCTATTTAACTGTGGAAGTGCCTTAAGTTGCTAAGACTGTCAAGAATTCAGAAGCAGATGATAAATTTTCAGGAGCAACTATCGATGAGAAAATCAATATCAACATTTAGTGAACAATGGCGATTGTCAATAAAGCACCCTCCCTCCTCGTCTTGCCCATCATTCAATTCACAGCATGGGAGCAATTGCATACAAAACCACAAGGATAGTCCGCCTTATCAAAAGGACAGCAATCCCACAACCGAAGCTACGAATGGAAATTTCTTTTGTTCAACACACTCAAACTAGCAATTTCAAGTCTCCTATGCTGCATTTTGGCCGCAGTTGTCATCGAGTTAATTTCTTTTTCTGAAGTAGAAAAGCAGAAGTTTAAACAGTGTTAATCGATCTTAATTTGCTGCAATCAAGTGACAAGCCATTTTGCCGCATCTCTGTGGATCACACATACCAGCAGTTCATCTTGCGATAGAGGCTATCCGTCCATTTCATCGGCAGTAACGGTTCGCCTCACCACACTCGTCGCGCTTCACTCCGCCCTGGTATAGGCGACCACGCACGTTCGCCACCCAGCAGCAGTAGCAGCAGCAGCAGCTCAATAATCCATATAAGATAAGTGTTTTGTTTTTCTCCTTTTCCCCTCTGAATAGATTGTATTGTCATTATGTGTTTTTGTTTGTGTCAACCTTGTTTATTGTATTGAATTGTATTGTATAGTGTGCTTTTGTAAGTGCCTCAGTGGTTGAGCGTAATTAGCTCCCACGGGTGTGACATGGATGATTTGTCGGAAGATGATTCATCCATGCCGCAAAATAATGAGGTGTCTCAAAACGTCACCCGGTCACGGGCCTATCCAGACGATTCAGCTGGTCCATGGGTTGTATACTTTCAGCCCAAAACGAAACCTCTAAATGTTTATCAGATCAGTAATGATCTGACGAAACGATTCTCGGCCGTGACTGAAATCATTAAGATCAGGCCCAATAAACTTCGGGTCGTTGTGTCGAACCTGAAACAGGCGAACGAGATTGCTGTCTCTCAATTCTTTACACTCGAGTATAGAGTGTACATCCCAGCTCGAGGTATTGAGATAGAAGGTGTGGTCACCGAAGCGACTTTGACCCCTGAGATCCTGATGAAGCAGGGGTTGGTCGATTCAAGAACCCCTGCTTTCTCCAGTGAAGATACTGGATGTGAAAAACTAGGCACAGTATCGATCACTAAGGGTGAAAAGAAGTTCACTCCGTCCGATTCGTTTCGCGTGACCTTCTCTGGTTCAGCCCTCCCTCAATACGTCGAGTTGGGAAAACTTCGACTACCAGTGCGATTGTTTGTACCTCGGGTAATGATCTGCCAAAAATGCCAGCAGATGGGACATACGACCTCCCACTGCGGCAATAAGGCACGCTGCTCAAATTGCGGGGAGAAACACGAGGGTGGAGCCTGCGCAGAGAGCACACCAAAATGCGCTTTCTGCAAGGGTTCTCCTCCTCATGCTCTCTCGTCATGCCCGGCGTACAAGCAACGCGGGGAAAAATTAGAACGCTCGCTAAAACAGCGTTCCAGGCAATCTTTCGCCGAAATGGTGAAAAAAGCCTCACCATCACCCAATGCCAATACGAATCCCTTTGCTCCTCTGTCAGATGACGAGTCTGACTTTGACTTGGTTGAAGAGGGAACATCAGCCAGTTTTCCGGAAGGCACTTCACGAAAGCGAAGACGCGTCCGCCAACGGAAAGTTGCTGAGCCGGAGCCCAAAACCAGTTTGCCCATTTCAAAAAAAGGTGGAAAAAAGGAAAATACAATTCCACCTGGTTTTCGTAGCAGTAACTACACCCAGGACTTTCCATCTCTTCCGGGGACATCCAAAACCCCTAGCGCCCCGATTTTAAGAACAGAAGTTCCTTCTCCATCTGGACTGTTCTCATTTGATGATATTTTCAAGTACCTCGAAATTTCTGACCCTCTCAAAAGCATTGTTATGGCGATGCTTCCCACAGTGAAGACCTTTTTGAAGCAATTGACAATTAGGTGGCCCCTCCTTGCAGCAATCATTTCCTTCGATGGATAATTTTCCAAATGAGGTCGGGGATTTGATCACCGTTCTGCAGTGGAATTGTAGAAGTCTTGTTCCTAAATTGGAATCTTTCAAATATTTAGCTCACACTACCGGTTGTGATGCATTCGCTCTTTGTGAAACATGGCTCTCTTCCGAAATCTATCTTCCGATTCATGATTTCAATATAATTCGTCTTGATCGTGAGGATTCACGTGGAGGAGGAGTACTTTTGGGGATCAAAAAGTGCTACTCCTTCTATAGAGTGAATTTTCCTCCAATTCCAGGTATTGAAGTTGTCGCATGTCAGGCTGTTATTAAAAATAAAAGCCTTTGCATTGCTTCCGTTTATATTCCTCCAAGAGCCTCCATTAACCGAAAACAACTCTCAGATGTTTGTTCGGTTCTTCCTGCTCCGCGGTTGGTCATGGGAGATTTTAACTCTCACGGTACAGGCTGGGGAGAACTGTACGATGACAACCGGTCTTCCTTGATATATGACCTCTGTGACAACTTCAATATGACAGTACTTAACAATGGAGAAGTAACACGTTTGGCTGGTACATCCTCAGTTGGCAGTAGATTAGACCTCACACTTTGTTCGAATTCATTATCGTTGGATTGCACATGGAATGTGATTCAAGATCCCCACGGTAGTGATCACTTGCCCATAAAAATTTCGGTTGCCACCGGGTTCAATCCGTCGAAATCTGTTAACGTCACGTATGATCTTACCCGTCACATCGATTGGACAAAGTTTAGGACAGCAGTAGATGAAGCCGTAACGACGGTAGAAAGGCTTCCACCGCTGGAAGAATATAACTTCCTCTCCAACCTGATCTTAGACAGCGCGCTTCAAGCTCAAACTCGACCAGTTCCGGGAACGTCATTTCGCAGGAAATCTCCTTCTCCATGGTGGGATCAGCAATGCACCGAGGTTTACCGAAAAAAGTCCGACGCGTTTAAAGTTTTCCGTAGACGTGGAACACCTGAGCATTTCGAAGTATACACGGCTCTCGAACGCGAAATTAAGAGCCTCATCAAGGCCAAGAAGCGCGGTTACTGGCGAACATTCGTGAACGGGCTATCGCGCGAAACGTCGATGAGTACTCTTTGGAACACGGCGCGAAGGTTGCGTAACCGAACTACGAACAACGAGAGCGAGGAGTACTCGGACCAATGGATCCTCAAGTTCGCGCGCAAAGTTTGTCCAGATTCTGTGCCGGCACGGATGATTCCTCGCGAAACCTCGAATTCGATAGATGAGAACAGCCAACCCTTTTCAATGGTAGAGTTCTCTCTCGCACTCCTTTCGTGTGGCAATACGGCTCCAGGGGCTGATAGAATCAAGTTCAACTTGCTTAAGAACCTCCCAGACGTCGCGAAGAGGCGCATGTTGAACTTGTTTAATCAGTTTCTGGAACTCAACATTGTACCGGATGATTGGAGACGGGTGAGAGTTATTGCCATTCAAAAACCTGGTAAGCCCGCGTCCGACCACAACTCCTATCGACCCATCGCGATGTTATCTTGTATTCGAAAGTTGTTGGAGAAAATGATCCTTTTCCGTCTGGACAAATGGGTTGAGACGAACAACCTGCTTTCAGATACTCAATATGGTTTCCGTAGGGGTAAGGGAACGAACGACTGTCTCGCGTTGCTTTCCACAGATATTCAGTTAGCTTTTGCTAAAAAGAGCAAATGGCTTCTGTATTCTTGGACATAAAGGGGGCTTTTGATTCAGTATCTGTTGAAGTTCTTTCAGATAAACTCCACGCTTGTGGCTTTTCACCATTAATGAATAATTTTTTGTACAATTTGCTGTCAGAGAAACATATGAGCTTTTCTCATGGAACCTCTACAGCTTCACGATTTAGCTACATGGGTCTCCCCCAGGGATCATGTTTAAGCCCCCTTTTGTATAATTTTTATGTCAAAGACATTGACGGTTGTCTAGGTGACAACTGTACGTTGAGACAACTTGCAGATGACGGCGTAGTGTCTGTCACGGGACCCAATGGGGTCGATCTGCAAGGACCCTTACAGGATACCTTAGACAATTTGTCTACTTGGGCTCTAGAGCTAGGTATCGAATTCTCTACGGAGAAAACTGAGTTGGTAGTTTTTCTAGGAAGCATAACCCAGCACAACCGAAGCTTCAAATTTGGGGTAAGCCGATAACTCATTCTATGTCCTTTAAATATCTTGGGGTCTGGTTCGATTCAAAGTGCACCTGGAGATCCCATATTGAGTATGTGAAGCGAAAGTGCCAGCCAAGAATCAACTTTCTCTGCACAATTACCGGGACCTGGTGGGGAGCACATCCGCAAGATCTTCTAACGTTGTACCGGACAACGATTTTGTCGGTTATGGAATACGGTAGTTTTTGTTTTCAGTCAGCGGCTCGGTCGCACTTCATTAAACTGGAACGTATTCAGTATCGGTGTCTTCGTATCGCGTTAGGTTGCATGCACTCGACTCACACCATGAGTCTTGAAGTGCTGGCTGGCATGTTGCCACTCTCGGATCGGTTTACAGAATGTTCTCTCTGGCTCCTCACCAGGTGTGAAGTTATGAACCCTCAGGTAATCGAACATTTTGAGAAGCTTCTTGAGTTGGATACTCAAACTCGCTTCATGACTTTGTACCATTTGTACATAACACAGGATGTCAGCCCTTCGCCGAATATTCCCAATCGTGTTTGCTTCTCCGACTTCAGCAGTTCGGTTCATTTTGATTTATCCATGAAGCAGGAGCTTCATGGAATCCCAGAGCATCATCGTCCTATGATTGCTCCGGTAATATTTGCAGCAAAGTTTGGCCAAGTTGATTCCACTAAATCGTTCTTCACTGACGGATCATTGATAGAGGAGTCAGCAGGCTTTGGTATATTTAATGAAATTTATAGCGCCAATCGTAAACTTCAAGCCCCTTGTTCCGTATATGTCGCTGAATTAGCGGCAATACATTTTACGCTAGAAATTATTGCCTCATTAACACCGGATCAGTACTTCATCTTTACGGATAGTCTCAGTTCTATTGAGGCTATTCGCTCATTGAGGCCGGTAAAGCACTCCTCGTATTTTCTCATGAAAATACAGGAGCTTCTAAGTGCTTTATCTTCGCGATATTTTATCATCACCTTTGTATGGGTCCCATCTCATTGTTCAATTCCGGGCAATGAGAACGCGGACTCGCTTGCAAAGGTGGGCGCTATGGAAGGCGATATTTGTGATCGACAAATCGCCTATAACGAATTTTTTACTATTTTTCGTCAACAGTCACTCGTCAGCTGGCAGTATAAATGGAGTAAAGGAGATTTGGGGCGATGGCAACATTCTATCATCCCAAAGGTGTCGAAGAAATCTTGGTTTTGGGGTATGGATGTGGGTCGAGACTTCATTCGTGTGATGTCTCGACTCATGTCCAATCATTATTCTTTGAACGCTCATTTATACCGGGTTGGGCTGAGCGACAGCAATCTCTGTGAGTGTGGACAAGGTTATCAGGACGCAGATCACATTATTTGGTCATGTGCTGAGCATCGTGGAGTCAGATCTGAGCTTTATGATTCCCTTCGGGCTCGAGGTAGACAACCCAATGTACCGGTTCGAGATATTTTGGCTCTACGTGATCTGGAGTTTATGAAACTCATTTATATGTTTTTGACTAACATTAGCCTTACATTGTAGTTAGTTTAACATGTATGTTTAGTATAAGTTTTTTTTTTTCTGTGTTTGTGTGTTTTCCTTTCTCTTTCAAAAATGTTCAAATAAAAAGAAAACCAAAAGTTGTATAGTTTTAAGTTTTTTGACAATTTAGAATATTAAATAAATGTGTTATGTAAACCATACTTTAAATTCCCACCCATCTCCCTATCCGTTAAATTGTTATTCCTATTAACCTCGAGACGGCCGCGAGTAATCGGCTCTATTCCCCTAACATTAGATTTAAGATACATGATGTATACAAATATGAAAACTTGGCTCTGTAAAGTTGTTTCGATTGAGCCTGTACAAATAAATGATTAATAAAAAAAAAAAGTCTCCTATGCTCTACAGAAACAGCTTCTCAACCGAACAATGCAGTGTGGTCGGGAACGTTTCGTATGCATTGGTGGACACATATTCACTGATCCGTATAATTGGAGATGATATGCAAGCAATACTGTCGATAACAAACTCCCAATGCACCCGTCAACAAGTCAACAGCCACGGAGCAGGGCGTTTTCAATTCAAGCGATAGTGGATAATCATCGAAATTCGTGATGCGCAATTAACGTGAAAATTGTGTTTGTCTTTTCAGCTGGCCTCGAGGAGGACTGCGTGGACTTTCAGGGAAACTCGGTGGCGCACGGTCTGCTGTACGTACCTGGACCGGGCGTGTGCAGTCTTTGCGTGTGTTATCACTCGGAGCCGCTCTGGTGCAAAGCAATCTACTGTGATCCCCCCTATGTAAGTACCCCTTCACCGTGTGTCATTTCAGCAACTCCAGTAAACATTAGAGCCGTTCGAAATTAATTCCACACCGATTAACCCGGCATAGGCTGGCTCTTAATTAACATCATTAAATAGGAAGCTCATTAGGCGCAAAACTTTTGTGTTTAAATGTCTATTTCGTTTTACTAGAAAGCGGTTTGGTATAAGGAGGGAATCAGATCAACCTTTGCCTATTCGAGAAGCTTCAGAGAGAATCTAGAGGTTTGAGCTGTTTAGTGAATACCTGTAACTAGAAGAAGATTATATCTTCCATTTACTCCAACTACGTTATCTTCACAGATACGCGTATTTCGTTCATGTGAGATTCTTCAGTCTCGTACTAATAACTCGACGTCGAGTTATTAGTACGAGACACTAAGAAGTCTGCACATTGTAGACGAAATACGCGTATCGTCGAAGATAAGCAAAGGTAGTTGGGAAATACAATCTTCTTCTAATTTTAGTCTATAGTCAAAAATGTATATCCACTCCAGGAATTCAACACGAGTCTTAAGTATTTTGAACGTGAACTGTAAATCATTCAATTGATTTGTCAAATACTATGGAATGGGAACAGTATTTGATACTGTTAATAATTGATAAAATGACAGGTAGTTTATCATACTCTCTAAATTTCAATTCGGTTAATTCCCTATTTCATACTTTATACTTTCTAAACAGGTATTATTGAAGGAAGTGCTCAGTAGGCTTTGCTTGAAAGTGGTTGATTTTTGGTTAGCTGCCAAGTTTTGCTTCGTGCTGAAATTATTGTCAATAATTTTCGCTCAGGACCGTTGAAAACTAGAACTTTTCTTAAACTAGGTGTGAGATGAGTGTCGTTTTGTTCGTGGACAATAAATTTACCCAACACGCCACCAAACCGATCGTGGACCAAGGGTGCTTACTTAACTGCGTCCGGTGCTTCCGGATGCTAAGAAAGTAATTCAACGGGTTCATTTTTAGTCACGCAGTTTTGAGAAAACTGGCTCTGTAAGTTAATTGTGTGTGATCCTCATGTGGCCTTATGAAGCGGCTTATGAAGGCCTTATGAAGCGGCTGATATAACTGTGTGACAGTGGGTTGCGAGTTCAGCCCGATGGCTCTTCTTGGAAAAGTTTGGTTGAGAGATTACCTCAATTGATCTCAGAAGCGATCTTACGGAGGAGCTTTGAATGCCCATTGCTTTGGTTACGATGTTGGGCATCTTTGAGATTCGGGTGAGCTCTTTCCTTTTTATTCCCTTGTATTTCATTTCCATTTTCAAGAAGATAGCGCGTGGATGCAGGGATTGCTTTTCCATTACGTTCATGGAGCAGTGGCTCGCTAGAGTGGCTATTGCAAACAATATCGAGTTGGTGTGATGTGATGTTTATTCTTGAAAGTATCACCAGCTGCCATCGTCAAGATACCTAAAGCCCGATTCAAAGTAAATTTGGACGCATTCAAGTGATCATAACTCAAGAATAAAACAACATACACGGTTGATCAAACCGTCAAACAAAAGGGTACTTATTCAGCGCTATATAACAAGTTATAACAATTCACCGTTTCGAATGAACTGTCGCACTTTACTTGTGATCGATGCCATCATGTTCGCACAGGCGCTGGTGACACTGTACCGGCGAACTTATTCCACTTTAAACGCATTTATTGTGCATTTGTCACTTTTCTACCGTGTCCTCTAAGTTTTCGCTAGGCAATTGCCCAATATTTTTCGAGCGGTCATAACTCAGGGCAATTTGGAGGACAAATCTCTTTGGCTACGAAATTAACATTGTTTGCAGCATACCATTCTAGTATCACCTTAGATAGGGCCGGGGGCTAGATCCGGCCAAAACATAACGTTGGTCTTGTGTTGCTGAATGAAGGGTAAAATCCACTTTTTCAGACACTCTTTAATGTAAACCTTCGACGTCATTGTGTGAGATGAGATGAAAACCTTGGCTTTAAGGCCATAACTGCAGATTCCTGGACAAATCATTAGTTTCCGAGCAAAACAAATTCATACCTGGAGGGGACATCCCCACGACCAGTTGACAGGTAAAATTTCCGTCCGGGGATTTGTTTGTAATCTATTTTGACATATGTGTCGTCATCCATTAAAATACAGCCATCAGATTTTGTCAAAACTCGTTCGTATAGTAATCCTGCTCGCTTTTTGGCCATTAAATTTTGTTTCAGGGAGCAATTCAAATGTCTCCTGCACAAAAAGACCTATATCCTTCTCTTGAAAGGATGTTACGCACGGTGGAAAAGTTGGAATCGTATTTCTTTGTCAAATCACGTATGGAGACACCTAGGTTGACTTTCCCATGCCTCAACCCCTTTCTCCTCAGTTCGATGTCCCTAGTGCCGTTTATGATAGATGCGCTGTGCTCTATCCACACTCAGAGTATCCTTGTAACGTTTGATTACAAGACGTTGACGTTGGAAATTTTAACACTTCTGATATTTTTGAGGCAAATCACGAAGGATTCTCTAGATGGTTGTGCACAATTAATTTTCTTTTCTCAAGTTCCATGATCCATAATCTTGAGATGCGTCGATCAATCGAAAAACCACAAATTTTTTTTTCAATGAAACATCAACAAATGCCTGTCAAACGTTTTTTGTTCAAACTACCAGGAACGCGGTGGTGTATTAAACTGTGCGTCCAGATTTACTTTGCATCGAGCTTTAATGTCAAACCATCGGAAATTGCCTGATTCTGAGCGTGTAGCAAACGTAAGTAGTATTAATTTGTATTTTGTATTTTTGTAGAATATATAGTGAACCCAAAATTGTTATCCCCAGGAATTTGATAACTAGGTTGCGGAATTTCACACACGCTGAGATTCAAGTTTGAATGGCCGTGCTTCGATCAATTGAAGCTTGTACTTAAACTGATTCTTCATCATAAATAGCAACGTGTTGTCTGGGTACTCCCTTAGTCCAGCCGGTAAGGGTGCGGCTACAAAGCAACACCATGCTGGAGATGGCTGGGTACAATTCCCGGTCTGGTCTAGACATTTTTCGATGGGGAAAATTTCCCGACTCCCTTGGCATTGGTTATGATTGTACTTGCCACACAATCTTACTTATGCAAAAATGGTACCTGGCATCGAAAACTCTCAATTCATAACTGTGGGAGTGCATTTAGAACACTAAGTTGAGAGCAAGCAATAGGCTAATTGTGAATGCAATAAGCTTGAAACGCCATGAAAGAAGAAGAAGCCGGCATGTCTAAACTGTGATAAACAAGAAGCCACATCTCAGAATATTTATTTATCATTTATTTATCAAAATTTTGCATGTCAAGTATTTGAGATTCTGATAAAAAGGAATCATGTAGCCATAAATGAGAAACTTACACTTTTTGGAGAATTGATTGAGTTTAAATTTTCATGAGACCTTATTGGCCATCATAACTATTATTTTTTTGATCCTAAGTTTAAATCTCAGAATTTCACGTACTTCGGGATTCCCTTATTATCATCATTTCGTGGCTGTGAAAGTCAGCGTCCTGCCAATAGTACAATTTTACATGACTACAAATTACTGGAAATATCTTTTAAATAATTGATTGCCAGCCTGGTTGAATACAACTTCCGTTCAAACAAATTAATGTGGCTGCTAAGTTAGGTAGATCACCTCTTCGTGCGTTTCAAGAGTATCAGATCAACCACAGAACCGTAGTCCGAATTGATTCAAACTAGGAAAGGGTCTATTCATAAGCCACGTAGACTTTTCTGGGGGGAGGGGGGTAGGGTTGACCAAAGTCTACGCTCTATACAAAATTTCAAAAAATGTTTGGTGAAAAGTCTATGAGGGGGGAGGGGGGGCTGAGATTTCCAAAAATGAGTGTACGTGGCTTATGAACGGGCCCTAACATATATGTTTTTGCAATCAGAGGAAGATATTTTAGTCTCTATTACTTTTTATGTCTTGTGAAAAGCGACATTATTCGGATTGGCCCACCGAGGATGAGCTTGGAATAAGGAAAACATGTTTAGTAGAGCTTCCATCCCGGGATGTCCCAGGATTCTCTCATTTCCCAGGAATTCCGGATCCCAAGAAATATTTTAACTAATCCCGGGATCCCGATTCCAAGACAGTAGAAATATTTCTATATTAGTCATTGGTAGATGGGGAGAGTGATTCTTTTTCTTACTGGCAAGGAATGGTATTGGGTTCGAATTCTATGTCGAAGGAACCTCCGTTTTGCCGAGTTGAGTGAGTTTTGAATAGCCGTGTTGAATTATCATATGCTATCAATTTTCTCGAAAATAAAATTCACTTTTTTGCATATTTAAGTTGTATGTATTTAAACATGAGTGAGCTTCAACGCCCGTGTATATTTCCAAAAAGAACATTAACAACCGTTCAAAGTTTCATGGAAGCTTTTGCAATGTTTGTGTTTTCGGATGGTTTTTTATTCAACTTTGCCACTCCTCATTCACATAATATCTATTCAGTGACGTGCTCGCAAAAAAACGTCGTTCTCCAGTGAGTACTGATTCTTAATTAATATTTTGATATTCAACAAGAAAATTATCTCTTATATCCAACAACAAAAAAATCAATTTCAGATGCTACAAGCAAAATATTAGCATTTTATCCGCATCTTGAATGCTATCTGTTCTAAAGTTGAATTTCAAATGCCTATAATAAGCATTTCGAATGCAAAATAGCATTAATGAAGCATTATCATAGCACTGCAGTAAAGCAGCCGTATATTGGGCCAAAAACAGCGTTTATGTTGCATTTAAGTTGATTCGATTGCTCGATAGGCTGCCGTAAAAATGCTTTGGAACTGATTATAGGCAGGGTTGCCATTTGCACAGATTTATCTCGTTTGACACAGATTTTTTTCATTTTTCTTTCATGCAGATAGCTGTATGTAAAGATTACATATTTATTAGATAAATAAAGATTTTTAAGGCAAACTGACAGGCACATGCTTGTCGACTCAAAAACCTTAAATTTAAAAAATGTGTACATTTTAGGATCCAACTTATTGTCAATATTACTTTCAGTGTGCATTTTGATAACCATAGAGCTAAATAAATCAATTGAAATTGACACTACAGTGGCAGATGGTAGTCTTGAAGTCAGTTTGTAAACTTTCCATAATTTTTTTGAGATAATTTTCTTATGAAATTTTACAGCTTTTTCCAAAGAGTTTATGAAAAGTTCTCAAATATTCTGAGGGATATTTCTTATGGCGTTTTTATAGGTATTCTTCATGAGTTTGTAGGCATTCCTCCAGGGATTCTTTCAGAAGTTTTTTATGGCATATTCTCGGCAGTTTTTCAAAACTTTCTAATGATGAAATTTTTAGAGGAATTCCTGTACATGTGATGCTTTGTCATTTCAAAAGAATCTCTGGAGGATACTCATAAGAAATACACAGAAACTAATAGGTAATTCCTGAAGTTATTCTTGGAAAAAAATCCTGATTTGATGAAGCAATCTCAGAAATCTCATACATTTAAAAATGATCTCTAAAAATTCCGAAAGGAGTTTTTGTACAATTATTTTTTAAAGTTTTGCTAAGGATATCTGGAAGGGTTCGCAAATATAGAACTCCAGAAATTACATCAATAAATTTTTCAAGTATTCCACTGAAGAAGTGTTTGATTTAAATGCCTCAAGAGATTGCTCCACCAATTTCGGCAGAATTTCCTGCAGGGATTTCTACAAATTACTAGTCTTCAAACTTATTTCCCAATAGAGTAGGGTATGTGTCCCTTAACTCAGCCTATTATGCAATGATCGATTACATTTTTTCTTATAACTCAAAGTTTTTAAGCTGTAAGCGAGATTCAACTAGTTAGACACTTGCAAAGATAAGTTTGATAAGACATTTGGTAGTATGTATCACGAAAAGTAACACAACTGTTTTTTTAAAGTCAGAAACATTCAAGTGATATGGATTTAATGTCGGTCTATAGGCACCAAATTGGGTCTAGTTGTGGATGCAAATTCGTCCCATTCGTTGAATTAATTACTGAATGCAGTCTTTCTACGGTTTTTATTTTATTTTATGAATTAAGGCATTGCTTGGTGGATTCGATTTACTTAATACAAAACAAAATAAAGTTAAACTGCATTGAAACACTTAAGTGATGTTCATATATGATTTATCAGCCATTCAATAATGAAAACATTATAATTCACTATACAATAATTTTGTTCCTTCTGTTTGTATTTAGATGAGTCACTAGAATATATACAACCGCAAATTCATGTATTTCCACTTGAAATTTTACCACGTTATTGATACAACAGGCCATAGTTGGGAACATACAAAAATATATGCCCCCAACATTGGGCCTACGATTTTCTTGTAAGATCATTATTATTTTAGCTATGTGAACCATAGGATTGTAACGTGTAACTATTTTCTGCACACCCAGACTGCATTACTTGCTTTATCGATTCAATTAAGCCAAATCTAGATCACTTGAAGATCGTGTTGATAATCTGTTCAGCTTAACTATCAAAATGATGATGCCCCAAAAGTTCAAGAAATCGAAAATTACGCGGAAGTGAATAGCAGTGAGTTGATTCATATCGTTTCAATTACTTCGGATTACATTGGTCATCTTAATAGCAACAGGATTTTGTTGGTTATTGCTAAATTAATGACACATTTGGTACATAGGCCGAATTAAGGAGCTAGGCTAACATTACATCCCCTTACCCTTCATTCATACATTCACGCAGAAGAATTTTGGGAAGTAAGAATAATATTCTCAATCGCTATTTATGCTATGTGAAGCATGTAATTGTGCCGTGCAAAAAGCTATTTATATTTTGCGCAACAGTTCCAGATCGATGGTACTGATTACAAAACAAAAAGGCTTTGGATCAAATGGAGCGTTGGTAATGATGAGTTCTGAACCATCCATCAAGAAGCTGCAGAAACGTGACTGTCTTTATTTGATAGTTTATCAAATAGTCCTGCCACTCATTGCCTCTTTGTGCACGCATGCAATAATCTGCCATTGTATCTGGAACAGTTGATGCGAGAAATCTACAGTTACTTGTCCTACAGCTCCAAACGATCCAAGGAATACCAAATCATACAAAATATCTTGGAATTGATACCTTGAAAGTTCTGCACCCATCTGCCACCAGATGGTTTCCGGTCGAGACTGTTGCCCAAAGGTCTTTAGAGTAGTTTTTGGAGTTCAACTCGATTATTAAACAACATCCAAACTTCTTTGAAAGCGGTGAGGAACAGGCAATTGAAGGCCATCGACATTAAGGTAAAAGAATCGGGAAACTTGTTGGAGAAATCTATAAAAATATAGATTATAAAAAAAATACATTAGGCTTCAGGCACCTGATAAGTTTCCATTCTACTTTTACAGAACAAAGTTTGGAGCAAAGAATTTTGCTAAGAGTTTCTGTACTTAAACACAGATAAAAAAGATTTTTTTGGAAAAAATAAAAGATGGTTACGTAAGATAATGTGGCAACCCTGCTTATTGGTTACCTGTGTAGAAATGGTAGATCATGAAACATACACGGAAGAAACAAAGTACCTAAAATTGAGCATTTTTAAACTTAAAATTAAGTTCTTCTGTCGAATTGGAGGGTTGGGTATATTTGATTGCTAATTAGCTAAAGTTTACTCAATTGGTAAGTACGTCATTGACAACTCAAATTTGAGAAAAAATGGAAGTCGTTTGCATACTTATATTATTTGACGTTTATCAGATTTAAATACCAAAAAACGATAAATATGTTACGGTACTAAACTAGCCGTTATTGTTAAAAATCGCGGAAACTAAGAAATAAACAATATCAAAAAAATTATCAAGAAAATTTATTTATTCTATCATCACGAGAAAGGCACTTTAATTCAAATGTTGTTTAACATTTGCTAACTAACCGTGTAAGTTTTATTGCATGAGGTTAAATTTACTCAACATAAACTTTGGACACAGTTACTCAAATTTGAGTACTATGGCATATACTCAAATTTGGCTTCCCGCACGGAGCTCCAGAGTTGGGTGAAATGAACCTAATTTTCTGTACTTTGTTTCCTCCCTGTACGTGTCATCGAACTCAAGTAGTTTCTTCGTTGCGTCGGGAGGAACATTCTCTCCAGCAGGAACTAGAGAGTGCTATTAAAGAACCCTTCGAAAAAAATCCAGCAGACCAAGCAAAAATTATCCATAAGGAAGCCATGCTGTACAAACTAACCGGAAAATAAACGAGCTATCTGCAAAAAACTTTTTGACAACCTCAAATCCTCAAACCAACCCTGCTGACAGCGAGCAAGTTTGCTGCGAATTCGAAAAAAAATTGCCCAAGTAGCGTTTGTACATTTCTGATGAAAGTTTCAATGTACTTAAATTTTTATAAGAGGAAGTCGTTGTTTTTCGCGGTTTTTGCATATATATATATATGTATCCGTCGAACTAGTTTTTCCATTTGTTAATGCTTATTTCATATGACTAGTGCTTCAACATTGTGTAGAAAATTTTAATATTTTCCCGGGATCACGGGATTTCTTGGAAAATATAATTTAAATTTCCCGAATCCCGGTATACTGAAAACTGCCGGGAAATAAAAGCTCTAATGGTTAGTCTTATTTATTCGAATTCTCATTTTATATATTCGATTTTCTATAGTTTGATGTTGTTAAGAAATCGGTTCTGATGCTTGCATTATGGAATTCATAGTTTGTTTTGTTAGCAATGAATCCCGTTTTGACTAGTAAAGGGGCGCCCCCTTTTTATTTTTTGTTCATTGGTGTCAAAACTAACGGCTGGGACCAGTATGATCCATCTCGCCTGTGGCGCGCCTTTGAAGAGTACTCTCACTCACAAAGGGTTTAAATAGCGGAAACATAAAAAAAAAAACTCGATTCATAGCCAACAAAACAAACAATCACAACACCGTATACTTCATCATTTCTCAATAGTGATGAAGTAATTCGACATGCAATAAACAAATGATACGGGATATACTACAATAAATTAAATTACTGGTCGCAGTGGTGTAGATCCTGAACAGGAAAAGTTCAATATCAACGCTGTGTTCTACCAAAAACAAAGTGCTGTCTACTCCTAGAGCCTATTATTTCCTTCTCAAACAACATCACAACAAGCAAATTTAAAACTGTGCCAATATCAAACAATAATATAACCCAACCTTTCTCGGATAAATGAACAGATTGATGGAGGTATCAATTATGATGTAATTGATATGATAACATCTCTTGGAAGTTCAATTCATGCAGAACAAATGCGTAGATGCTTCTTATCCTGCTCAGCACTACAAAGCCCAGCCATAGACAGGTATTTCCAACATGCAATATGCACATTCCAGGACAGGGGCTGTCAGTATTTATAGCCGACTCGGCACATATTCATTGTTCAATTAGTAGCTTTTTTAACGGATGAGTTGCACGAAACCTAGCATCAACAAGTTGGTCGGTGGATGGGCAATCGATCCACTGCACTGCATCCCATTAGCAAGTTACATGAACGGAGCCCTTGAGTGATGTTAGGGAGGGTGGAAGGTTTAATATTATTGTGTTTGTTTTTTAATATTTATATTCGTTTTCCACTTATTTGAGGCGAAAACAACAATGATTTCATGGCGTAAACTGCCCACGTTTTCAATAATAATTATACCTTTCATTGAGATGGTAGGAGGTTCTAGAGCATATAAATCGATACCGATGAAGCAGATTGTTGTAGTTTGCTGCCATACTGTTGGGAATAATAAATCTGTGTTAAGCAAACAAAATTCAGCACAAAATCCTCCTGATTGAATAGTTTTTCGATCGTTAGGGCTTCGGTTAGATGAAGACTTTCCTTTA
Source organism: Aedes japonicus (assembly GCA_034211315.2). Taxonomy (NCBI): domain Eukaryota; kingdom Metazoa; phylum Arthropoda; class Insecta; order Diptera; family Culicidae; genus Aedes; species Aedes japonicus. The sequence goes on from JASCZW010005311.1 coordinate 167,480, forward strand.
TAATTCTTGGTTATGACCTTCCCAGCTTAACTTGTTGGCTGTTGCATTGCAGTTCAGACCATATCCAGTCCTCAAGAAAGCTTCGTTTCAATTTCAACGCTAGATTCTAGAGTACCACGACATTCAACATTCATTGCGAAATGTACCCCACTAGCACTTCAGCGAAATTTTAATTAAAATTTTCCTATTTTTCTGTCAGTTTCAAACAAATTACAGTGTCGGCTCGAGCCACTTCGTGCAAAACAGCTTTTGCCTATCATTTTTCATTTGCGTTGATCTCATGCCAACGCAAACTCGGTGGGAAAAATGCACCAGTCATGCCCGGTGCCTTCCATTTGCTGCATTTATGAATGTGCTTCATTATCAACGGCTCCACCACCAGTCTAAGGAGGCCCGCGCGCCACGTGGGCGGCATAAAGCACAACCCATTTGCCATCAGCTTTTTGCTACGGTTTTCTTCCGTCTACTCTTCGTGCCGTGGTGGAATATAATGCGGGTGGTGATGCACCAGCAGAGAATTCCTTCACATAGTCTTTCTAATCAGCGCACTTCCTGATGTTGCTGCTGTTTCAGATGTTTCTAAAGGTCATGAGTCTGCTGCTGTTAACGGAGAACCATTTCTTACGTATTCGCAAGAATTACCGCTCATCCTTGAAGCATCAACACTCGCTGTATAACGAAGATTAATGTGACAGGGCAGAAGATAGGAGCAATTCATCTGAATAAGGTTTGGTTTTTCCACTATGCATGTTGCACGAATGTGGTGGATGAGGCTTCAAATCGTCCCTCAGCAGAAAGCACGGAAACGCAAGAACATGAAATGTCAACTAATGTTTTATGGTTCGGATTGTGGTACTGTGCAGGTGAGCCCTGCTGTTGATAATGATTGGAAGAAACTAGATTTTTATACTCTCAAAGATTCATATGTTCCTGCAAAAGAGAATGAAAATCTGTTCGACACTGAAGTATGGTCGTGCCAAATAATTCTATGTAGAGCGAAACGAAATGTTTGTGCTTTCGAAGAATCTGCGAAATTATCAAGGCAAAAAAAAAGGATTAAAAAACCACCTTGGTAACCAATAAGCAGTTCCAAAGCATCTTTGCGGTAGCCGATCAAGCAATTAAGTCGCAATAAATGCAATATAAATGCCGTTTTTGACCCAATATACGGCTGCTTTATGCTATGAGAATGCTTCATTAATGTTATTTTGCATTCAAAATGCTTATTACAGGCTACAAGCATTAAAAGAGCATTTGAAATCCAACTTTACAACAGAAAGCATTCAAGATGGTGATAAAATGTTTTCAATAAAAAATCATTTTGGTTTTATTGGTAAAACTCATCGTGTGAAATTTGTTTATCATACTAATATGCCTTCCTGGGCGCCCACCTTTCCGTGCCAGTCCGCTTTCTCATTGCCTGGGATTGAGCAATCTGAAGGGACCCATGCAAAAGTGATCAAATACAGGGTGCGGCAGAAAATAATGCGAAAATGTTCAAACTTGAGTATTGGGTTAATTTTTGTACCTAGTGACTAATTTCTGTCGAAAGTGTATTTGTTTATGTTAACTCTCAAGTGCTGCATCCAAACATTCTATTTGTTTTATTGCAAATTCGTCAAAATGTTCGCGAAAGAAGTGATCACCAGTTTGTTGCTCGCCCTGAAGAAGCCAAAAGAGATTGCCAATGTTTTAGGGTGTCATTTGGCAACAGTTTACCACATAAAAAAGTCCCTGCAGGATGGTCCTAAGCAGTGGAAGCCAGGAAGCGGACGTCCGCGCTTTGCACGCACGCTGAACAAAGGAAGCCAATATTTCGGAGAAATCCATGCGGAGAATCTTCAAAGAAGACCTGCATGCATCTTCCAGAGCCAGAGTGAAACGCCACTTGATTACGGACCGGGTCAAGGAACTACGAGTGACTCGTTCCAAGAGATTGCTTCCCTTGTTGAAGAAGGAAAAAATGATAATCCTGTTCTTCGAAAAGCTTTTCAGCATCGATGCTATGGCCAACAGAACGTTCTGGAAAAATTGAGATTCAAATTTCAAACCAAACATCTGGCTGCTGTAATGATGTTTGGCTTGGTGGCGTCCAACGGTTTGAAAATGCCACCTGTTTTCATTGATGCTGAAGTTAAAATCAATACCGAAGTGTATATCGGTATTTTAAAGGACCAAGTGCTTCCCTGGGTGAAGGCCAACTTCTCCGAGGACCAAAACGTTGTCCTACAGCAGGATGGAGTGCCGTGTCACACGTCCAATCGAACCCAACAATGGTTGAACGTTAACATGAAGTTTTGGCCGAAGGATTTGTGGCCCCCTAGCAGTCCAGATCTTAATCCGTTGGATTATTAGATTTGGGCATATGTTGAAGCACGAGCCTGCAAAACATCACACCTTAGTGTGAAAACCCTGAAGTCAACCATAACACGCACATGGCAGTCAATGTCGGAGGACTACGTCCGAAAGGCATGCTCTGGCTTTCGGCGTCGGCTCGAGGATGTTATTAATAAAAATGGAGGATACATTGAATAAATGTGTTTAAATGGGCTTTATAAAGATAACTGCACTCGAAAATGTTGATATTATTGCTTGAATTAGTTGAAAATAGGACATTAAAGAAATAGAACAAATTTTCGCATTATTTTCTGCCGCACCCTGTACTAAATGATAAAACTCATCGTGTGAAATTTGTCCATCATACCAATCACTTTCGTAGGCACCCACATTTGCGTGCGAGTCCGCTTTCTCATTGCCTGGGATTGAGCAATGTGAACCATGCAAAAGTGATCAAATATGATCTTTCAACCAGCACGCTCAACAGTTCTCCTAGTTATGAAAGGAAATAAGATGAGTGTTTACTTGGTTTCATCGACCGAAGAGCCTCAATGAGGCTGTCCAAGAAGATGAAGCAATTGGCTGCGGGCCTGTTGGAAATCATCTCCAATGCGAAGTTGATTGCTTCCAGCTCAGCAAATTGAACAGAACAAGGTTCCTAAAGTTTGTAGAAGGCGATTTGATTAATATTCTGAGCGAGAGCTCCCAGAAATAATTCTGGAAGGGTTTTACTCTTTCCAGAAGCTCAAGACTCATATTATGCGTTGAGTGCATACAACCAAGAGCAATACGCAGACAACGATATTGAACTCGTGACTTTTTCTTGCCGACAGAGAGCAGAAACACGGCCAAGAATTTAAATTCAATTGTGCGTCTCATTGTGTTCAATTCTGCGTACACAAATCAAATTTGAGTAAATGTAACTGGGATTCAAAGGTAACACATCCAAAATATCCATCTGATTGAAGTCGACATCTTAGATATGTCGACCTGTCAATGTCAGTTACATTTACTCATATAAGGATTCTTCGCGACAAAATCTGGACAGATTTAATTTGGAATAAAACAAATTTTCCGTTAGCTCAATCCAAGATGCATTGTTTATTCATTTAATATTGTCTTATTACTCATCTTAAAACTAATTATAGTTACCTTATTAGGCTGCATGGAGAAGCTACGAATTTTTGAGTTTACTCCAGCTATTAGGGTCTGTGCAGACTTCTCTGCAATCGATTCAGCTGCTGTTGTTCAAGATTTTCGAAAGTTTTCTATAGTTGTAGCTTGTTGTTTATATTGGGAGAGTTCTCTCTTTGCAAGAGCCCAATACAGCTCGATAGTTCGCACCTCCTGGCAGTTAGGTGGATTCTCTTCTTTTGGTACAACATGGACTCCATTCGCTTCATACCATCCCAAAACATCTTTGGCGTAGTGACAAGATGCCAAATCAGGCCAGAATAGCAGGAAAACTTTGTCAAATATTCGCGATACAGCTTGCGAGCCAGGGTTTTAGCCGTCACATTTTGTTTATTATTACGGTTCGGTACAGTTTTCACCTCGAACGACTTCATACCTTGCCGGTGCTTGCGCGAAAGTTGGGGACATTTTTATTTTTCCACAGTACGTACCTCTTCTCTTCTCTCTTCTTGGTTTCTTATGAGATACTTGCTTCACCTTCGTGTCCTTCTGGTGGTTCCTAAGATCTGTTTTTGTTCCGCTCCCAGCTTTCCTGGTTGTTGTCATACGTGTATCGAAAGATATAAGAGCGTTATGGACAGTGCTTGTGGGAAAACCAAGCTTTTTTGCAAGTTTTCTTACTGACAGATCCGGATTTTCATTCCGACCGCACACAATTGCTTTTTGCACTTCCTCTTCTTTCGACGCCATCTTCTATTTAAAAACTTGTAGTATCACCAAAAATTGATTTTACACAATGAACAGACATACGTTCAGCAGTCTGTGAAATATTTCACGCGTTTTGTCGCGAACATGAGGGACTCAACTATTGGCAAAAATAAGAAAACAAAAACGACTCAAAACTGAGTAAAATTGATGATCGTAAAGAGCCATACTCTAGAATCGAGAGAATTGTTGTATTATAAAGAGTTATTAGGTCTCCCGAATAAACACTCCACCATGTGCCACAAACAGAACTAAGAAAGTTGATCCTTTTTTGGCATTTTTGCTTCAAATCCGTAATGTGGGCGTTTCCTGCGGTGTGAATCTGATCCCTAGATTCCTAGCCCAAGAAAACAGTTTATCTAAGGAACTTTCAATGGTCCAAATCAGTGCAAGTAAAAGTAATATTACTGGCGCCAATCTTCAGAAACGCTTATGGCATATGAGTTTTCTCAAGTATGATGGGAGAATCGGGTAAAATGGATCATTTCCTGAGGTCAACCCTTAACTAGACCATCATCATTCGATTATCCGGACGGTTTTTATAAATAAAGAGCAAGTGAGAGTAAGGGCTGCAAAATGGTGTGTCGACAACGGGGGTGAAGCGTGCATCCCCGCAACATAGCTCTGGTCCTCACAAGTTCCTACCTCATGCCTCTACGGGTCAAGAGATGACAAAACCCGTTAACTAAGGGCTGCGTACTTAGCTGGTAGTGCAGCCTTGGCATTGTTGTCCTTTTGACTTCAGCTAGATTAAGGAGGTGGGTGCCGAGCGTCTGTCCACCAAGGAGGTGCGGCTCCAAACAGCGTCTGTCATGGTATCCAGCGGTTGAGTAAGAAACGCTGCGTCGTTTCAACTATACATTAGATGGCAGCCGCGCCAAGGCGATGTAGGCATTTGACTGACCAGATGAACCGTCGCATCGCACTTAATTATTAATTTCAAATCCTGTAGTTCCGTCTGAGTAAGCTCCCAGCTTACGGTCGGTTTTAACTCTTCCTCCTGGCCGAGCTGAGCAAGTCTGCTATAAAGATCTTGACGTCACAGCTTGTGCAGCGGTCGTATTCATGTTCTAGCTGCGCGTAAAAAGCGTCATTATCATCATCAGTGTTTCCGTGGTACGGGCTATGCACGTTGATAATGCTGAAGTAAAAGAACGGACCCTTGATCTGAAACCTGCACATTCTTTCGTTGATCTTCTGCTTTTTGCTCATCACTACGAAAACTGTTCCCAGCTCATGTATCACAGTTCTGGTAGAATGTTTGATTACTTCTGAATGTACGTGAAATAAATTCTCTCAACACACCTTCTGCAGCGCTACGATGCCAAATTTTTGAACCTTCAGTACAACGGGCAGTATGCGGGTGCCTGCGACGAAGTTCAGCGATCTGCAGCTCCACTTACCGAGTTTCCAATCGCTAGTTCTGCTTCGCCTCTGTGATCTTCACCGATTGTTCCGGTCCGTATTCTGCCGTTGACATCTCTGTGGTTGCTTGTGTTCCGGTTAGCTTGCAAGGCCTGATGCCAACCCTTTTGATTATCGGAGGGCCGGAGCTGAGTTAAGTTTCCCACGATGGCAAAGACGCCGTTGCAATACAGTGCTGAATAGCTTGGTTTAAGTGCAATTGCTGCCTCGGATTGTACGTCAGCCAATTAACTAACGGGGCTGGATAGTCATGCAGCAGATGGATATAGTTTCTGGCTCAGGAAATGCCACCACATAGGTCCCAAAGTCGGTTTCAAAACTCGAACGAAAGTAAATAAGATTCTAGTGCCAAAATGCGCAAGGATGTATTTCAAGGTGCCAAGTGAGCCAATTTCGAATCGCTAGATTTCTATTGATTGTTGATGACAAGCTTAACATAATCACAATGTACAAAAAGTCACGACTGTTCCCGTTTTGCTGAATTCAATTCAATTGACATATGCTTTGCATAGGTTTATTATTTATTTTCGAGAGAACAAAAGTGAGATAAAATAAATATTTGAATATTAACTAGAAATTAGAAGAAAAATTGGTATTTTATATTTAATTCCAACTACCTTTGCTTATCTTGACAGATACGCGTATTTCGTCTACAACGTGCAGACTTCTTCAGTGTCTTCTACTAATAACTCGACTTAGTACAAGACACTGAAGAAGTCTGCACATTGTAGACGAAATACATGTATCTGTCAAGATAAGCAAAGGTAGTTGGAATTGAAAGGAAAATACTAATTTTTCTTCTAATTTATAGTTATAGGTATTCCACTAAACAGCTCAAACCCTCAAGGATTCATATGAACATTGATTGAGGGTATTTTGGGTTGCTTAAAAATGCACAATTCTACCGGATACATCTCTTCATGCCGTAATAATGTTCTGACCAGGAAGCTCTTCAAAATCCATTCTGACGTAAATTTCATCGTCATTGTGGAGGCATACAGTCACCGCCAAAATAATGTGCCCACTTTTCTCATGAACACGGTTCATCTCTGAAGCCATTGAAAAACTCATTATATCGTATTCATATATTTTTCTAAGCATGATAATATTATTATTTTAAAGATGCATGTGTACTTTTACAATGGATAATACACATTTTTGCAAAATTATTTTTTGAACCATACGTGGTGTAAATTGCCCTATCGAAAACATATTATGTGTATGTAATTTTTACATCCAAACGCCCCTCGTATTCAATTTTTTGACGTTTCCAAGTGTTTGTTGATCTTCTTACGGATTTCAGTTGTCGGTCAGAAAGATTCAGTGCGAGTTATCTAAATAACCATGGATAAAACGGTGGTAAGCAAAACAATTCCCTAGCAGATCCGAAAATGTGTTATTCGTGACATCGAGAGAGGTGAATCGCATCGCAAGATTGGTGAAAAGTATGGATACAGCAAAGCAGCGGTTACCAAACTTTTCGCAAAGTACAAAACCTATGCTTCAGTAGCTGATCGCCCAGGAAGTGGAAGGAAACGTAGAACAGATTCCCGAACAGATGCGAGAATCATTTGAGAAATTAAGAAAAATCCGAAGGTTACCCTCAGGGAGGTCAAGGAAGTGATTCAACAACCGATCTCGGACAGTACTCTACGCAGAAGAACCGCTGAACACGGTATGAAAAGCAGGTTCTGTAAGAAGTTGCCTTTTATTAGCAAAGTCAACAAAGCGAAACGTCTGAAATTTGCTCGGGAACATGTTGATAAACCTTTAGAATATTAGAAGACTGTTTTGTGGACTGATGAGTCCAAATTCGAGTTGTTCAACAGCAAAAAACGAGCTCGTGTATGGCGTAGATCTGGAGAGGCGTTTCATGATCGACATATCCAGGGCACAGTTAAGCATGGTGGAGGGAACGTGATGGTGTGGGGGTGTTTTTCTTGGGCGGGTTTTGGTGCTTTGGTAAAAATCGATGGTATTATGACAGCAGATTCCTACATCGACATATTGCGTGAGAATTTGGAAGTTTCGTAGGTTAAAACTGGGCTGGAAAACAAATTTATGTTCTAGCAAGATAATGACCCAAAACATACCGCGAAGATGTCAAAGGTATTCTTCCGTTCCTGCCGTATTAATCCTATGGAATGGCCCCCACAGAGTTCAGATCGGAATCCAATAGAGAATCTGTAGGCCATCTTGGATTCACGAGTTGATAAGACAGGAGTTACCAACAAATATAACTTTTTTCAAGCTCTTGAGAACGCCCCACAACACCTGAAGAACCTGGTGGAGAGTATGCCGAAACATTTTCAAAAACTGTTGAAGGCCAGGGGAGAACACATCAACTACTGATCACTCAACAGACTGGATGTACAACTTGTTTTTTTTTTAAAGAAAATAAGAAGTGAGCACATTATTTTGACATGCATAATTTCTACTATAGTTTGATCTTTCTTGAAGAAAAAATGAATTTGCAGGACAAGTGTTTTTTTATGTACCATGTTCCGGTTGAATGTTGTTCATATTGCTCATCTTAACATAAATTAAAGGGAAAAATTTTTTGTAGAGTGAATTATAATGTTTTGATTGTCGAATAACCGCTAAATCATATGTAAAAATCACTAAAAATGCTAAGTGTTTCTTAGCAGTTTAAGTATAGTTTGATTTGTGAAATTGTTTGTTGGTAGAGCAAATACAGCTGGGAACGCTTGAATCGGAAAATCAGGAAGAAACCTGTACGAAGATTGCATTCTATAAACAAATGAATCGAATGGGACGAACTTGCATCCATGATTAGACCGAATTTGTACCGATAGACCGACATTACATCCATATCCTCGAAAGTTTCTGACTTTATGAAACGAGTTGTGTAACTTTTCGTGATACATACTACCAGATGGCTTATTGAACATATCTTAGGAAGTGTATAGCTAGTTTAATTTTGTTTTCAGCTCAAATACTTTATGAGTTACAATGAAAAATGTAATCGATTGTTGCATATTAGGCTGAGTCAAGGGACACATACCCTATTTTTATTTTTATTATTCTATGATGTTCTTAGACGAATTTAATCCTGTTTCAGTTGTGCTACAAGCGAAACTGTCTTTTATTGTGATACAATTTTCTGATAGTCCAGAGTTTACTTTGATGCTTCTCAACATTTTCAAATTCAGCTTACAATCGCTACTTCCACTACGAAGTCACTTACTGTGGGGAAATTTACACGTCTATAGAGTGTCCCATTAAGTCTAAGCACGATTTTTAAATAACAACACAAGCTCGGTTTTTGAGTGAATTGAGTTTGTATTGCCCTTTTACGCTCGCTACAATATTCTTCTGCAGTTCAATGTGACATTTTCGAGATCCATTTAATTGTACGCTGTGGCGTCACAAAATCATGCTCAGACTTTCTAGGACACCCTATATGCCAACAGAGCGTTAGATTACAAGGGGTTTAGTTGGGAATCGACCAGAGTAACATTTTTTTGGATGTATAATTGTAATTTTTAAGTGAGATTTTTTTTTTGTTATATACAAGGATATATACAAGGAATTCACCAAATCAGCATGGACTCAAAAAATGTCATCTCATTCCCTACACCCGCAATGCGTTGCAAAAAAACTCACCCGAATTTCTCCACGTTTTAAAAGAATAAAGGAACAGACTAAACTAAGAGAAAAAAGTTAGTTGCATTTGAGTACATGTAGCATTAGAAGGCAAACTTGATAATGGTTTAAGACTGCATTTCGATGTATTCGTTTTCTGTGGTGATGGTTCGGTCTAGCGTTGAATTTTTTAATCGAAGTTTATTAGTTAATGCTAGTGAAATATTTCATTATATTATTCATTGTTTATATCTTATTTATTTGAGAAATTACGGAATCATTTTAGGAGACATTTAGGCGTGTTAGAAACATGCAAAGGGAGATAGCAAGAAGATTCATTGGAGAAATTCAGTGGGATTTGGAGTGTTATGTTATGGAAAATTCTAATGAGGAAAAGTAAAAGTCATTGCACAGGAACTTTCAATGCAAGATTTGACCATAAAATGAATGTTTTTAAGTGAACCTAAGTTTTGTTTTTAGTTTAATTGATATATGAAAAGAACGATTGAGTATTGGTAAAAATAATTGACGCAAAACTAATTACGTGATTTCTTCTTCAATACTCCTCCTTCTACATTGTCTATCGTACTAATTTATCAAAAATTACCCCTTTTCCCCTGTAAAACCAGAAGATTCGTGGATTGCCGCCTTGTTAATGTAACGCAAAATCTCATTTTATGATTCCTCGAAATGTTAGAGCTACAAAAAAGCATTAAAGCGAGAAAATTCCAGTACCATTAAAAAGATACCACCGAATGTTATTTGTTCTGAGTAAGTGTAAATGAATAGCATTCTTCACATTTCAACTCGCTACCGTATTTATTCCGCATCCTATACGTTTCTTCCGTTTTCCATGCCAAACCAGAAGCTCTGGCACTGCGATACCAATTTGCACATCCGTTGATTGGGTAAATAAAGTCCCAGTTCACATTGATATGATTGGAATTTCATGCACTTCCAAACCGAAAACATTCCACGAAGAGTTACACTCTCATCCGGGAAAACGCCATAATGAAGAGGATACATAACCCATAACACATGATTTGGGAGTCTCAGATGAACTGGTCGGTAAAGGCACAGCATTGCCAGCCGTTGACAGAAGGTTCGATTTGCTGCCCGACTTGGAGTTGTATTCAGGATGTACAAATGAATTATAGATGTAACTATAGAATTGCCTCCAGAACACCAAATTAACAACAATCAAAAAGCGCACCACAGATACGTCAAACGCCAAGGAGGGGACTATCATCCGGCGTGGCTCGGTTCAAATCGAATTCTATAATCCTCCCATGGATACTGAAACGCAAATATTTGAAAAATATTTCCCTTGTCAATCGCAATTGTTGTTTGCACCGTACGATGTCTAAAAATGGTTCATAATAGAAATCGATACTTCGATTTGAATAAAAAAAACTGACCGGGAGTATGAGTGCTAAAGGTTCGCCTGGTATATCATGCTACAGAAGGTGGCCCCTTGGGACAAGCATGGTTTGCTATCATGAAATGGATGCACTTTTTTTATTGTTGCAAAAATCACAATGTTTTGCGTTGGGAAGTAATACCAGCTTCGTTATGAATATGCATGCATATCGACATTCGAAGCCAACTTCCCTCCGATGCACAGTGGGGACATTCTGAAAAAAAGACAGCTAAATGTTTTGTCAAGCCTGGCTTACAGGCTCAGCGCGCGATACGGTTTGATTAGCAATGATATGTTAAGAATAAACTTAAATTCACTTAAAACAGTCAAACTTGTAGCAATTATTATTATCGTAACGATCTTTTTTTGTGTGCGTTCTGATTGAATTGAGATTCCATAAAATTTCAGTAAGGCTAAAAAACAATGTAACAGTTTTGGAAAATCTTGTTCTGCGACATCAAGTGCACGTAATATGAACGCTATATTTGAAATAAAATCACGAGTAATTTCATGTAATAGATGCTAGATATCACATCCAGATATTGATCTGATCATCATGACACTTTGTGAGTGGCCCCAACAGCATCCTCACTATTGGTTTAAATCGGTACTAATATTTAAATATCTCTAATATCTCAACGATTTCATATATGACAAATGACACATTGTATAAAAATAAACTGTTTCTCTTCTACACTGATATAGTCTTTCTTTGTAGTCTCCGATCTGTGATGATGTTGTTTGAGAAGGAGATATTTTCTCATCATCATGAGGTTCTAGGAGTAGACAGCACTTTTTTTTTTGCTAGAACAAAGTTGTTAAGCGAAAGTATTGATAGTTCCGTTAGCGCACGGCAGGCTGTGAAAATTGAATAGAGTAGTAGTTTGAAATTGAGCGGAGGGCATTGTGAGGTAGTATTTCGAAACAGGCACACAATCTTTTACCAAGCATCCCCATGCGGAATAGGTCAAGGCAGAAACGAATGCACCACCTTGACTGGCAAAAGATTGTGCGCTTTATCGTGCTCATATACTACCGATAGCTCAATGGTTCTAACGAACTGTCTATTCACACTCCCAAATCCCCTACATGGGAGAGAAACTATATCCCGCTCATTTGGTATATGACATCGCAATTTATCATGGCCCAATAGTGCCTTTGGTGACGAATGGTTATTCCGTTGGCCACAAGCGCTTATAGTCTTAGGACATCATCTTCCATTCCATTCGAAACAGTCGTCTACAGCAAACTTGTCCTTACCTGTGAAATATTCTTGACTCGTCATCTCTCAAATATTTTAATACAAAACAGAATTGCTAAGGTTGATGATACACAGGTTATACACACACTCACGAAATTATCCGTACGGTTTTCATACGATCGGAACTATGAACCACAAAGCAAGGATCCAAAACTCATTTCATACGAAATCGTATGAAATGATTATTGTTGCATTAGTCGAGAAAAACGTGCATCTTATACACTTTCAATTGACATCAATTATTAAGCGTGTTTACACTCGTGGGATTGTGGCTCGTCTCTGGATCCAGAGCTTCATGGTTCGAGTCCCGAAAGAAACTTTTTTTTTCTGTGAGATTTTTTTTTCATACGACCGTTCTATGAATTTCTTTCCATTAGAGAATCGTATGAAATTTGCAATAATATCTTCTGGTAAATTTCCATACGATATTCAATTGAATTCTTCTAGATATGTTCGCTCAGTGCAGAATTCAACAACATAAAATAAGAAGAAGGACCTCAAAAATATGTGTTAATTTGAAAAAAAAACCAAGACCCCTTAAAAAAACATTCTTCAGAAAGTTTGTGACAGTAATAGAACAGAAAAAATAAAAGAACAAGACTCTCAAAGCCAATATATCAGAGAGTATGAGTTAACGTTATTTACATATAACGCTATTTTTTCTACAAATATCAATACAGACAAATACAGCCATTTTTAAATATTCCCTACAGATATTTTGAAAAACTATCTGGCATCCATGAATACAACGCCAACTTTCAAACGGTGCGGAAAATCCATGCCAAGGAAGGATACAAGTCGTACAGAGCCAGTAAATATCCGAACCAATACATAAAGCAGAATTCCGTGGCCAAAACGCGTCCAAGGCTCTGGTACGACCGAGTTTTGACGAAGCACAAGGGCTGAACATTGATCGATGATACAAACATACGTCAAACACGATTTTAAGTAGCTTCCCGGTCAAAAGTATTAAGTGTTGGAAAGATTCAAGTTTGTGTTTGCCGAAAAGTTCGTAAGGAGGCCATGATTTGGCAAGCGGTTAGCAGTTGTGGCCTGAAAACGGAACCATTCGTCACATCCTCGACGATAACATCCCAAGTTTCGAAAAATACCTGAAAAGGCGTGTATTACCGTTCATCCACAAACATAGGGGCAACGTCATCTTTTTTGCGGGAACTTATAAGCTCCATCAAGAAGAAGGTTCGAGATTTCGTTCTAACTCGAGAAATTCAACTTTGAAGTTTTAATAAAAATACTGTATAGCAACCCTTAACGGATTTTTCAAACTTATCGAATCGCGAATTACAGGTCTTTTTGTGAGTTTACTTTTAGTCAGCCTATAGGATTCTTACTGTTGGGTTAAATCGGTTCCAAGCTGCCGATACGCGCAGTTTAAAAACATGTTTGTTTTTCCAACAATGTGAATGGCCTTGTGATCGACTCTCATATATAGTTTTAAAATCATTTGTTTGGTCATTTGGTTCACTATGTTATTTTACAGCCCATCTGGCAATGAAAGAGTAGGAACCTCTGGGGGTCAATCATCCTCATTTATCAGGCTGATAATGGAAATCTTCAATCAATCCATTAAAATTGCATCGACTGAGTTCCGGCAATCTGAATGCAAATTAGAATGAGCATTTTTCTATTCGATCCGTTGTTATAACACTGAGCAGAGCCCATTTCAGGGAAATAGAGGATATTATTTGTATTTACATGGTACACTATAACGAATGACCTACAAGTATTTTATACTAGTATTGACTAGGAAATCTCTGTCTAATAACTGTATAGTTTGATAGAAATGTGAAACTTTCAGCTTTATCTAATGCACATGTTTGGAATCCTCGACTTGGCATTAATTTATAGGATAATAAATGCAAAAATCGTAAGGAATCAAATTGCCTCATTTCCAAAAGACTGTAACTATTTACTCTTTGGATATTGTTTATTGAAATAAGTTTAATGCATATTGTTTACATTGTGTTAATCTCATTAGAAGAACAGCAGTAGTGCAACAAAAAATGCGCATGTACCTTAAAAATCCGGATCTCGCTCATATTGCCATCAGGAAGCTAGGTATGGTACAATCTACGGTAACTCGTGTTTTAAATCGAAACAACGAACGTTTAACCGTCGATCTGAATAAAAAGTGTGGCCAAAATAGATATTTACGTATAGAGTAAAGGATAACTTGTGGGTAGTGAAGGATGACCAGTTGAAACTTTGGTTTGAGCACTTCGAACAACTTCTGCAGATTACGACGTCCAACTAACCATGAACATCTCGGCATGATTGGCCACAGATGTGGCGCATCACTTGCATCAACTCCGAGGCAACATCATAACAGGAGATCGAAGCAGCTATCCAAAGCATGAAACCCAATAAGGCTCCCGGGGCTGAGATGCTCAAAGCTGACCTCATGCTGTCCGCACGAATGTTGCATCAATTATTCTGTAATATCTGTGACAACGCGACATTTCCGGCCGACTGGATGTAGGGCGTCTTAGTAAAGGTCGCTTAGAAGGGGGATCTAACAACTGGCGACAATTAGCGAGACATCATGTTACTGTGTATTTTTCTCAAAGTCCTGTGCAAAGTCATCCTAAACCGGATTCAGCAAAAGTTCGACGTGAGTCTCTGGCAGTAGCAGGCGAGATTCCGTGTCGGATAATCTTGTGTGGGCCATATTGTCATGCTCCGAATCATTCAATGTGCAGGTCAATGAATTCCAAGAATACCTTTATTTTCTTATTCATTGACTACGAAAAAGCTTTCGACTCAATCACGAACATTTGTGGGACATCCTGACACGCAAAAGAGTCTCAGATAAAATCGTCAACTTCGTCGAAGCGCAATACGAGTCTTTCACATGCAGAGTCCTGCATAACGGAGCCTTGTCCGACCCCATAAGGCTAGTCACCGATGTGAGGCAAGGATGTATATTATCACCGCTACTGTTCTTCACCGTAATCGACGAGATCATGGAAGATACTATTGACCGTGTCCCAAACCGTGGGCTGCTTTGGCAGCCTATTACTATGAACCACCTCAACGGCTTCGATTTGGCGGATGACGTTGCTTTGTTAGCGAAACGGCGCGCTCATATGCAGAGCAAGCTCAACGACCTCGCCGAAAGCCCTTCGGTCTCACCATCAACGTCAACAAGACTAAATCGTTGGATGACAACACGAACAACCCTTTCAATTTTACGGTAGTGGGGCAAGCAGTGGAGAAAGTCGATAGCTTCCAATATCTTGGCAGCCAGATAGCATCAGACGGCGGAACCAAGAGTGACATAGGTGCACGATTCAAAAGTGCTAGGGCTGCTTTAGCGAGGTTAAGAAATATATGAAGGTCAAACTAGATAAGTCAATGCACCAAAATCCAAATTTTTAGCTCAAACGTTAAATTTGTGCTTTAATACGCCAGCGAGACGTGGTGCGTATCCGCGGAGAATACTAAAAAGCTGCAGGTCTTCATCAACCGATGCCTTTGGTAGGGTAGGGAACGGCTTCAGCACCCCGGGACCATATTCCAAGCACGGGATAAACGTTAACCTGTAACGCTCATTTTTGCACTATGGTGCTTCACTAGATGGAATAGGGTCCCGGGGTGCTGAAGCCGTTCCCTACCCTATGTAATTTGTGTCTGGTAGCCTCACAGTTAGATCTCGAATGCTGATCTCCATCGTCGATGCCTACAGAAACTGATATCAGTGGAAATTCGAGAACGAAAGTGGAGTTGGGTTGGCCACACACTACGAAGGAGCGGAAACGAAATCTGTAAACAAGCAATGGATTGGAACCAGGCAGCATATCGCAGCAGGAAGACCCAGGGGCTCGTGGTGTCGGAGTCTCAATAATGAAATAAAGGAAGTCGATCGAAATCTGACCTGGGAAATAAAGAAAGTGATCGAAATCAGATCAAGGCTAAAGCGAGCAGCCACCCAGGATGGAAGTCTTTCACGATGACCCTATGCAACCCTAGAGATGGACAAGAGACATAAGTAAGTGAAAGATTTCAAGAAGAATCCAAACATTTCAGTTCGAGATGTGGCGAAAAACTATATATAAGCCAAACTTTCGTTCAAGATGCGAAAAATATGTACAAAGATCAAAAGCCACCGAATCGTGATAAACGGCAAAATCCGGTGTAGAAATCACGTGCACGGAAACTCTTCATCCAGCTGTTGTCCAAAACGTATTGTCTCGTTATGGATGACGAGACTAATGTAAAAGCTACTCCGGCTACTTGGATTCCTTCGGTGTTCCTAAGGATGAAGATGTCAAAGTTTGCTAACGGGACGGTCAATGGGAAGGTATACCTAAAGGAGGGCCCCCAAAATCGTCTACTACGAGGTCCTACGCTTTTCTGGCCCGATGTAGCCCCATGCCATTAATCGAAAGATATTCTGGAGTGGTACAAGGCTAACGAAGTCGATTTGGGAACATCCATTAATTACGTCACGTAAAAAGTGACTTTTTAGAACCCCCCCCCCCTCCCCTTTTGTTACGTTTTTTGTATGCACCTTCAAATTCATTATTATGGATCGTCACGTTTTCCCAATACCCACCCCCCTACCCCCTACCACGTGACATAATTAATGGACCTTCCCTTTCATGCCGATGCATCTAAATCACCAGAGTGCACCAGAAATGTGACCGATTGAAAGTAATGAAGCAGGCTTTTCGGAAGCATCGTATTTACATCGTGTGCTTCCTATTACTATTTTTTTTTTCAGCTGGCCTGTAAGGCCTACACCAACTCTCTTGCCTCGCCGGAGGACCATCGTGCACAACTCTGTTTAGAGTCCCACGCTGGCACAAGGACTATGATCGGCCGCCTCTAAAATGGTGAACAGACGTCGTTTTGAGCCGCCCCTGAGATGGAGAACAAAAGCTCAGGTTGATGAAGGCTGGACTTTTACCTTTATAGCGTGGTGACTCGCTTTGACAGGGCTGCATCCAGATGATTATGGGATTTTAGAAGAAACTCAACAGAGTCCAGCAAACTGCTAATCCTAGGAAACCTCCGATGCCTATCCGGGGATGCTTATTAAATTTGCATGTAACCTCCGTTCACTGCCCGGATTGCCCGGCTTCCTAAAGAAGTTAAAAACAGGTTTGTTTTTCCAACGACGTAAGCCGCCTTCACATTGTAAATGGCATTGTGATCGACTATCAAGTATAGTTTTAAAATGGTTTGTTTTCCCAATGAAGTGAACTACTTGTAATTGGCTCCAATAGCATCCATATTGTTGGTTTAAATCAGTACTAATATTTTAGTACAAGAGTTTAGCGTATCGTTTACCAAAACGAATCCTGCTGCCAACCCAACCCTTAAATCAAACATCGCCGCCAAACATCGGAAATGCAGATGATTTGTTGGCTTCCAATTCAGCGTGTATCACATTGCTACCCTTTCCTTATTTGACCTGTAATCGGGCGAGGCCAGAAAAAGTGGGTGTTGACACACAAGCTATCGGTCCAAACGTTGTACAAGATTTCATGAGTATCGTTAAAAAGATGGCGAACATGGGGTATGTTAAATAATATGTTCAGTATTATTCTCTGGAAGTTTGAATACGATCAGTTGAGTGGGTGATTTTTGCCGAATCTTCTCTTGCCGAATACTTTCTGATCGCATATGAAAGTACAAAGTGGTGGCGATATGCCTACAATTAGCATGAAGTTGAATAGACGCAGACACGTCACCGCCTCCACTTTGCTGTCATATACGGTAACATATGCGATTCTGTTTTGACTGGATAATATCAGATCTCATCTAAACCAAATGTGCTTTATGAAAAATAGCACACAAATTCATTGTTTACTCTTTCTTTAGCTGGCAATTGTACGAGGAGAAATTTCACATGGCTGTTAAAATTTATCTGTTTTTAATATTTTATGTATACTCTTCAAGCGCGTACATTTTTGTCAGTCAAGGTGGCGGATCCATTCGTGCCTTAACCTACCCCATATGTATGGCAAAAGTGTGTGCGTTTGCTTCGAAATACTGCTTAACAAAAGCCCTACGCACAATTTCAAACTACACTCAATAAATAGCAAAAAAAAAAACCGAGCAAAATTTTGCTTCCAAAAAATGCCATGGTCAAGCTACTGTAACTTTGACAATTATCAATATTTTTAGCTGAAACTTTCACTACATTATAAACAACGTATAGACCGTATGTGATCGAAATTTCATGTTGATCAAGCTTATAAATTTAAAGTTTTCATTACATATGTGAAAAAAATCATTTTTGGACATTCTAATTTCAAAAATCCGTATTTCTGTGAAAAATTTAGATAACATATTTTTAATTTCACAATAGCCTAAAAATACATAGGAAATAATGTGGACGAAATTTGAACTGTTTCCATCAAGTGGTTTGGACTACAGCTGGCGTCAAAGTTGACGCACCAACATGAGTAATTCCCTTTTTAACCCGATATTGACCGTGCTGAAATATCGGTGCAAAAAAAAAGCCGAGGTGAATTCTTCTAATAATACTGTATAACACTGTATACGTAGTTTTTCAATCCAATTGATGCTGGATGCCATATTTTGAAGTACTTCGTGAGTTACACTAGTTATTTTGGCTATTTCAGGCGTAACAAATCCTGTGTCTTAATAAGATGAATTCACCTCGGCTTTTTCGATTTTCGAGCAAATTTCGATCACATACGGTCTATACATTGTTTATAGTGTAGTGAAAGTTTCAGCTAAAAATATTGATAATTGACAAAGTTACAGTAGGTTGAACATGGCATGTTTTGGAAGCAAAATTTTGCTCGGCTTTTTTTTTGCTACTGAGTGTACTTTTATTCAATTTCAAAAACCTATCGATACTTTCTCTTCATATCTTTGGTTCACGCAGAAATTGTGGTCCAATACTGGGATCCAATGATGTTGCGGAAGATATTTCCAATTTTCGATAAAAAAAAAATGGTCAGTAATGTGTGTGAGTCGATCAAAGTTTTTATTAATAAGTCAAATTCTTTTTCATTTTCAAGTTCAGTTAATACAGAATACAGGCGAAATATTCAGCTAAGCTTCCTTTATACCGAATGCGCATTGCCAGGTCCTTCGTTTAACACCTGCCATAAGATTATGTACAGTCTCGTTGTCCACTTTAATCGTCGCAGAACGCCAGCTTGTCTTGAACTGTTTCTCGCTCACAACAGCTTTTTTGAGTCTTCTTAAGGTTCCCCTTGGCGATGGCCCAATATTGTCCGATTGGGTGGAGCTCTGGCGTGCTGGGAGGGTTCTTATGCTTGGGCACCACTTGAACGTTGTTGGCCGCCAACCACTCTATGGCCTTTTTTTCCGTAATGGCAAGGTGCCAAATCTGGCCAAAATAGAACGGAACAATTGTGTTGCTTCAGGAAAGGCAGTAGACATTTTGTGGGCATTCGCTCAGATAAATTTCCTGGTTGACGGTTCCGATCGCATTGTAAACGTTGCTCTTCAAGCCAAAGGCATAGATGGCCTGCCACAGCAGATATTTCTTCGCGAACTTTGACAGTTTAGTGTGCTTGAAAATATCTGCCACCATTCCTTGTCCGATTGCCGTATAAAATTCCTGTCCAAGAAGCTGTTTAAAGTCTGTCATTTATGTCATTTCATCGTCCTGTGCCACGCAATCAAACTTCGTCAGCATCGTCGTGTACAACTCTCGCGATCGTGCTTTGGCCGACAGGTTTTGTTTATCGTCGTGATTTGGAGTCACCACTTTCTAGTAAGTCGACAGTCCAGCTCGTTTTTCAGCTCTATCCACGGTTGAAGGCGCTACTCCTAGCTTCTTTGCGACATCTCGGACGGAGAGGTAGGGGTTCCGCTCAAAACAGCGGGCAATTATTTTTGTCGTCACTCTGGCCTCCTGCTTTCGATTCAACAACGTTCACCGAACTCTGTGCACGTACAAAATTTTGATGCGTTGCTTCTCTTCCTTTGACGACATTTTGATAACGGAAGTGCTAATCTCAAAATCAAAATCGAAGCAGGTAGCATCGCACACATCTTCAAAATGAGGGGTGTGCAATTTTTTTTAATGCACGATGGAAGGAAATGCGTCAAGTTTAAGTCGACTAAATTTTTATCGAAAATACCCTCTTAATTCCAAAATAAAGACTGACCTCGGAAAAAATGAGACACACAAAAATGATCACTTAAAATTCATTTTGAATCGGATACTTCTCAAATTTTCAAGGATTAAATAACAGTATGTTGAATATGTTTTGGCATAATTTATTTATTGAATTTCCTTCCAAAAGCTGATTGCTCGTACATTTCTCTTAACACTGCTCATGAAATCTTGGGCGAGGCTTTGTCCATCTTCCTTACACAATTTCTCCCAGTTTTTCTTCATCGATTTTAATCTGCTTTTCTTCAACTTATTCTTCATTATTGCCCCAAACTTTTCGATCGGACGAAGTTCTGGTGTATTTGGCGGGTTTTCCTCCTTCGGGACCACATTAACGCCCTTTGCATCGCACCAATCAATTACAGGCTTGGCGTAATGGCACAAAGCGTAATTCGGGACGTACCGACAAAAAACTTGGTGTCCGCTTTAATATATGTTTCGTCGTCCATGACGAGACAGCCTGGCTTGACCAGCCACTCACGGTACAGCTTCCGCGTACGCAATTTGGCCACCGTGTTTTGCTTGTCAGTCTGGTTTGGCGCCTTCCTGACCTTAAAAACACGTAGCCCAGCCCGCTTCATGGTCTGCTGGACGAACCACTTCGACAAATTGACCTTTTTGGCCACGTCTCGGGTGGAAAGGTTTGGGTGATTCTTAAAGTACTGCCTTATCTTCCACACCTTCTCTGGGTATTCCGTTTCGGTTTTCAGCCACTTCCAGCGTGCCGCTCGATGGTCTTCGTCCCCTGGAACATCTTCACAACGCAGGACACGGTGAAATGGTGGATTCCAAGCCTTTAGCAGATCCATCTGTGCGACTGACCAGGATTATCGATCACCGCGCCCAAGATTTGCTGGCGTAGCTCTTCTTGTTTCCAACGTATACTGAAAACTACTTGACAGATCGCAATTTTGCACACAAAAACATAACACTCTTAGTTAGTATTACCCAATATTTCATTAATTTTTACTCACGCGATAAAAAATTACACCCAAAACAAAATGTCGCATTTACCAATTGATTCGCTTCTAAACCACATATTCAGTAGTTGACATGCACGATTGGATGGAACAGAAATTGATGGAAATTAATGGCAAAATGTGAGAAGATGGCAGCAGCGATGATTCCCATCACATCAATATTTGCGTTCCCTTGAATCCAATATCAGAAAAGAAGCGAACGCAAACAATCCATGGCTGGCGGCTGTGTCTGAGCTGGGATATTTTTTTTTTTGTTCTTCGACCAACTCCCACTTTTGCTGCGAAACCATCCGATTGTAGCACTCACAGTAACATCGTGTCAAGCAAATGTTACATCCAGTTTTTCATGCTTGCAAAACGGTACGTACACGTTATGATGGATACAGCTTAATATCGATACTCATTCAATCAGTTCAAGGGAAAGTAAGGACTAAATAGGGAAGCGGAACCTATCATGAGCTCAATAAGCAGACCTCCAGTGGAAATTGGTGAATATGCACTGAATACCGAACACTGAGTACACAAGTTATTCACAATTTATTCGTCCACTTGCCGTTAATCGTTTAGCATCACACAAAACATTCGATTCTGATAATTTAATACGGAAAAGTTGCCACTGTTATGTACCTATATTAATAATATCACGAAAAACATTAATTCCATCTGTGTACATATGTTAATCGTACTGATTTTAATCAAGAAAAAAATACAAACAAGTTAACGCTCTTCACTACTACACCCAAACCTGAAGTAGATCATTTGACAGCACTTCACGTGTGTTGGGTAGCATGCATACAACCGAGACAAAATGAAAGGGTTTGTTTGTTATTCCTCCATGAGAATATTGACAACAAGACTCACCATAACGTTGGGCATAGAATGCTCTATGAATGATTGAACACGCACACTAGCGTTGATGTGTATGCTATACAGTATGTGAGCAGTGCAACATCAAGCGATTACGTCGATTGTTAACACGGTTCAGAACAGGTGCAAGCGTATTTAATTTATTGTGAAAATTAATCCCATAGTTTTCTTGTATTTTATCCCGTATTCGTAGATTCCATTGTGGCTAGTGTAATAAGTGAAGTGTGATTTTTATGGTTTGTGCAATTACGCACCGAAAATGTGTGAGGATATAGTGCAATTAAAGAGAAAACTTGGAGTCTGGCTCGAGTATGTTCGCTAGTACGGTTAGATCAATACGACGAATTTGTAGTGCGAAGATAAGCAATTGTGTTGAAAATCTGACTGCTCATTATTTTTACGAAATTTAAGTCTCCGAAATGTTTTTGTAGCTTTTAATTATATTCAAGACCTAATTTTATTTGCTAGGATTATATATTCTTGGTTACTGCGTCCATTTATTGGAGAAATTAATCATCTTCTTACATTTGAAGTTGAATGGCTGCAGAATGTGATGAATATATGTACTATGGTGAGAATAGGTTCCGCTTCCCTATAGCGATTCTAACGTCGTTGATTTCTCATCATTTTAGAACAAGCTGACAAAAACCAAGATTGTCATTTTCGTTAGCATTAAAATTTAAGGAAACGAGGAGAGCTTTTATTCTGATTTGAACAAAATGCAATCAACCTTGCTGCTGGTAATATTTCTTTTTAAGAATGGCAAGGAAATCGACGATTTTCGTATCTTTTTAATTTCGGCATTATTAGAAACTTCCTGCCAATCCTTCAACCATTAAAAACCTAACAAGGCAGTAGTAACCCTTTGTCAGGCATGGCATGAAATGAAGCAATAAACTCAAGATTTTTCAATTGTGCATAAATAAGATAGACCCTATTTCCAGGAGGTTTCAGGAGAATAAAATACCAACCTATTTTTCCACACTTAATTCGAATGGTGTAGGAGGTTATTTTTAACTGCTTGCCTGGTGTGATTGAATTGGCGAATGGTACTTACACGTGAATACGCAAAAGCTCTTCTACTTCTTTTGTTGAATTTTCGTGGGATTGAATGTACCATTTTGGCATCAGCATGATTGTGCTAACGTACCCTATATCCAGGAAGTCAAGAAATTTTTCCTTACGAAAAAATGTCCAGACCATAACCGGCGATCGAATCCAGTTGCTTTGTGCTAGCGTTTTCACCTACTGAGCAAAATGAGGAACCGCGGCACGTTTCAATTGGAATTAAAAAATCGGGTGGGTAGTGTGTACTTTAGACAGCCATATGAGTTATTTTCTCCTATTTATGTTCCTCTATTTGCCAACACCTTTCGTACCTATATTTACAGTATGCCCATCATTAGTACAGACTCTAACCGAGAATACACATCGTATGAAAAAAGCACAGTATTCTAACTAACTTTAACATTCGTGATCTTTGGTTCTTAGACTATGATTCCAGCTTCAGTTTTAAAATACAGAAAAAATTTCAATAGTGAGCTTCCAAATTACCAGCCAAAAAAGGGGTAATACTGTATGTTTACACAGCGGAAAAACCAAATGTGTCATTGTGTGTCCGACCGTTGCCCTCTAGGCAGTTTCATACGCTCGCTACATTGCATGTACGCGGCGGTTCAAGCAGCACTTTCAATAAGGACCGGGGTCATTTTTGACCAGGCACAGTTTTCTGTTTCCCTCGCATCGGTTTGTCCAAGCCAGCAGGTAGGTGGGACGAATTTCAAGACCGGATGAGCAGGAAGGAAATAATTCAATTCCGAGCCACAGTAATTGAAGATGTCCGCTCCGTTAACCTTTCGGAAACTCAACCACGGAAATGGAATATGGAAAGGTGTGGTAAGCCATCGTCCGGAAATAATTGTAAACGCTTTGATCCAGCGGCATGGGACCGGTTAAGCGTTGTGATGTAAGAATGAAGAATCAGTAGAATGTGGAAAAATGAGCTTGGGGGAAGTCCTATACTTGAACTTTCTAGAGTACACTTGCCACTCGTTAGGGCGCTGGGTTTGCTTTTTTTGCTTGTGGTTCATTTAGGGCGTTGGAGAAGCCAGAACCATCCAGTAGAGGTTGGAAAAGTGAGTAGGAAACACATCCATCATTATTTGTGAATCAAATGTTTTCGGACGTTTCAGATTGAAGGAAAAATATTTTGCACCATCATATTGTTTGGGATCTGTACTCAAGCAGAAAATTAAAACAATCTACTTTTTTTTATAATTTGATACCTACAATCGATTATAATAACATGTTTGGAATACACTGAGGTTGTGTAAAAGGCAATTGAGCATGAGCATGAGCATGATTGACCGCCCGAGGTAACTACTCCGTTGTTGCCAGATCAGCTGTTATTACACAGAGAACCAACAGATGCTTGGGACTAATATTCATCTTCAATGTGTAAAAACTGGTGATGATGATGATGAGATACTACAATCTATTGTAGCAAGGTAACTTTCCATAGCTGTGGAATAATCTGAAAAACAATTTGATCAGGATTCTATTGTTGTTTGTGATCATCAAGCTCCTGTATGAAGGGCCAAAAACGTTTGGGCTGGCCCGCAAGCAGAGACACTTGCGCGAAACCCGCGAATATAGGGAAGAGAATCTCCTTCCAAAAGAAAGTTCACACCCACAGCATTAGAAGCGAGCCTTCGATTGACAGAATAAACTCAATAGATGGGGTCGAAGAGCCCGCCCTAGTTCCGCGAAATGTTAACAATAGGGAGGAGGCAGTCCCATGCTCCCTATCCAAATCGTTTCACTTGGGTGCCCTGATGGTCCCTCCCTTTTCCCGTTACATATTGTGTCGTGGAGATTCAGTATACTTTGTAGTGGTCATTTGATTGCTTATCTTGTGTTAGAAAATTTGGCTGAAAGTAAAATTGGTCAGGATTTATACCGTTCTTTACTTATTGCTCTGTGTTGTCTCGATGTTACTGCTTTTGAAGAGTTGACTTTAGGATGACCATATGATATTACTCTCGGTCATAGTATAGGGAAGAGAACAGAAAGGAAACAGGACTTGTGATTGGTAACACGCTACGCGCATGTGAAATTTTCATTATGATATTCTCACAACGGCCGTTCAGAATGGTTCGACGGATGCCTATGAGAGATCAATCCCCTTTCGCTCGTTTACTCAATTCCATCATGTTTGGTTATAGAATACAAGAAACGTTTTACAACGTGCCTCATTTGGGAATATCAGGGCAATGATCCACCATCGCATCTTCAAGTGATCATTACAAGCTGTCCATTTGGTTCAGGCACTTTTGTAGAAACTATACACAGGTACGAAAAAAATTAGCTATAAATTCAAAACTATATTTAGAATGTAAGATACGTTATCACACTTTCTGTTATTGTAACCGTAATTGTGATTGTTCAGTGTATAGTCCGTGCTTTCCAGCTAAGATTGCGTATTCGGGGACTCACCCCCAGGTCTATACACCTATAGTCCTTCCTGTTGCGCACGTCAGCTCGTGCGATACTCTAGACTCACATGGGTGGGCGTATCCAGATCCTCCACTGGGTAGGCACAAGTGTCCGTCCAGTTTCTGGTACATTAATTAGTTTTTTATGCCTGAATGAAGTACTTATGCTTAAAAAGTTCTTAGGAAACCAGTGTGAAAACAATTATTCGATTATTAGTAACACTACACAAACCTATTTTATTAAATCTAGAGTTTTTTTCATAAGGGCGAATCTGCAATTGAGAGACTCTCTTTGATTACTTTCTCTTTCATTCATATTCCATTCAGCGTTACGTTTTTCATTCAACTATTTGGAGATTATGGTAGCCAGCACTGTTGTGTTTCTATCTGTACTAAAGAATCCCTCAAAAGATTTATAATGGCGCTGTAACAAATGAAAGAGAGCAAGAGAGGAGAGAACCTCTCATTGTTAGATTCGCCCTTTTGAAAAAAAAATCCTAGAAATGTCTATTTCAACAACTAGATGACAGCGTGGTGGAAGGTGCTCTGTATTGGCCAACACATTCTCTGTACAGCCCTTCCCTTATACACATACATACACTTCATCACATCCAAATGCTTTCAAAAGTTCGGTAACGGCTACTTACTACTGCGGTTTCGTCCAACAACACTCCTAAAAGTTTGAACTAGTATGTAAGGAGCTTCCATTCCAAAGTGTGTTACAAGGGTCAGTCAGGTTGCCCAGTGTCAATTGCGTTCATTTTACAGCCATTGGTAGGAATTTACCTTAGTACTACAGCTTCTTCTAAACATACATACCATCTTCATTCCCATTACATACGGCTTATGCCTTCCATGGTACTTCCTCATTTCAGCAGCATTCAACTCTTGAAACCCGGAATGAACACTCGTTGCCTCACGGTGATACCTAAGCCGCGGGCGGGGCCTGAATTCCATCAGGTACTTGAATTTCACAACCGCTCGCGGCCATGATGGTTGCAAACCCGCATGCAGAGAGTGAGAGGAAAAATATTTCAGTGAGGTTATTGGTGATATTCTCATAACGACTTTTCGTTTCTCTGACTAAAAAGTTAGAGGCATTCTAAGCTAACGGAAAAAAATCGCAATCCTACATTAAAACCTATTCTACAGCTTAGGAGCTAGTTGCTATCCCAAATTTAAAATATTTTGAATAATAACCAATTAGAAACATCGAAAAGAACGGGTCTACCTTCTCTCTAGCGAGTTTATTCCTTATTTGTGTCTCCTTTGTAATTATTTATAGTGTGGTATGATGGATACAATCTCATCGCCTCGCATTACAACCACCCACAAACTCTAAATTTGAGCGGCCGGGTTGATTTGCCATGTTTGAACTCTTGGAACCTTGTAACTAGAAAACAATAACCCTAGGGTCCTATATATGACTCACCAAACACTAGTACTGATACAAACCACACGGAAAGGTTTATTCTACTGCTTCGAATGGTCTTTCCTAAGCGCGCCCTCCGCGTCCCATCTTTAATATAATTGCCTGTCATCGTCCGTCTTAAGTAACACTTTTCTTTAACTATATGCTTCATTTCGAACAGTCAGATAATTACCCCGATCAAAACATTCACCATTTTCGTAGATGTTGCAATAACATTGACTTATTATACCATTAGAAAACTAGGTATTTTGGTTATTCAATCCATAAAACAAATGAATGAACAACAACATAAGCTGCCACGAAAATGTAATTTCCCTAGGATTGAAAGTAAGAAGTCTAAGAGTGAATTGCAGCAAAACCCGCAAGTATCACACCTGATGTTAGTGCCTTTATATAAACGTTCTACTACGTGGCAGTGAAAAAATGACTAGAATATGTGATACTCTCACTACTGGTCAAATTCTTGGTCTCACATGCTTGTTATAGCATGAAATAAGCCCTCTCACCGTCGACAATGTGGAAAATTTGACCCACGAGAGGGTCTTCAATGTGTAAAAACTGGTGGTCCCAAACTAAGGCAATACCGGCGCCGGCCCCGTCTGAATGCAGGTCAAGTAAGGAAAGGGTAGGAATATGTTGACGCTATATACTACGCTATATGTTGACGGAATATACTCGCTTGATTGTAAGCCACGACGTCCACTGCAATTCCACGCGAAATCACTGGGATTTTGGATAACAGGATAGGGTAGCAGCAGGGTTTGTTTTGGTTAACGATAAGCTCTTAAGTGAAATATTTGAAAATAAGTACCGCTTTCCGATTTGAACCGATTTAAACCAACAGTAAGGATACTATTGGGCCACTCACAGAGTGTGATAGTGATATGTCATTAAGAAAACAAGACAATTTATCTCAACGCCTGGGAGTTAACCTGGACCGATCGAAACCAACAGTACGGATGCCGCTGGAGTCATTTAAAAAATAGGACCGTTGTTTATTTGTGCCACGATAGGGTGGCCCGACGAGCATGGCGAACGAATAATTTGGATCACAATTAATTATGTACCTAGTGTCGAGTGCTCGCCTGGAAGAGAACATCGCAGTTGGTCTAGAATTGTTGTGTACCTAAAATATGTCTGGTGTTTTTGTTCGTTCATTTGGTTTTGAAGTTGTCAACTCGTATAATTTACGAGACGCATTTATTTCGGCTCTTATCGTGCCAATACTCACCATAAAATTAAATGCGCATATGATTTTGAGCATGATACGCCCTAAAAAAAAATTCTCAATTTGTTTCAGCACGGTATTTACAGTTGATTTTGAGGATTATTGAGGATTGAGGATATTTTGCGATCATTCCTCCTGACCACGTTGATTGGTTAACGTCAGTGTGGAATTTTTTTCCGTCTCTTGCGTTTCATCTTTGATAACTCTTGAACGTGAGTATCAGTAACGATGACTTTCGCCAGACTACTACCCTGGTACTGACTTCTCGTTACGGCTGCTAGAGGCGCTACAGTAATTGAAAAGAAGCTGCCAAATACAGTGTTGGAAAAATGATTTTCAAAAAACGTTCACTCTTTACTCAGTGCAATGATATATCACCGAGGAACTTCGCACTCGAAGTTCGCGAACGAACTTCAATCTAAAGTCGTTTCAGTTCTCACACTTATTCGAGATCCGATCCAACCAAATATCTCCTCGGCTTTGTTCTATTTCTTTAGTGAGTATGTGTAGGCAATGTTCACGTGAGCTGTGATGTTTGTTTTTTTTAAGTATTGTGCCGCCGCAGAAGTCGTTTGGTAGGATACTTCTGCAGGAATGGCGTGACGCATTGACAAATTCAACCCAACCTCCCCGGCCACACAGCCATCATGCGGGATGCCATTTAAGGGAGATATCTGTCTGTCTAGTTTTTATTTCCATGAAATGCGCAGTTTGCTTTTCAAGAACGAATGTGGTGTAAAGATATAGAGTAAAAAAGAGATGTGATTTTATTCGTATCCTCGCGTCGGTGATTCAAGTAGAAAAAGTTCGCGATCTTTCATTCTCTCATCCCAGCAAGTTCACTCAAGAAACGTTGGCGTGTGAAACTAGCAACGGGAAGTTCGTAAGTGAAAAGGTAGCGCACGATGAACTGATATTTTTGTGAGAATTCCAACACTGGCCAAATACTAAGTGGATCAAGCTTTAGAAGAACCTTTCTCAAAAAAAAAGTTACCTCCTTGGGAATGAAATAAATATTTATGTTTTTTTTATACTTTACT
Organism: Aedes japonicus; assembly: GCA_034211315.2. Lineage (NCBI taxonomy): Eukaryota > Metazoa > Arthropoda > Insecta > Diptera > Culicidae > Aedes > Aedes japonicus. The sequence goes on from JASCZW010005311.1 coordinate 196,618, forward strand.
TAATGTGGTCCTCTTTATGCTCAATACGCTAACTCCAGCGGTTTTCCAACTTTTTGATCCCATCCGAAAAGTAATTTTCCGGAAGGTCTGCAAAATACTCCTCTGTTACGTCGATGATTTCCTCGCGGGAGCTGATTTGAAGTTTGGAAACAGATCCGAGAGAGCCAAAGCGGGTGAATATGTAGGGGCTGTTCATATAGAGCGATTCTGGTACTTCTGAAGAAGAGAGAGACCACCATGCGGAAGGAAGAAGGTTCTCTCTATCTCACTTGGCAATCATTTCTAGTGGTGCATGACGAAAGCACAATCAGACAATTCATGAAGGATTCGATTACATTCACACCGTTTTAACATGACACAAAAAAAATGTAGATGTTACTTTAATTAAGTTGAATAATCAAAGAACATTGATAATCACTCCACAAGGATTTGATCGTTTTCTTGAAAACCACGCAGCAAAAATAAATCACATTACTTTCAAAGCACCGGTTTCTTCCATAATGAGAATCTCATTCTACCATGCATGAAAACATGAATGTGGAAATGGATCAAACACTATTAAATTGAAAATGATGCTCCCAATAACATGCATAACAAAAACCTGATTACTTTGAATACTCAGTCAGCATTGGGGTTTTCAACTTGCGCAACTAAATTGGACCAACATAAATTTTTCCTAAAAACTATCAATTGTTGTATTTCCATACCATTTCGTTGGAGAATGTATGGAACAAAATGCTACACAAACAGATAAATTCAGCTAATTAGCATTTTTTTGTTGACATCAGTAGATATCTTCCATATTTAATTGCAGATGAATGTCAGGTAAAAATTTAAATAATTAACATATTAATTCTTAGTTATACCTTTTAAGTAAGTTGGAAAACTAGGAAAATTTATATTAACACTTAACTTGATCAGTTTTTCTTAGAATAAAAATTAAAAACTGAAACACTTTTTTAAACTATCACTTGTAAACGCGAGCAAATTCCGTCAAATTCCACTACAGAAAGCGTATCTTTTGACCAATAGGCCTATTGCGTCTGCGACTTACACACTTCTTCAGTGTCGAGTGTTCGCCTGGAAGAGAACATCGCAGTAGGTCTAGAATTTTTGTGTACCTAAATTATGTCTGGTGTTTTTGTTCGTTCCACCAAAGAGGTGGGTCTATCAAGTGAACTTGTTTTGTGTTTAGGTATCTGAAAAACTATAATTCCCACTTGATCGGTAGATTGTCCATTGGTGTTGTGTCGTGTGTAGGTAAAAGGTTTTTTTTTAAACAACTATGAATATCAATTTAGTAAGGTAGTTTGTTGTGTTGTGTGGTGTGTTGTTTTTGGGATGAAGGTATATATTTGAAAAAACCCTCTTTCTTGATCTTTGTTAAGTAAGTTTTTGGAATCTTAATTGAAAATTTATTCGCTTTCTGCTACATTGAGTTTCCAAGGGTTTGTAATATTTCTTAAAACTTGTATGTTGTTCAAAAACACTCCATAAGTTTTTGTGTTTTTCACACACATTTTAGGTACACAAAAATATATTATAAATACTTGACCTACTGCGATGTTCTCGTGCAGTCAACCACTCAACACTGAAAAAGTCTGTAAGTCGCAGACAAAATAGGCCTATCTGTCAAAAGATAAGCTTTCTGTAGAGGAACTTAACGAAATTTGCTCAAAAAATTATTTTTTTAAAAATCAAATAGTCTATTAAACTAATAAATCCATTCTTGAGCATGAGCATGAGCATGATTGACCGCCCGAGGTTGCTACTCCGTTATTGCCAGATCAGCTGTTATTACACAAAGAACCAAAGGATGATGCTTGGGACTAGCATACATCCTCAATGTGTAAAAACTGGTGATCTTAAACTAAGGCAATACCAGCGCCGGCCTCGTCCGAATGCAGGTCAAATAGGGAATGGGTAGGAATATGTTGACGTGATACTCGCTTTGTTGGAAGCCGAGAACACCTCTGCACTTCCACGAGAAATCACTGGGATGTTGGATAAAATGGTTGGGTTGGCAGCCGGATCCGTTTTGGTAAACGGTGTGCTGAATTCAACTGACGTCGGCAGCGAATAAGATATTTAACTATGTACCCGATGTATTCTCTGTACAAAGACGCACATTGAAGCTATTCAAATTTTGGCCCCGATTTAAACCAACAGTAATAATGCTGTTGGGGCCACTCACAAGTGTGGGTGGTTTATTTCAATGGAATACAAGAATATGTTAAGAACATCGAGTTTGAGGACCGATTTAAACCAACAGTAGGGATGCTGTTGGGGCCACTCACAAGTGTGGGTGGTTTATTTCAATGGAATACATGAACACGTTAAGAACATCGAGTTTGAGGACTGATTAAAACAGTAGGGATGCTGTTGGGGCCACTCACAAGTGTTGGTGGTTTATTTCGGTAGAATACAAAAAAAAGTTGAAACACCGAGTTTGACGACCGATTTAAACCAACAGTAGTGATGCTATTGGGCCACTCACAAGTGTGAATGGTTCATTGCAGCAGACTTCAAAAGTATGTTAAAATACCGAGTTTGAGGACTGATTTAAACCAACAGTAAGGATGCTGTTGGGGCCACTCACAAGTGTGGGTGGTTTATTTCAATGGAATACAAGAATACGTTAAGAACATCGAGTTTGAACACCGATTTAAACCAACAGTAGGGATGCTGCTGAGGTCAATCACAAGTGTGAATAGTTTATTAAGCAGAATATAAGAGTATTTTAAAACACCGAGTTTGAGGACCGATTTAAACCAACAGTAAGGATGATGTTGGGGCCACTCACAAGTGTGGGTGGTTTATTTCAATGGAATACAAGAACACGTTAAGAACATTGAGTTTGAGGACCAATTTAAACCAACAGTAGGGATGCTGTTGGGCCAAAAGTTTGTTAAAATACTGGGTTTGAGGACTGATTTAAACCAACAGTAAGGATGCCGTTGGGGCCACTCACAAGTGTGGGTAGTTTATTTCAGTGGAATACAAAATTATGTTAAAACATCGAGTTTGAAGACCGATCCCTCATCCAGCCTTAACCTTGTCTGACACAATGCAGCCAGGAATAACGCACATGCCTCACAACGCGGGCTAGGGGAGTCAAAACCCACAAAAATGCAGAAATGCGCAGCTGAAAATGAAAATTATTACCAAGCGTTGCCAAGGAAGCGTAAACTAATATATTTATCAATTATGCTTAGATGAACATGAAAGTATTAAAATTTGTTTCAGACAGCGGCACCGTACAGGTTTGCGTCGACAAAACATCAGAATGCTCCACAGAGAACATGAAAAATTAACAAAAGATAGTGCATTAAATAAGGAATGATTGAGAGCAGTTGTTAAATTTAGGGTAAACCTTTCTTCGGGAAGAAATTGTTTCATATGTCTATCTCCCTTTCCGACGCAAATCCCTACACGGTCACGTCTCCAACTCACCACAAGGATTATAATATTATTAAGCCGAAAACCGGCTTGAATATTAAAATTATTAAACTTTAAAATATTAAAATTATTAAGCCGAAAACCGGAAAATCCCACTAGCGCCAGTCGATTCCACTCTTGTTTCGTACGTTTGCACTGTGGCGCATCAAGCGCGCCGTGCAGTGCATCTGAGGTACTACACAGCGCCCCAGATGCAACACCCTGCCACCATATGGAAAATCAGTTACATAGATCTGCGTGAGTGACTTTTTCCGGTTCCGAACTGCAATGAGAATACATACAGATCGAACAGCAAAAACGAACGATAGCAAAAAACCTCCGCTCCCATGATCCGTTCATGTTTGCCAATATTTCTTTGTACTAATGTATGTTTAAATGGAGCAATAATATTTAAAACACTATACTTAGCTGAATGTTTGATGCCGTATTCAATTGGAGAAATGTGAGCAAATCACAAGGCATAGGTTTTTTTCACATTAGGTAGAACCTTATTTCTTTTTAAGTACTTGCACATACATATGGAAAATATGGCTGACAAAATCTTTTTCACTGCGATCAGAACAATGTATCTCTTTGTGTGTCGTATTTTTTTCCATAGAGACTCTTCGTTTTAAAACTATCAAGTTCAAAGCTATCGAATACATTCCATCCAAATTGGCTCCGATACAACCGCAAGCTAGCGACACAAGTAACGTTCATTACACTACCACACTACCACTGCAACGACACCAGCTCTTCTTGCGTTGTTGATTCTGCTGGCATGACAACCATGACGACGGGAACGGATGAAGAAAATTTTATTCGATTGAGGACAATTTTTTTTTCATTTTCACTACCTGGGCCCACATTTGAGTGGGATTTTCGATGCTCAACACTAGCACCACACTCCGAGGAACACCTCACGACTAATTTGAAGGGTATTACGGGTGAAAACATACAAAAAATTGCAAATACCACACGCGCGAACTGGTTTGCAACCACTTGGATCAACAGCGCAGCCAACTTTTCATTAAACTAATAAATCCATTCTTGTGGACAAACTCTCCCGAAGACATCAAGCTTCTAGTGCTAAAGATTTGTGAGCTAATGATTTTTGACGAGAAATATAACTTTTTCTACCATAGTGCTCTCTTCGAGAAATAATCTTTCAACCTATTTAGAAGGTATGTGTCCAGCTTATGATTTTTATTCCTCGTTATGATAAATGCAATGTGCCATCGTTATAGCTTTTATTGGAACTATCTCTTAAAATGTATAAGCATATCTATTAGATCTTATTTGTAAATCGTTATGACAAAAAATCATTAGATTTTCAAATAGATTTTTTATGATCATTTTTATCCGTGTATCTTAACATACACCAAAGAAAGGCTCAGTCGATAAAGGCGCAGCTATAAAGCAACATCATACTAAAGAGGGTTGTATCAACAATCAATATGCAACTAGCGATTTGAAATTGGTTCACTGTTGTAGAACCCCTTGGTCCGAAGTACACCTTGCAGCCAGCACCTTCTTATACATATTTGCGCCCTTGTTTTGATTTGCTGTGTTATTTTGACAGAATATTTGAGAGTGTGTTCATGTGAGTTCATTCTTGGGGGCGCATTATTGAGCTTGGGACCGAGCTTGGGACCGATGTGCTAGTACAGACTGAGCCAAGAAAAAAATCGTTTTTGTATGGGACCTACTGGTCTTAGAGTTAGTCTATGGTTGTATCGCCGTCTATTTGTATGGTACATATGTCAAAAGCTCTTAATTGAAAACTGTGGAAGCAGGTGATAAGTTTATTGATATAGGCAATGAGCTGTTAATGACGAGAAAAAAGTTGAAAGGTCTTGACTCTTCCACATGTCGTCAGGTTTTTCCCCGGACTACCCTTTAATTGCTTCACTACAATAATCCCAAAATAATAGGTAGCACATTACCTTTATTATCCCCTTAACTGTGGAAACAGCATCCCTCAAATGAAGCTAAGCTTTCAACTTCATTAATGGCTCTTTAGTGTGGAAGCCGCAGAAGTAACATTGTGTCCGTCCCCATGGGCTATAAACAGTAGAACATTGACCATACGAAGGAAAACTGGAAAATAGTGCCTGCAAATATTGATTTAACTCTCGTTTTGGACGTTGTTCATATAGTGTCGGAGGTATTGCGCTGTTTATTACATCACATGTTTTATACAACGTAGTACTTCCGACACAATGTTGAACTCATTGGACTAATATGAAGTGGTCGCCTTTTCGATGTCCTTCCTTAACGGCAATAACTCAACAGACGAGAGGAATCTAATGACGCTTTGGATGTGAACTGGAAAAGAGTGCATAAGCTTTTTTACCTTAAGCCATCAGTTGTACGAGATAGTCCATTGGTTCAAATGGTTTTAGCTTCGTTGTTGAGCTAAAGCTATTTCAACTCTCAATTATTGGGGATTTCATACCTCATACATTAATTATTTGGGAAAATCACCTTCAAGCAACGGTAAGTCCAATTTGTTTTTGGGCAAAACAATTTTTTTTTCAAAAATTCAAAAACAGTTTCCATGTTTGAATGAAAAATAGTGATTCAGTAATGTTCTCCGGATTTCTTTTGAAGACAATACATTCGTACAAACAGGTACAACTATGGCGAGAAAATATTTAGCCAATCAATTGAATTGAATAATGCCAGGAATAATTCAGTTATCTGGAGAGTTTTCTTCTTTTAATATATACCTTGAAATAGGAAAGTTTCCATCGTTTCAAACAAGATTTCCATCTAATAAAATCCCCGAGGAAGCAAGCTTCCTTCCCAACGGCAATGTGGGTGACAAACAAAACGGCAATCTATTGCAGGAATTCCATTTATTTTCCCTCGTGACATCTCTCAACGAAACCGCAGTCTTCCACAGGATTCTCCCTGTCGCATCGTAGGCAGTTATTCAGAAACAGTTTAAATTAGCATTTCCACTGAAGTGGTTTGCGGAAGAAGGATATTTCAATTTTCCGTTTCTCTTCACACTATTTTGCAGTCCCAGCAGGAGGTGCCTCATTGGAACGATTGCATTCGATGGTAATAAAATGAAATAACATTTCCAACTCGCTGCCGCTACCATCCCAATCGATAGGGTACGGCAGATCGCAAGTGTAGTGGGCTGCACTTGAAAAAAATAAAACTAATTTTCTGCATTACGGTGGCACCTGGACAGCAGGAAATGCTATTGCGGGGTGCTGTGAGTTAAAGTTGTGCTAAACTTTAACGAATGTAGGAAATTGTTTTTCTGCCGTTCGTTCTGCCTTTGCCGAGCCGGATGGGATGTCTGGTGGGTGGAAGAGCAGAAATGATTTATTATTGGATTGCGATGGTTCCGCTAGTTACGGATGCTGCACAGTTCGAACTAGACATTAGCAGCTTATAATTCTGTCGGATGGATAGTAAGGAATGCATAAAACTTACATCCCTTGAAAATAATTACAACTACTGTTTTTAGTAGTTGTAGAATAAAAAGGATACTTTTTGACGTAGACTACGTCTTACGGCAAGGGTAGGGTGTCAAATGAAAATCTAAAATTTTGCCACCGTCACGAAAAACCGTACGTTTTGCACGCGAATAACTCAAATAATCTACGATAGATTTACATGATTTCTTCTTCAATCGGTCGGAAATTTTACCGCGCTCCAATTCAATTGTCAAACATTATTCTCAAACAATAGTAAACTATTGAAAATAACGCAAATATAAGGTGATGTCTTATAATGTCATTTTGCAGAGTAAATTTACCAAATTTCCTATCACAGATTTCAAATCGAAGCAAGGAACGTCTTGCATCATCTTCTTCTTCTTTGTGTTAGAGAGAGACTTCAACCAATCATGTCATTCGTCTCTCCATGTACGTCTCGCATGCAACTGAAAACGGCAAACGCACACTTAGGAAAATTTTGCCTCAGTCGTTTGGCAGCATTGAAGCTGTGCGGAAGGAGCGCAGGGAGCTGGTCGCAGGCAGCTGGTCGCTGGGAGCCGGTCGCTGGGAGCTGGTCGCTGGGAGCTGGTCGCAGGGAGCTGCTTCAGGCTCCACCAACTGCAGCGTTTTCGAAGTCGCGGCGAAACAATCGCCACGAAGAGGTAATATGGCGGCATGCACAAAACCGACGCGATTGTGCGCCCTCATAATCCGCCATTTTGCCTCATCGCGACGATCGCTGTTTGGGAGAGCCTCGCTATTTACCACCACCAGCTGCTACGTGACCATCAGCTGCCTCTGCACCAGCTCCGCTGCCGTACAAATGAAGGCTCCACCAAACTGCAGCAATTTTTTGCCACCGCGGCAGCAAATCGCGGTGGAAAAATCGCCGCTGTGAGATTACATGGCAGCTTATGGGAGCGCACAAACCGACGCGATGCGCTTTTAATCGCGTTGGTTTGTGCGCTCCCATAAGCCGCCATGTAATCTCACGGCGGCGATTTTTCCACCGCGAGTGGCGCAAAAATTGCTGCGGTTTGGTGGAGCCTTCATTTGTACGGCAGCGGAGCTGGTGCAGAGGCAGCTGGTGGTCACGTAGCAGCTGGTGGTGGTAAGCAGCAAGGCCTCTCCAAACAGCGATCGTCGCGATGAGGCAAAATGGCGCGATTATGAGGGCGCACAATCGCGTCGGTTTTGTGCAAGCCGCCATCTTACCTCATCGTGGCGATTGTTTCGCCGCGACTTCGAAAACGCTGCTGTTTGGGGGAAAAAGGGTCCTTGGGGGCGAGCAGCAGTAAGCAGTAGGTGGAAATAATCTGTCCTTTTGAGGACAATAAATTCAAATAAAAGAGTTGTTTATTCAAGAATGAACTAATCTTAAATTAAGTTCGGTGCCGTCGGTAAAAATTTCACCCAGCTGGTTGGCGCTATCCATTAATTGATAATCTGTCCTTGTGAGGACAACCAATTGAATCAAAAGAGTTGTTTATAAAAGAATTAATCTTTTATTTCGTTGGGTTTGTGCGCCTAATATGGTGCCAATTCGTTCGCCGCAACTGCAAAAACGCCTGCATGGAGGGCGAGTTGTCGGGAAAATTTTGGCTGATTGGCGCAACCCGCGATGAATCAATAAATCAATAAATGCTACCAGATACAAATCCATCTTTGCTACTGTCAATTTAAAATTCTCAGCTTGAGAGTTTGTTTGATTGGGATTTACGTTTCAAATTGTCAATTGGCAGCCAGTGGTATTAGCAAAACTTGTATTTTCCTTCGTCGCATACCTTAAACCACCCAAATTCCTTATCACGGACACAATTTTCGATGTTGAACATGATATTCCGAACCTACATTCTCTGTAAATTCCAATTAGTAGTGTGTTGTAAACAGTTGTTCTGTTGTGTTAACGATTCGCGTTGGATAGAGTTCTACCTCTAGGAAGAAAAACGTTTTGAGAAACATAGTGAAAGTGAGAATGCCTAACCGATTTGATCTAGAACGCTTGCGCAGATTCAGGAAGCGCATAAAGAGCGAACATACGGGAAATCCTCCGAAACGACCATGCACCGATGCCGAGCGAGCTCGTAGTTATCGGGCGAAATTGAAAGCAGCAAGAGATAATGCGTTGCCAACAACTAGTAGGGACGCGGGAGAAGGTTCGAGGTAGGAAATTGGTATCTTTTAAATTAAAATCAACTTGACAAATTGCATGTCATCATTGGGCTCCCTGTCTTAATAATTTTCAACATATTATTGATTGTAATCTGGTGATGACATGCGCAGCATGCTTTTACTGCATATGAAGCTTCACATGATATCGATACAACTAATGCGCTGAATATGACAAGAAAACCATAGCCCATATTTTTGGTACGCATTTCACGTTATATTCCCAACTATGGCCTAATGTATTCATCACATAGTAAAATGTAGAATATAAAAGTTTTCAATGGAAAAGTAAGAGTGAGCGGTTGTGTATTTTTCAAAGGGCTTATTCATACCAACATCTATATAACTAAATGAATATAGTGGGAATTTTAATGTTTTGAAATGGAATGGCCGATTGATCATATGAGAAAGTCATTTAGTTTTTATAAAGAAGCTTTACATTTCGTATGGTATACCGAATATAGCTGAATGCCCAATGCGATAATATAAATAAATGCCCGGAGCAATGAAATAAATTGACTTTACTAAAATTCGTTCGAACAAGTATCCTTAATGATATCCATATCCATCGAAAGTTTTTGACTCAATAATGTTTGTTGGTGACTTTTCATGGTCCAGTACAGCAAACGCCTTGTTAAGCATGTCTTAGCAAAGGTATAACTAGTTGAATATCGTTTCTAGCTAAATTATTGTGTGAGTTATAGTTAAAACTGTAATCGTGCGCTACATAATCGACTCAGTCAAAGGACATGTACTCTATATACTTGTATATAACCTTATAACAACTGCAAGATAATTTTTGTTATTTTCTGTTTGATAAAACTTTCTGAACTTTGAACATTTTTAGAGACACTTACACATCTGAAAATGTTGCAATTGATTATAGTGTTTTCATAGCAATCAATAAACCTGTCGGATATCTTCTGATAACGAATTTTATCGTAATTTGAATTCTAGAGTATTTCAATGTTTATTATTACCCTTGAAATCCAGAATTTCTAATATTGCATAAATTGCAAATTTTTGATTCTTTGAAGTTGAATTATGCAAAGGCATACTACAGCTCAGATTGTATACAAATGATCCGAATGGTATGGCATTTAAATGGTGAATGTTGAAAAGGAGACAAGGCATCAGTCAAAATATATGTTTGTATGTACGTATTATAGAATTTCCTCCGCAGCCTGTCGTTACTGAAATCCCCCAAACGATGCAAAACATTGTTGATGGTTCCGGCGATGGTGAGAATTCCGAGATGCTGGCCATTCAGGCACAGTATGACATACGAATAAACATTAAGTAATGTCAAGCGGTTATGATTATAAGAATGACTAAAACTATCATTGATTTAATAATTTTATTTTCCCTAAAAGATCCTCAACTATCTTCTAGTCCTTAAATATAGTCTATCGTTAAACGTGCAACCACAGAGAACAGACATCCATACTAGAATATATTTCTCAAAAAAACTTGTGTAAGGATTCAAATTAAAATACGTTCAAACACTATTGCCATCTCTCGGATTGTGGCCACTTGCGATTTTTAATCGAACATGGGTAAAATTCGTTGCCCGTGCGGTGAAAGAACTTAACTGCCAAAAAAATTTAGTTGATGAATAAGATTTCAAGCTGGTCAATGGATGGCGATGCCAGTGCAACCACGCTATTGCCAATTCATAACGATTATGAAATGGCCGTTAAATTTCTTACACAGTTTTTAAATTTGACTTGGATGTCTGTTCTCTGTGGGGCAACCGTGACCGTGTCATCATTTAAACAAAAAGGCCCTTTTCAGGGCCACCAAATAATATCTCAAGAGCGTACAATAGAATTTTCTTACATACTGGCTTCAACACGCTGGTCTAAGGTCCCATAAGAGCCACACACGTCATATTATGACAAACTGCTTCTATCGGTAAGGGTAATCGACCGGCGCGAATAATTGAAACCTTTTTAACGCTAATAATAGCCACACAGAATTTCCCTGACATTATAATGCATCACTTGGTTTAACGTAGTCTACGTCGACCGGTCGTGTCTTGTACACAACCCCACTGATTTTTGTTCTAGAATATTCCTTTATAAAACAAAACAGTTCAGATTCTCCTTACCCAAAAGGACAGGTCATCGTTGTATAAAAATAGATTTAGACAAGGCACGAACGCATGGTTGACGTTGGGAAATGTAACGATTTTAGTTGTTTGATTATTTTATTGTAAATAAAACTCTTTCGTATTCATTTGGTAGTCCAGAGAAGGGCTTTTTGTTTGGCTTGTAAATAATTTCGCATCGAAAAAATCTCCAGACATGCCTAATGTATCGATTTCATTGGTATCTGGTTATTCAAATTGAACCATTTCAGGCAGAATTGTGAAATAAAACTTTCTCCTTATCAGTGAATCAAAACTCGCGAATGCATGAATGATAAATACATGGTCCTAACTTTTCAATGTTGGAACAACAAATACTGTATCTTTATCATTGCATGGTAAAAAAATCAAGATTATAATGTTTCATAATGAAGGCTATTCCGAGAGTCGAAGTGATGTTTGTCACTTGGTGAAGTGAGAAAAGTCACCTGCAGTGACATTTGATTTTCCCAGAAGAGCCACGTCACTGCATGTGACTTTTCTCGCTTCATCAAGTGACAAACGTCACTTCGACTCTTGAAATAACTCTAAAGGGAGGATATACAGTTAGAACGAAAAAAAACTCATTTTTGAAAAAAAAAATTCAAGTGGAAGTGGAAATCAATTGAAACTCTTTTACAATTATAAGTGTATCCATGTAGTATACAAAAATATATTTCAAAATGGCGGCCGTTAGAGTGCGTTGAAAAAATCGTTGTATTTTGCTTGTGCCGGCACTCCTAGTCGCAGTTTTGATCTGAAGCCTGCTAACCCAAAATAATCACATAAATTACATTTATATTTAGTAGATGAATTGAAATATAAGTAAAAAAAAAACTGTGCACTATTGGCGTAACTTTTTTGAAAAAATCCTTATTTTTTCCGCGATTTTATTTTCAAATTTTTCCATATTCAATAATAAAATATAACAATAATTTTTAATTCATCTAGAAGGTAATACTATAATAAAGAAATCCTATAATTTCAGCTTAATCTAATAATCAGTTTTCGACTTATCACCAGCATAAACTCCGAAAATGCTGTTTTGAGAAAAACGCGTTGAATGTTTTAATTTTCGAAAAAGCGTCTTCGAAAAACGATGAAGAGAAACACTTGGAGTTCGAATTTCGGAAAAAAAAAGTTTCAGAAGCGTATTCTACGGGAAATTTAGTAACTTTTATGCAATAGAAAAAAAAAGATTTTTTTGGTCATTCTAACTGCACAGATAAAAAGAAACATTGAATTTTCTGCGTTTCTAATGCACATAAAGGGAATGCTAGATTTGCCAGAGAATAATAAGATATTTCATGTAAATTTAAGCCAGATAACGCCTGAATCCAGCCTGTTGTATGAAAGATTGCCAATATTGTTGTATGGAACATGAAAAGTTGCAAACAATTTCGTTGTTTACGCCTCCTTTAGCATGGATCTAAACGAGGGGATATTTTACACGCTTGTTAAAATTAATTATTTTTTTCTGTGTGTTTATCCCCCCTTAACATCCTATTTTTTTTAGGAAAGAGACATAGGGTTGTATGTATGATGCTTTGTATGCAACAATGCAACAATAAATTCAATCATGTCACATGTTGCATTTACCGAAAAGAGATAATCCTCTTTCTCTTTCTTTTTTTTCTCTATTTTATATGTGCCACGTTTTGTTCAGGTATGCGACTACTGAGAATGATTCAAAATTGAGTCAAGCTCAACTCGTAGGTGAAAAAAGTAGGGTTACGCCTGGTCTGAGTTTAATTGTGAAATATTTGAATAAATGTCACTCTCACTAATACTTTATACCTACACAGATAAAAAGAAACATTGAATTTTCTGCGTTATCGAATGCACATAAAGGGAATGCTAGATTTGCCAGAAAATAATGGGATATTTTATGTAAATTTAAGCCAGATAACGCCTGAATCCAGCCTGTTGTATGAAAGATTGCCAATATTGTTGTATGGAACATGAAAAGTTGCAAACAATTTCGTTGCTTACGTCTCCTTTAGCTTGGATTTAAACGAGAGGATATTTTACACGCTTGTTAAAATTAATTATTTTTTTCTGTGTAAATATGAGTGAAATTTGCTTATATCTGCTATTTTCTTCAGTCTATGAATAACTCCACTTTTTGCTCTTCTGAGACGAGTTTAACTAAATCTTGAGTCGAACTAAGTGGTCGTGCTCATCTGCATTCTGCTCATATTTTCATATGGTCGAAAGTAACGAATGCTAAAAACTACTTCAAACATATTTTTTCGAGAATTTCTAGCTTTTTCACGTACACGCACAACATCAGAAGGTGATAAGGGGTTTGATATGTTGCAATTTCGAAAGAAAAATGTTATTTAGTCATTGTTAAAATGTGTTACTTTCGACCTAACGAAAATTTTGTCGAGGGATAGGGTATAGTTGGTAAAGATGGATACTTACTGCTTTAATGAATAACAAACGATTGCAGTAAATTTCACTTTTCTCTGTTAACATGCACTAAAGCATATCATACCACCTGTTTTATAAGCATTCCTAAAAATGATTTGATTTGCACCAGCTAGTGTTCATCTTCTTGTATACTTTTCATCAAAGCTTTTGCAATCCCGACTAGTGCTGTACTGCCAATATTCGATCAGTAATTTCCGTTCCATGTGGCATCCTCATCCGAACTAATTTCTGCGCACAGTTTAACTCAGTCTAAAAGGCTTTTTCTTGGGCCTCCCTTAGCTCAGTCAGTAAAGGCGCAGAAGGGAGCAACACCATGCTGGAGGTGGCTGGGTTCGATTCCCGGTCTGGTCTAGGAATTTTTCGTTAAGGAAAGTTTCTCGACTCCCTGGGCATAGGGTATGATTGAACTTGCCTCACAATCATACTCATGCAAAAATGGTACCTGGCATCGAACGCTCTCAATTAATAACTGTGGAAGTGCATCTAGAACACTAAGTTGAGAGCAAGCAATAAGCTAATTGTGAAAGCAATAAGCTTGAAATGCTAAAGAAGAAAAAGTTCTGAACTCCAGAACAGCTTGATTGACCTAAAGCATCCCAGATCTCAGGTTGACCTTTCAAAAGATTCAATGAACTTTATTAATTACATATCGCTCATTGGTACAGCTAAAAAAGCGATAGTTACCAGTGACGATCCAAAGTTGTCCACATTTTGGATTACCTGAACATCCTAGTTTATCTCACAATGTCTGTTGACCTTCCAAACAATTCAGGGTACATGGTTGAACGATTGTCGTAACTTTGTATAACAGAAAAACTATAGTTACAACTTTAGATTTCAAGTCCTGTGCTCCAGGATAGTTTGGACAACCTAGAAAATCCTATATTATCTCATAATATCTATTGATCTTTCAGAAGACTAAATGACCTTTGTTAAATAGATATCGCAACTTTGCGAAATTGGAAAAGCTATAGTTACAACTGTAGATCCTAAGAACCAAGCTTCTTGATGCTCAAGATGTTCTGGATTGAAAATCAGGATCTTAATTATTGACCCCCAGAACCGATTTCAATACAAATTTAACGCAAATAAGAGGTAAATACTCTTTTTTAGTACAAAAAATCACCTAACTATACCGCAATTTAGGTAAGTTTTTATATATGTTATATATGTTTGCATAGCATAGATCATATTTGTTTTTAATTACCATGTCTACCCAATGAAAAAAGGCCTACCTGAACATTATTTGAGTGACTCCAATAATATCCTGACTGTTGTTTTAAATCAGTCGTCATCGTTTCTTAATCGTTATTGAAAATAACTTGTCCACCAAATAAAAGCATCACCACATTTAGTATCCTGACTGTAAGTAAAAATCAATCCAAATAACTTTTAAATTTCAATTCTATCATAATTTGTGAAAGGCAGCAGCATGTTGTAAGTCGGTCTAAATCGACTATCTAGCGAATTTTGTATTATGTAAAAATGTCTAAAAGTTAAAAAAAAAACGAAGGAGCACTTTAATCGCGAGACCATGAAAACCATGAAAAACAAATATAATCTATGTTTTCATAATTGATTCAACAATTAAGGTCTGTTGACATGTATTTTTAAATAATTTTATTTAATAACCTCTGCTCTACATATTTATTTATTAAAATCGGCTAGGTGGTTCAAAAGTTGTAAATGTTTGAAAAATGTATTTAAAAAAAAAGGCAATTTTTCAAATCACCCTTAGCAGAAATGCTCACCTTAATGACGATTATTTTTTAATTATTATTAATCATTATAAATTTCTGAGAGATCAAATATCTTTTATCTATATATAGAACAGCTGAATGTACATAACATAATGGTAGGATCTCACCGAATTATTATCCGAAGCTTGCAGTGATCCTATGATGTCTTCGCGATCTTGTTGAGGCCTCTGACATTCACCCCTCGGGAGGGGGGTTTTAGGAGTCATACATGTTCCTCGATGCCGCTTGATGCTAGAAGGCAGTATGTTTTTTTTTTTATTTTGAGCTCCATTAGGATGCTAAAGCACGTTGCCAACTGGTTGGTTGGCTATCCTGGTGGACTCCAGCAAGTGACCACCCCATGCTGGGAAAAGTGAAAACCCTCGTTCGTAGTACCGATACGACCCAGAGGAAAAATTGGTCCGAATAATCAGCTAACTTCTCCCAAAGCGCATCATAGTAATTTCAAACCTCGACAGCACAAAAAAAACCGAATGTTTAAAATGACGATCCGCAAAAGCGCACCCCGTGTGGAACGAATTTTCCAACCAGCTCTTCCATCACTGAACCATGACCGATTTTCATAACTTTAACCGAGGGTCAATTTATTCCGATTTATACCAACAGTAAGAATGCCGTTGTGGACTCTCACACAAAACTTTCAAATTGTGATGGTGGCTCACTATTGTGGAGATAAGGCAGCTTGTAATAACGCATGAAAGCCTATTTGGACCGATTTGTACCAAGAGTAAAGATGCTTTTGGGGCCACTTGGGGTTGGTGTTTTATTTGGAAAGGCAAGGTTATTTAAAACATTCGAGAGCCAACCAAACAGTAACAATGCTCTTTAGGTCACTCACTAATTGTGCTGGTAATTTTTCTTTGGAAAATAACGACATTCTTAATATGGATTGAGGGCCCAAACAGAATGGGATGGGTGATATTCATTTGGAAAATATGATACTTTATTAACGCTGAAACCCCCAGGGAGTGAATAAACTACAAACTGTTATGTAAACAATATTGCTGTTGGTATAGCTAATGGATCAATGAAGGTTATTGATTGAAGCTAAATTGATGAAAAATAAACAAAATTAGCACAAGTAAATGCAGAATAGGTCATATGATAATAGTAACAAAAATATACCGAAGCTTTCATAATTGTATCATATTTATTTAACTATACAGTTTGTACAAGACATTAATGCACGGAAACTGAACATTTTGTAAGCTATCAGCCTGTGCCGTGGTGTTTAACGATTCTCGAAAAAAAAACTCGGCTCTGCAATCTGTTTTGGGAATAAAACTTTAGCCTTTTTCTACTCCCAAACGTTTCGAATCTCTTATTAATCGTTGCAAGAGTTTAGCACTGGCAACTATTTCGGTGTACCATCTAGGACGACAGAAACCATTAGCAAAAGAGACACAGACAAAAGTGGCAAAACTTGGCCGCTATCATTTTCTGCCTGCTCGATTGCCCCAAGTGGAATGTCACTGCTATACAATTTGCCACAACACTTTCCACCAAGTGTCTTTTTTTTCTCAAACAAAAGAAATAGGCTAGATGTACAATTTCTAGAGTGTCCAAATAGGAAACGATGGTTATTGTTGTTTATCATCGTTTCAAATTACTTGTGTGGCAATGTTTAGATTTGTTCATTACGTCGTAATCTCCAGTGTCAACCCTCGGAAGATTGCTTGCAGTTCACGACAGCAGTACAAATAAACGCTCTGAAGCGTGTTGCGCCGCTGGTAAATTGCAACTGCAAACAATTGCAACACTCACTCATTTCCTGCGATCGGGTAGAATGCAATGCTGGGTGTGTGGCATCCTCCGACTGCTCCAGTCGTGAAAGTGCTTTTCAGCTTTATTATTCTCACAGCAGCTGGAAATCGAGAAAATCGTCATTGCGTTCGTTCTGTACACGAGTAGATTTTTCCCGCTTTCAGCTGCAATGAGAATAGTGCTTTACAACCCGGCAAGCACGGCTTGAATTCGTTGTCGTTGAACTATGAGAACCAAGCGCAGCAGGTGTTTGCTTCAGCAGGGAAGCTTGCACGGAAGTGGAGGAAGTAGTAGGTTATCCTTCCTACAGTGGACCATGTGCTGTGCCCGTGGGAGTTGAATGTTTCGTTCGTAAATGCAGTCTGCTATGACAAGAAACATAAATCTGCCATCTGATATGAGTACACGTTCATGTAGTGTTGCCCAATGGTAGAAATAGCTATTTCGGAACATTTTGAGCATTTCCATTTATACGTGCTTTCTTTGGGGAAATGTATGTATTTTCGTGTTCTCCCTTAGCTCAGCCGGTAGAGTAGCAGCTTGAAATCAGTACCATGCTGGAGGTGGCTGGGTTCGATTGCCGATCTGGGCAAGGAGATACGATATTTATTTGTTTTCACATCTACTTGCAACACAATCCAAAAAAAACCTGCACCTGTCATGGGAAGCTCTCAATAATAACTGTGGTGGTGCATTTACAACACATAGTTCAAAAGCAGGCAACAAGTTAATTGTGATGAGCAATAAGCACGAAATGTCAAGAACGAAGAAGAATGTATTCTCGGCATTCCATGACGTCACATCCATGCTTCTATGAGCTGACCATTATTCCTCCGGAAACCTTTCCATTATTGCGTGATTAGGTGAAGATACACGTGAGCCTTGGCGTGGAACTTCGAAAGCACCAATCGGTTGAAAATAGAAAATTTCGAAGAGATAAAAAGGTTAAACAAAAGTTAAAGGTCGAAAAACATTTATTAAGGGTGTTGTTGGAATGAAGCGCTTAAGAAACTGATCAATCTACCCGGTAGGCAACTATTATTGGCAACTATATATTGAAGTAATTGTTGATATTTTTTATTCAAACGCCATCATTTACTCCCTTTGCTCTATCCCTGGGTCCTCCCTTAGCTCAGCTACAAAGCAATACCATGCTGGAGGTGGCTGGCTTCGATTCCCGGTATGGTCTAGGAAATTTTTCGTTAAGGAACATTTCTCAGAATCTCTGGGCATATGGTATGATGTGTATGGAGATCTATTATGATACATACTGCTAAACCATCAGGTGTAAGGCTACAGATAGTTCACGAACATATTTTTAAAATGATCCAAAAGATCAGCTACCTCTGCTGAATAAGAGTATTCAATTTTGAATATAACGAATGAATAGAGGAAAACGGAGAACAAAAGCTATATAATATACAGACGATCCGACCTAAGCACCGAAGAGCACGAAGCATGATTGTGTAAGTGCTTGAACATCTATCACCATACTGCTGAACTACCATGTGTCATACTGATAGTTCAAGAGAATATTTTTAAAATGATACAAAGGATCAGCTACGTATGCCGAATACGAGTATTCAGTTGTCTAACACCGAGTGAATGAAGCCCCCGTTTTGCCAACAAACCAATTATTTAAATAACCTTTATAATGGACATTTCCAACCGATATGGAATTTTTTAGCAGCCTTGGATTCAGAAACTCAACCACGTTCTCAAAATTGTTTCATATGACAGATGGACAGCATCCATCTCCAGGAAAACCGGATTTCTGGAACCGTGTTCTGGAAATGGTATAAATATCAGATTTCAAAAGAAAATCAGCAACAATGATACTAAAAGTCGTGGAATGAATACACAGGAATGTGTGTGTTCGCAATTTGACAATTCGGAGACTTGATCCTAAAACCGTTACTCCGGAGCAGATGCATATGGGGTCACGAATGACCAGATAACTATTTGTATTTAACCATAGCAACATGGGTGTCAAAATTCTTGGAATCGTTCCAGAAGAAAGTCTGCCATATTTATTAGACCATACGGTCACTTGGCTTTGGAATGGTCTGTTTAGAGTATATTCTCATGGGGTCACGGATAGAATAGCATAGCATAGCATAGCATACCATAGTATGGAACATTTGCACAAAGCGTGGGGGGAGTCATCGGGATAAGTCTATCCATTTCCAAAAATAATGAGTATCGGAAACCCACTGCTCTCTGCGCACCTGGCCAGTTGTTGATAGTTACAGTAGTACATATATAATTATAAATAAAACAATATGATGAAATAATTAAAACAATAATGAATGGTATGTAATAATATGCAGCTTGGTGCCTCTTTACAGGTCAATCATTGGCAGATGAGTGCAACTTTGGAATGTGTGGAGCCAAACCAACTGTGGCTGAAAAGCATTCTTGCTGTTGGTTTAAATAAGTCGGAAAATTGTATATCCACAAGTATCCTTGTATTCCATTGAAATAAACCACTCGCACTTGTGAATGGCCCCAACGGCATCCTTACTTTTGGTTTGAATCGTTTCTCAAACTCGATGTTTAAACATATTTTTGTTCCCTGCTGAAATAAACCAACCACACTTGTAGGTGGCCCCAACGGCATCCATACTGTTGGTTCAAATCGGTGCCTAAATTTGAATAACTTTAATGTGAATCTCTGTACAGAGAATTAATTGGAAATATAGTTACATATCTTATTCGCTTCCACCGTTAGTTGAATTCAGCACACCGTTTACCAAAACGGATTCCGCTGCAAACCCAACCTTTTTATCGAACATACCAGTTATTTCTCGTGGAAGTGCAGAGGTGTTCTCGGTTTCCAATAAATCAACATATTGCTACCCACTCCCTTTCTGAACTTGACCTGCATTCGGGTGAATAGTTTGTTTTTGTGATAAAGATCTTGTATATACTTTCCAAACCATTGTTAAATCATTGTTAAGCAAAAAAATGGTCACTTGAACAGGAATAGCTATAGTACATTTTATCATAAAATAACTATGCTCTGAAAATGTTAATTTCATTAAAGCTAAAGATTAATTCTATTTAAGAGATACGCTATAGCTCTACCGTGGCTGATACATAAATTTCACGAGCGTTTCATTTGTAAAGTGCACGAAGAGATGAGTTGAAGCTTTACAATGGTTATACTAATGGTTAAGTAAGTGCTAAGGAGCTTTACACCAATTTTTTGCAAACATCTCCTTGTATTGTAATGGACGACAAAACATACGAACTCGAAGACTTCAAACAGCTTCCGGATCTGGCTTTTTATGCCACAAAGCACATATTGAAAATACTAGATATGTCATGTGGTTTTTGAAATGTCACCTAGTTAGAATGTATAAAAATGCAATGTGCAATTTCCAAGACATTTTCATAATATTTTCGTGCACTTGATTGTATTGTAGCGCACGGCTATTTCAAAAACCGCATTATATATATTGAATCTTCCAATATGTCCAGAAAAGCAGGTAAAATGGACAATAACTGATGTCTACACAAGCCGACATCCCCTCCATTCATTTTTCCAGACAATTCCACAATAGTGCATTGCATTGTAATACATTCTAATTTGCGGAAATCTCGAAAACCACATGACATATCTAGTATTTTCAATTTATGGGGAATATCGAGTAAAATGGACAGTTTCTGAGGTTTTTACAAGACGATATTGCATTCATTGGATTCTCCAGACATTTTCACAATAGTAGATCCCAAATGGGTTCAATATTATCAGTGAAAATATGATAAATGTAGGATTATTCAATCATTTTTTCAAAATTAAGGAAAAATCGGGCAAAACGAGCCATTTCTCGAAGTCTGCATAGGTCGACATCCACTTCATTCGATTTTTCAGACATTTTCATAATATTGTAGTGCATTTGATTTGATTCTAATGTGCAGCTATACCAAAAATCGCATTTTATCTATTGATTCTTCCAGTATGTAGAGAAGAGCGGGTAAAATGGGCAATAACTGATGTTTTCACAAGACGACATACTCTTCATTCAGTTCCCCGGACAGTTCCACAATAGTGTATTGCAATTGTATAGATTCTAATTCGCCCAAATTTCCAAAAACACATGGCATATCTAGTACTTTCAGCATGTGGGGAATATCAGGCAAAATGGACAGTTCCTGACGTTTTTACAAAACAATATTACCTCCATTGGATTCTCCAGACATTTACACAATAGTACAGCACAAATGGATTCAATATTATCAGAGCTAATATGATAAATGTGTGATTATTCCATTTTTCTTCCGAAATTAGGGGAAAATCGGGCAAAATGAGCCACTTTTCAGGGTCTGCTCAAGATGAAACCATCACCATTAAATTCCTCGTATTATTTACATAAAAGAAGCTGTTTTACAGGGCACATATCCAGCGGCCTTTAATTAGTTGTGATTTTGGGTCCCATTTTTACCACTGTGCAACGCTTTGTGAACCACAAGTCAAAAAAACTAGCATCCAAGTCCCATTTGGTTGATCATAAAGTTGGTACCATTCATAATCTTAAAACATTGTAAACATCCCTAGCATACATCTAGCACCCCTAGCACCCCGATCCTAATGTCATCATCAAAACTTGAATCTGTTTCAAGTAAAAAAGCAGAGTATCCATTCGGTTTAAACATGCAGCAAATCTGCGTCCTAAAGTCTCCATGCGTTTAAATTCTTTAAACAATTCACACAAACTCGTTCATTACTATTCAAGTGGCTCTTGCGTAACTTTGAACAAGAGCTCATTGAAATCAGCTTGCTGTTCGCCCTTAAAATTAAAAAAAAAAGTTCATAATTATTCCAATTAGCAACAAATTAAAATGATGACACTTGAGCCGCCACTGCGGCTGCTTGTAGAAAAAATAGTTTCTACCTTCTTTCACATTGATCCATAGCACCGAAGCATTTCCTTCCGGGAAGTGTATGTAGTTTTTGTCGTCTATATTCACCATCAGGGGGAGAACGTGTTATCCTATGAATTGAAAGCCAAACGCATGTATGGTGATAAAATCATATTATCAAAACGCCAGACGAGTTGCTGCTTCGGAAGAGCTTGTTTTAAAAGTCAATATGGTTATTTTCAAACCTCATTCATTCATTTCATTGAATTTAACTAACACTTCGAAATCAAATAAATAGAATTCAATTTATGGATTTCCACTCCAATGGTATGTATTAATTTTGGCAAGACACATCGAAGTGGAATCTATTCTGTTCAAGTCAACTGTTAAACAACGCCCGATTCAATACATTGAAGAATGATAGAAGCCAACTGTTATGTTTTTACTACCCATTTAGGCTTAGTGACATTTAACGAACACACACTATCGTGATTATTATTATGTAAAATTTATTTGTTTTCTCAACGACAACCTAAAAATTTTAATTGTGATTAGCCATAGAAAAGATCTGTTTGTTATGCATTCGTCCAAAACGCATTACCACATTTCCAGAAGGCACACTAACACACCCAGAAACAATAAGCTTAATAGGCTTGAGATCTTTATTCCGTCATACTTACCCAGGTAACCAATAAGCATTAGCATGTGCAGTAAATCATCCCTAAATCTGCATTTCAGATGCTACAAGCATTATATTAGCATTATATCAGCATCATTAATGCTATCTGTTGTAAAGCTGCATTTCAAATGCTATTTAAATGCTTGTAGCCTGTAATTAGCATTTCGAATGCAAAATAACATTAATGAAGCATTATCATAGCATTGCAGTAAAACAGCCGTATATTGGGCCAAAAGTGGCATTTATGTTGCATTTAAGGCGACTTAAATGCTTGATAGGCTGCCGTAAAGACGGTTTGGAACTGCTTATTGGTTACCTGGGTAGTATAACTCCTTCATCTTCATTTTCTACACTCATATTCACGGACAATGAAGTATGTGACTGTCAAAAATAAATTGTAAAAAATTTCAACCGACCATCCCAAGCAACACACAAGTTTTTTAACGGTTGAAAATACTTTTATATGACTAGATTTGGTTATAAAGAAGCTTACTCAACATAAAAGTATGAATATGTGTTAATCGGGATACTAAGTCTTGCCGTTGGATTAAAAATAAATTGCGGGGGTCTAAAAAGTGTATCGAAAAGTAGTTAGCAACATTCAAACAGTAATTATTCTGACATAGTTTAGATTTGTTTTGTCTGTTTTGGGGTGACATGTTTGTTTAAATGTCAATAACAGTTGTGTAATCGATTGGTTTTTGTACAGAGGATCAGTTCAGAGATGAGTCGAATTGATCTGGACTCGCGAATGAAAATTCTGCACATTTAGTGCTTGGCAAAGGGGGTCACGTACAACCAAAATGGGTGAAAATGAACCACACCAGTAACAAAAATGCAATCAAAAAATAAGTGAGACCCTTTCCGTGAAAGATTATACCAAAAAATCAGGTTCCAGCCAAAGTTGTTGAGTACATAAGGAGAAACCCATCGGCATCGATGCGGGGTTTGGCCAAGCAGTTCAACACCAGCATCGGGATGATTGAACGGATCAAAGTTCGGACTCCTTGAAAACGTACAAGACACAGAAGGTGCCGAATGACCTGGAGGACACTGACAACATAATGGCGATGAAAAAAAAAATAGAAGAAGGTGGTGGCCTGCCAAGCGATTTGTGCCTGTAATTTCCGGTCGTCGAGTTTATCCACAAAAGGTACAATATAAGAGAAGGTGTACGAGGAAGAATGTTTGAAGAAGTGATTGCTGCCACTGTACAGAAAGCATAAGGATCTTCCACTCTTCTGGCTGGATGACGTCCACTACGCCAAGTCAGTTCTACAGTAGTTGCCAAATAATAATGTACAATTCATGAAAAATGACTTCAATCCGCCGAACTGTTCAGATCTTCGATAAATTGAACGGTATCGGGCGATTGCCAAGCAGCACTTTTGGAAGGAGGGTACAGTGGGAATATATTAACATAAACAGTAAAATGCAGCAAATGGTTATTTTTGTCCAATAAACCGAACATTTAAGTCAAAATTTGTATTTATTTTTCACTCTGTTATTCGAAAATAAATATTGCTAACTACTTTTCGATAAACTGTTTCTCACAAGCACATTCGATCGCAGCAAGCCGTGCTTTAAAACTGAAGTGCAACCCAGAATGAATACGTTGCGGATGCGTTTGCGTTTGCGTTTAGCAATCCGGTTGATCCGTTTTGTACTAAATTGAAAAACGTACGCAAAACGGACAAACAACACACAATAAATCCGGTCGTTGACAGCTGAAAAATTTCTAATCGTCATTTTTGAAAATCAAATTTCTGTTTTATTTTGGTGGAGCTACTGTTTGAGTTGTATCATTATTAAATAAAAAATCATTCCGAAATGGATATCACCGAGGTTTTGAACATTTGTAAACTGTATCAAGTGTATAAAGAATATGTCGAGTTTAGCAAGAGGTCGAAATGTTCGGATAGAAGATGGTGGGTGCATCCCCTGCTGCTAAGCCGTGGCAAGTATGGATTTTTTGCCACCAATTTCCATGCAATGGTGCAACATCCTGAAAAGTTCTTTCGGGCGACCCGGATGACTCCTGGAACTTTTAATTCGTTGTTGGAAGTTATCCGACATAGGTTGGAGAAATTCTCCGCAAGAACTCCTCTCAGTCCAGAGTTCAGGCTTTTTTTAACCGTGATGTGAGTATTTTTTGTTTGAGCACCCGAGCGAGTTTGTCTGTGTTTCTATGCCCTTATATAATTCCTTCACATCCTGTTTTCAGATACCTGGCTCATGGACCTGACATTCCATTTCTATCATGGAGCTTCAAGATAGGTGAGAGCACGGCAAGCTCTATCATATATGAAGTATGTCAGGTTCTATGGGCTGAACTGAAGTCGGGCTTCCTACCGAGTTGACTGCTGAAGACTGGTCCAGAAAGGCATCCGAGTTCTATCAGCTTTGGGACTTCCCCAACTGCTGTGGCGCTGTTGACGGAAAGCACGTGAACATCGAGGCTCCTCCGAATTCTGGCAGTTTATTTTTCAATTATAAAGGGCATCATAGCATCAATTTGATGGCTGTTTGTGATGCCAACTATCAATTTATAGCTGTGGATGTCGGAGCGTATGGGGGAAACAGCGATGGAGGAGTATTTGCATGCTCAGAATTTGGCAAACGTTTGTACGACGGTTCTCTGAACCTACCACCACCAGCACGTTTGCCTGATTCTAGCGTGGAGTTGCCGCACTATATTGTAGGAGACGCCGCTTTTCCCCTTAAGATTAATTTGATGCGACCGTTCCCGGGAAAATTGCTATCGCCTATTCGAGAGAATTTCAATATGCGCCTTTCGCGTGCTCGGCGTACTATTGAGAATGCTTTCGGCATTTTGGTTGCACGATGGCGAATCCTAAAAACAACTTTGGTAATGCTTCCAGAACATGCTGAGCTGATTGTATTGGCGTCAGTTATTTTACATAATTATCTGAAATCCACAAGTAGTGATGATTATTGCCCGGAAGGATTTTCTGACACAATCAATTCTAATGGTGAAGTTGCTGCGCAAGGAGATTGGAGAACAGAATGTCAACCTCTAAAAAGCGTTTCTGGGTTATACAGGGGTAACAATAGTACGCAGCAAGCCATTCAAATGCGAAACATTTTAAGCGAATATGTTTTCACTCATCCAGTGCTTCATTAGGTTTAGCATGTTTATATGGGTCAATCGGCATTCATTTAACATCTGATACTTTAATTTCTTTATTTGGCTAAACTGATTGAATCTTGCATAGCCACGGTGTTCTCAATATGATTGAAAGCTAAGCAATCCTTTGTTATTATTTTATTTAATTTTTTTCGAATAAATGTGTTTCTTAAAACCTGAAAAACCGTTTCTCATTCAACTCTTGAAGAATAATATACTGGGCCCCAACCTAAAATTGTTTCCGAAAATATTTTCACAGGACTTGAGCTGACCGGTGGAAAGACGGACAAGAGTGTCGTGTGTGAGCCAAGCGTCATTGGTAAGCAAACCCAGAAGAGCTTTTGATGGAAGGCAGAAGAACGGTGTTCGAGTTGTTCCAACAATATGAGGCGTTTATTACGGAAAATTTCGGCGTAATAATAAGCCGCATACAATGCAACAACGGAGATGAGTTCCAATGCCAGAAATTTGATGATTTCTGTAGGCGTAAGGCAACCCAAGAAGAATGGATGGTCCTACATACGCTCAAACATAATGGGTCAACGAGTAGATGAACTGCCACAGGTGGACCGAATGCGGTCTATGCTGGAGGATTCATGAGTGAAAATTTGGTTCTGTGATTCACACAGCAACGTACTTGGTCAACAGACGTCCATGTAGTGCGATTGGTAGTGGCCTGACTCCCTGCGAGTTATGGGAGGGACGAAATCCGGATGTCTTCAAGCTGCGAGAGCCTTTTTGTTAACATTAGATTAGATTAGATGTCTTTATTAAAGAGACTTTCAACCGGAGGCTGGTTCGTCTCTTTTTACCTTTCTTACATCAATAACATTAAGATCGCTTGAAAACTTGACTTTTTATCCCACAGGGCCGAGTGTCATATACCATTCGACTCAGCTCGACGAACTGAGCACATGTCTGTGTGTATGTATGTGTGTGCGTATGTGTGTGTGTGTGTGTGTGTGTGTGTGTATGTGTGCGTTACAAATAATGTCACACCGGTTTCTCAGCCATTTGTGAACAGAAGGGTTCAGTCTCACCATCGGTGGATTAATGCGGGTTTTTTGTTAACATGCCGAAGAAGTTCCCGAATAAAAAATTCTCATAGGTTTACAATTAAATGTATTGTAACCATACAATAGAATCTATAGTATGTACAATTAATAGCATTGTTCGCAACAATAAAATGGCCATAGGGGTTATTGTTATCACAATAGAATTTAATGTTAATTGAGACACCTACAATAAAAAAAGGGAGGTTGTTATGTATCTTAACTATAGAAAAAATCATTGGGCTGCAAAATGGTGAGTTGACAACTGATACATGTGACACATTTCAACAGCGCATTTCGAATAATGAAGCGTTGCTTAAAAAGATACAATGCTGAGAAATATGTATAAATGATAATTTAAGGGAATATTTTATATGAAGTTCGTTAAATTGCAATAAAAATGTTATGTATTCCTAAGTTAAACGATTGTTTCAATAATATAAAATTTCATGCACAGAACGTCTCGCATTCGTTCGATAAATATCTGGTCACTTAAGCGTACAGCGTTTTACCATAGACTAAGTCTAAGACCAGTAGGTCCCGAACAAATACGATTTACAGCCCATACGAAGACAGACCCGATGACGAAAAAGAAACGTTCTACGCGCAGCTAGAGCTAGTGTATGATGCCTCTTCATTGACTACAAGAACGCTTAGGTAGGACGGGGTGCAATGTACTGTCCGGTAATTGGGCCGAATGCTGGCTGCCGCGTTGCCCTAAAACGGCCTGCCGTGGTTTGGTAGTCCAAAGTACCTTCTTTCCCCATAAATACATCCACAAAGCCACTTGGAGATCCCCTGAACAACGAACAGTGAATCAGAGGTTTTTTTTGCGATACCATCAACATTCGCACGCACCGCAGTGCGAATAAACACTAGGAAAAATACCTAGTTGCAGTATGTATGCACACAAAACATTCGAGGTGTCACATCTAGGAATACGCGCAGAAGAGTCCCTTAGAATTTCGGAAAGTTGATAGATTGTCGTGTTTGCTATTCAACATTGCATTGGATGGTTTTATTTGAAGAGCGGGGATATTCACGATTGTTCATTGCTTGCGCAGGACTTATGCGCCCTTGGTGTCGTTGAACAGAAGGTGTTGCGTACAATCTACGATGGATTGCAGATGGACGACGGAACTTGGAGGAGGCGAATCAACCACCAATTGCATCAGTTATTGGGAGAACTTCCCATCGTTCACATGTCGTGAGAATGGATTCTGACGGTTCTGAGTTTCTTCTGAAGGTACAGAAGAAGCCGCTTTAGAAACTTATTACAAAGAATTCGGAAGTTTTCACGACGAAGATAGATCGAATGAGAATGCTGGTCCAGCACCGGATGTCAACGTGGAACCTCTTCATCCTGGCATCAGTAGAACGATGTTCACCACGCAGCATATTGAGTGCCGTGAACTACTTGTAGAATGTTCGAAAGTCGCTGGCGGAAATAGGCTGTCGATAAAGAGATTAACTCTTTGCTGGAAAGTGAAACCTGGAAACTGGCACAACTTCCACTGAAGTGGACGCCTATAACGAGCTAGTGGCTTTAAAGACAAGCATGGCGTGAATGGGAATCAGACAGGTATAAGCAGACCTAGAGGTTCATAGTAAAGGAATAATAGAAACAGATAATGAAGTGATCAAAGTTACCCCGTTTTTCGGTACGTTACTAATTATAAAACTAATCTTGGTGGTTTAATGTTTATTCTGCTGTTACATAAAACATAAATTAAAAGGAAGTGCAAATAAACAAAAAATAATAATGAAAAGAAATAACAAGAACTTAAAAATGCGTGCTGAGTTTACTCTGCATTTCTCGAAGTTGCTCGATGCTTCTCGACTGCAGCGTACACAAGGCTTACTATTTGAGCTTCGAGCCTTTCTCTATCCTCTATTGGCAAGACAGCCATCTTACTATCAATGAATTGCCCAAACGATGTGTTTCTTTCATCGCTGTTGGAAATATACTTGTCGAGGAGTGCAGACATCTTATTATCAATTTCGTCAGCCTTTCGTTTCCTTGTTGATGCTGTTGTTGGTGGAGTACGCATAAACTCTTGAATGTTCTCTGAGTGCTCATCCAGATGCTCTTCAACCAACTGTTGGAAATCGTTGCTCTGGCTTGAGCTTGGGCCAGCATCGCTGTCGGAATAGTTGCTAGTCGTTCTGAAAGATCGTAATGAATAATAAACAAATGTAGTATCACAAACATTCAACCTTGAATCTTAGCATGTGAAAAATCCCATAACCGTCAATTCAAATGAAATCGCCTAATATCAAAAAGCAACTAGCAACTAGCAAATTTGTCAGTTTTGTTCCTACTTTGTGGAATCCCTTTGCACGTCAAAACATCTTGTCAAAATCGGAGATCTTCAGCTTGAAAACCGGATAAACTTTTTTTTTCCTAACCTCTCTGTAATATAGTTTATGCTTCGTCCAAAACAAATTACAATATGAATGGATTATCAACATCCAAAAAGTTCATAAAATACGTGATCATATGAGCAGTATGACATGAGAAGTACTTACTTTCGTTTATTGACGTGATCTCTCAAAAAAGACAACTGCTCCATGAACTCCCATGGATGACCGTCATCCAGCACTCCTGCTCCTGATCGATGGGATAGCTCCTCGAATTTTAGGGCCTTGACAAACCTGTCTCTGATGGACCTCCAACGAGTCGTTAACGCTTTGACTAAAATTGATAAGCAAAAAACAACAAAAAAAAGTTGCTTGGTAAGATAGAATCGCATGAAAACACTCATGTGTTTATAATTTGGGAAAAATTTGTTCAAACGCATGAGCACTCAAAAAAAAACAATGCTGGAACGAGTTCAAAATATCAGGGGGGAGGTTTCTCAAACCACCATACAATCATTTGCTTCAAAACCCCCACACATGCAAAATTTGGTTCCATCCGCTTTATAAGTTCTCGAGTTATGCAGAAATTTCAGTTTCATTAGTATAAGAGCCCCCCTTCTAGAGATGGGAGGGGTCTCGAACCACCATAAAAATACTTCTTGCCTTCAAAAGCCTCTACACGGTGTTCAATAAGTTCGAATACAAGTTTTCATCATTGCGTAGGTATGCGCCATGTACATATTCTGCATTGGTATTGGTGTCAGCTTTAGCTTCATTCATACGCTACCGAATGTGCGCGGTGTTGACATTCTGTTAGTTGTTGTTCGTTTGTTACGCGCGATGAAAGAGTATCGGGACTTCGTAATTAAGCGTTTTTTGAACGGTGAGCGACCAGGCGATATATTCTGGCTGCTGAAATCGCATGGGGTCAAGCGGAACTTTGTCTACACGACCATCAGGCGATACCGGGAGACGTCCTCGACCAATGACCGTGCGAGATCCGGTCGGCCGCGTTCAGCGAGGACGCCACGGGTCATCAAGATCGTGAGGGAGCGAATTCGGCGCAAAAAGAACCGCTCAATCCGGAAAACGGCTGCAGATCTCAACGTTTCCATTGGAACCGCTCACACCATACTCACCAAGGACCTTGGTTTCAGGCCTTACAAAAACGTAAGGTCCATGGCGTTTCGGAGGCTACCAGCAAAAAGCGGTTGGATCGAGCTAAGAGGATCCTCTCGGCACGCTGGTCAGGAGTTTGTTTTTTCGGACGAGAAACTGTTCGTGCTGCAGCAGCCGCACAATGTGCAAAATGACCGGGTGTGGGCGCCATCGAGGGACAGCATTCCTGAATCCAATATAAACATCCCTCGGTTCCAAAGTGCCGCGTCGGTGATGGTTTGGGGGCAGTATGCAAACGTGGTAAGCTACCCTTGGTGTTTATTGAAAAAACGTCAAAATCAACGCGGCGTACTACAAAACTGAGGTTTTGGAAAAGGTTGTTGCCCCCAGTCTCCGAAGCCTCTACGGCGATGAGCACTACGTGTTCCAGCAGGACGGTGCACCAGCCCATACGGCAAATGTGGTTCAAGCCTGGTGTCGGGACAATTTAACCGACTTTCTGGACAAAACTTTGTGGCCTCCCAGCTCCCCGGACTTGAATCCTCTCGACTTTTTTGTTTGGTCCTATATGATGGCGATGCTGAACGAATACAAGGTCAGCACTTTGGATCATTTCAAGACGGTAATTCTCAAAATCTGGGACGAAATGCCCACGCAGTCCGTGCGTGCCGCCTGCGACGCGTTCGAGAAACGTTTGAAGCTCGTTAAGGAGTACAAAGGGGGGGTCATTCCAAGAGAAATGTTGTAAACGTTCCTTGTAAACATAGCTTTCAATAACATAAATCCAAAAAATAAAAAAACATGTTTTCATTTTTTTAACAAATTTTGAAAGTGTATCCGAACTTATTGAACACCGTGTACTTCCCAACTTTGGTTCCATGTACTTGATTAGTTCTCGAGTTAAGCAGAAACTTCTGTTCCATTTGTATGGGAGCCTCCCTTTTCAGAAAGAAGAGGGGTCTCAAACCACCATAAAAACATGTCTTGCATCTAAAAACTCTCTCATGTCAAATTTGGTTTCCTTTGCTTGATTAGTTCTCAAGTTATGCAGAAATATTTGTTTCATTTGTATGGGAGCCCCCCTTTTCAGAAAAGGGAGGGGTCTGTTTCTATCTTAAGAACCTTTCCCAGAAATTCATTTTTATATCTATATAAACTAGCGGAACCCGGTGCGAGCTTTGCCACGCATGCGACTAAATGAATGAAAAATTAATAGAACTGGCGCGTTTATGGTTTCGTTCTGAATGAATCTGGTTAAAATATTTGTGTTTGCTTGTGTGTGTTATTTTAAAAAAAAAAAAGGTTTGTGTTATTAATTTAACCCTTGGACCGGTAGTTTCTACCAGTTGTGATTTCTGCGTAGAAGCATTTCAAAGACAAACGAAGCCGTATCCTGTCAGTTTGAACATATTTTTTTCTTGCATAACCTAAGATTAACTTCTTGTGCATAATGTAGCACTGAAAGTAACTCAACCAATTCTTGACTAATGCGGGGTTCAAACTTTTATCAGAATATGCTTCTTACCCGAGAAGTACACGTTTTATGTTTTAGTTCCATGGATAATTCTCATGTTTGGTTCAAATGTCTGTTTCATTGGTTTTTCATGCGGGGAAGGAGCTTCGAACCATCGTAAGAACCTTCTCCAGCCTCAACAATCATTACATATAAGTTTTCATAACAGTAGGTATGATTCTCATGTTTGGTTGACATTTGTGTCTAATTTTCATGAGAGCCCACCCCTTCCAGAGAAGGGAGGAGTCTCAAACCTCCATAAAAACATTTCTTGGTTCCGAAAACCCCCACATCCCAAATTTGTTCCCATTTGCATGACTAGTTCTCGAGTTATGCAGAAATGTGTGTTTCATTGGTGTGGGAACACCCCTTCCAGATGCGGGAGGGGTCTAGAACCATCATAAGAACCTTCCCCGACTCCAAAAATCCCTGCATAAAAATAGTCATACCTGGGATAATTCTCATGTTTGGCTCAAATTCGTGTTTCATTTGTATGAGAGCCCCTTCTTTCAAAGAGAAGGGGGGTCTCAAACCACCGTAGAAACATTTCTTGCCTACAAAAACCTCCACATGCCATATTTGGTTCCATTTGTTTGATTAGTTCTTGAGTTATGCTGAAAATAGTTTTTCATTTGCATGGGTGCCCCCCTTTCTAAAGGCGGGAGGGGTGTCGAATTATCACTAGATCCTTTGTCGGACCACCATAAAAACATTTCATGCCTTAAAAAACTCGTCCATTCCAAATTTGGTTCAATTTGCTTTATTAGTTTTCGAGTTATGCAGAAATTTGTGTTCCATTTGATTGAGAGCCCAGCCCCTGTTGAGAGACAACAGGTTGGACATCGTCCTGTAGATGGGCAGCATCGAGCCCGAAACCGGTCGACAGTAAAAGGTAAATTTTATGTTCCTTTTCCGTTTGTAAGAATCATAAGTGTTGTGTCCAATCTCGCGTCGCGTTTCCATAAGTGATATAAAAAATCTCCTTCCAACAACAAGATTGAACAATTGGACAAAGCAAGCCATCTAACATGAGGATGCCCCAATGGGCGGGGAGAAGAGCCCGCCCTATATTCACAAACTGTTAGCAATGGGGAGTTTGCATTCCCACTCTCCCCATCCAGAGAGCTTTAATCGGGTGCCCTGATGGTTTTTCCATTCTTATGAAATATTTATTATTATAATAGTGTATATATTTATGTAAATGGAAACTACTACAAGCATTCGTATATATTATATATGATCTTTATTCGGTTGGTCCTGAAAGTCAAGAAATGTAGTAAATTGTTAATGTGTAGAGTTCTGTGGGTCTACGCTAATGCAGGTTTTCGTTCGTTTTCAGAGATAGCAGCAATTCGCCCAAAACATGATTTGGGGTATCCTGAAATTTGTTGTTAAATCTATTGAAATTTTACAGAAATAACAGTTATACATTTTAATTTATTGTTGCCATGGTCACTATTTGTTGCTTGAGGTTGATTTTATATTGGTTTTTGCTCCTGAGTTAGGAGTTGCTGCTGAAACAGGGAAGATTCCATTGAAAGGCAATGAAAGCCAATGGACATAAAAAACAATAACTAATGTTTAAATAATCTATGAAGCTAAATCAATAAGACAATATCATCAACTATAATGATATTGTGAGTTATGACACAGTACTGATAAAAATTGAACTGTAAAATCAGACACTAGCCAAATAGCACACAGCGCTGCACGAATCAGATCAGCTCAGATTAAGTAAAATATCCATTCCCAATCCGAAATGAAAAATACATTCAGTAGTAAGTGCAAAAGCCTACCACAGATTCCGTTGCAGCTTTTTGTATTCAAGGCACTAGATACTTCTAAATCATAAGAGGAGAAGCATGGACCAAAATAATAATTGGTCATATAAGCCATGTATAACCTATTAGATAAAACTCATAAGATTATTTTAATGTTAATATATAAATCACGAAAACACAAGTAATGATAAAAATGGTAATGATGATGATAAAAATGTATGGTTATGAATAAACAATCTCATATAAGATAATATATTTAGTGAAGTGATGTAATAAAATGAATTGAAAATTACATTTGTGCCGACTGCTGTTTTGTTGCAATTGTAGACAAACTTGCGCATCCATTAGGAACCAGAAAACTTAATTACATTGACAGCCACAAGAGAAAAATGAATTTTAAACGTTGAAATTTTTTATAATGATGACCTGTAAGACCTGAAAGATATGATAATAGAAAATTATGATATGATTCACAGGTCGCACGCCCTCACTTCGCTATTGTCAAAATGACAACATTGCCCAGGCTACGCCAACCAGCGTCTCCATGTTTCAGCTGGCAGTCTTTTGTGATAATCTGACTCGAGGAGGCGTGAGGTAGGAACTTGTGAGGACCAGAGGTCAGTCGCACCCTCCTTCGAAGTTGTCAACTCACCATTTGAAGCCCTGAAACTACAACGAAATCCGAAGCAAAAACTCCGAATTACAACTTACAATCAAAGAACATATTACAATCCCTAGCAACACACCTTATCACTCTTATTGGTGGATTAACTACATTCAGTTACTCAACAGCATGGAACGAACGATACAGTATGTCCGCAATAGATGTCACATTATACAGTCCAGATGTTAGCCTCCCACCACCAGTTTAGATCGCCGGTGATGACATCGAGGTAGATGAATTTGTTTATCTGTGCTTTATCTGTGCACCATCGATGACGACACCTCCAGAGAAATGGTTGGCAATCGTGCCTACTTTGGACTCCGAAGGAACAAAGAAAAAAGCTCGCCGAACTACAAAGTTGACCATCTTCAAGACAATAATTAGACCAGTAGTCTTCTACGGTCACGAAACACGGGCATTGCTAGTGAAGGACCAACTTGCTCTTGGTGTCTTTGAGCGGAAGGTGTTGAACCTCCCATCGTTCAAATCGCTAAAATCGGTCGTGTACGGTGGGCTGAGCATGTCGCTAGAAAGTAGGACGCCAGCCCAGTTAAAACCATTCTTGAAAACGAACCGAATGGCACAAAAAAGAGGCGCGCATCGATTAAGTAGAATATGATCTTTCGGCCCCGCAATCTGCTGTTCTCGAAGGACAAAAAGCACTTAGAAGTCTGAAAAATACTTCAATAGACACCTCAATATTACTAAAAATCATATATGAAGCGAGTATAACATAGAAAAAGAAAAACAAAACTCATGGCAAGAATATATCTCAGGAATCCACGTAGCATATCTGGCAAACATCATCTGACCCAATATGGACCAACAAAACAAAAGACCAAAACCCAACGGACCCTTAAAAAATAGCAGAATTCTTATCAAACTACTTCGCAAAAGAATCAGCGACTAATCTCGCTAGTTTTTTTGCAACCAAAAGGAAAAAGGAACAAATACTATTAACATCAACAAACCTCACACACTAGAAAATTTATTCCTCCGTTCTTTATTCGGTTCCACTTTACAATTAGTTGTATAATTAATACTAATTAAACTGCTTTTCGAAGGAAGCACAATCCTTCCACTGATACCAAATGTTTGTTATTATTATTTTCCCGCAAAGTCATACGCAAGATTTGAGAGGTGTCAAATCTTGCGGTTGATTTTGCGGTCAAGTTTGCGTTTAGTACATTTTAGTACTCTACCGCAAACTCACTCCGGATTGAATGTGTGTTATCACATATGATCCCATATGTTTAAAATAGCTGTCAAATATCCGGAATGTCAACGGAACGCAAACGTATCAATTGTGGGCCAGCCTTGACATGTATTGTTATTGTTGCGTTATTTTCGCAAAAAAAAATCGAACAATAATTCGTAACTTAGCTAAGCAAACAGTGAAATCATAAAATCTCCGGGTGCTTTGTGAAAGGTGAAGTGAAAACAATCGATTCCTTCCCGAAATGTGTAAGGGTCGATAGTATTCCCAATTTTTTTGTTTTTTTTTTATGCTCCGCCCACGCATCCGGAAGAAGAGTTAAGGCCCAAACGTAAAATGGACGGAAACGGAACGGAAACGGCAAGTTTGATAGTTGTCGTAAATGATGTCGATATGTCCAATAGGAATCAACTTGGAACTAATCATAATTTTCTATCCGATGAGCAGGTTTAGTCAGATTGGGCTCTTCCACTGCCGTTGCCGTTCCGCTTCCGTCATCACTGCGTACGAGCCTTTATGGCTGGCCCACAATTGATAGGTTGCGGATGCGTTTGCGTGAATTTGATAGTTTTCCCATAGGTTTTCTGTCAAATTTACGTCAACGAAACGCAAACGTATCTATTGTGGGTGACCCTTTGCCTCAGCTTAGTTTTGTTTATTAGTGGTATACTCAACACGTTGTCGAGATAGATACGTCAACGAAACGCAAACGTATCTATTGTATGTGACCCTTTACCTCAGCTTAGTTTTCTTTATTAGTGGTATACTCAACACGTTGTTTCCACGTGAAACGCACGAAAGTTACGTCCACTTCCAAACCCAGTAATAAACACTTGGAATTCACATACGAGCTACGTGATTTCCACTTAATTCCACATTTCACCAAAAAGATTTGGTTATGTGTTCTGGTAAAAGTTACGTGAAATTTCACATGGAAATAACGTGTCGGTTTTTTTGAGTGTAGTATTGTGAAACCCGGACATAAATTATTAAGTTAGAGTGTTACTCCACTATGTTGCGAATGAATCGATGATTATTGGCAGTTTTAAAGTTCGATATATGGTCGCATAATAGCGAGGATATTGATTATTGACAGAGTGTGGAGTGAACGAAGAAGATCAGTGCAATTCAGAAAACGGCCATTTGTTGGTCAGAAACAACAAACGAAGACAACGCGCATGCCCGCGTGAAAGACTGGCAAATAATTTCAGATGCTTTCACAACGTGGTCTACAGAGTTTTCCTTTAAGAGATGAACCAACCACCGAATGAAAGTGTCTTTAATAAAGACATCTGCTCTAATGTAGAGTTTTCTTATACAGGTTGCATATCTAACTGGCGGTTCAGCAAAGTTAATTTTTGTTCCTATTTTGTCGCGACTGAATGAAATTGATTACGAACCAACGTTGACAATTTTTATTTTAACGAATTAACAAGATAGTGGCGGCCATGGGTGAGATTAATTTGATTATAACTATAGGTATAGCAATAATCCTATTTCCAAATGAAGTCAAATCTCAAAGTGTGTTGCAGTGACCTTATCTAAAAGATATTGGTATTGTTTACATGCGGTGCATTTTGTATGTAAAAGTAACCTTGGGATGGGTGTGACTCTCCAGGCATTCTGAAATGGGTAGCTGGATCTGCAGTAGAGTTGTTACTTTCTAGCTGCCGGATTAAAGCTGCTTCCAATGGTCACTTGAAGGGTTGATTGTTGTAAATAGATTTCATCCATACCATTGCCGGCCAATGTGTGTTAGATTACACACATACAAGCACACACACGCACGCACACGTGCACCCACACACGTGCATGCACGCACTTTATCACAAGCACATTCCTAAAACATGATTAGGCCATTTCACCATTACACCTGGGTACATTCGTGTCGGTCTAGTTTTGCATCACTGATTCTTAAGCTACACATTTTTTATTTTCGTCTTTTGCATTTTCTTCTCAACATTTTGTTTCATCTCCTTCCGCTTCTACCCTTCCACTTCTCGCTTTCACTTCTCTTCTTCAACTTCTTTTCTTCCGCTTCTCTTCTTTCACTCTTTTTTTCTATCAGTTCTCTTCCTCCACTTCATCTTCTCCGTTCCTCTCTTCCGCTTTTTTTCTTCCGTTTCTTGACTTCCACTCCTCTTCTTCCACTTCTTCTGAAGCATTTCTTTCTTTCACTAATTTGCTTCCAGTTCTCGTCTTCCACTTTTCCCCATTCACATCTCTTTCTCCGCTACTTATCAACCGCATTTATTCTTTCGCTTAATTTCTTACACTTCTTTTTCTCTTCTGCTTTTCTTCTTAAGCTTCTTTTCTTGCGATTCCTTTCTTCCGGTTCACTTTTTCGTTCCTTTACATTTGCTAATCTGCTCCCACCGCTTATCTTCTTCCGCTTCTTATGTTCTGTTTATTTTTTTTCCACTTCTCTTCTTTTGCTTCTTTTGTTCCGCTTCGCTTCTTTCGCTTCTCTTAGTTTGCTTTTATTCTTGCACTTCACTTTTTTCGCTTTGCTTCTTGCGCTTTTCTTTTCCACTCTTCTTTCGGTTCTCTCCTTCCACTTATCTTCTTCCTCTTCTTTTCTTCTATCAATAGTCTTCCACGTATTTTCTTCCATTTCTCTTATTTTTCTATCCATTCATTTATATTCTCTGTATTTTCTGTTTTGTTGTGTTGTATGCTCTTTCGAACGTGTCAATTTATGAGTTTATTTCTTCATCATCATGCAAATCTAGTTTTATGTGATCCCTACGCTTTAACTGGATCCTCTGAAATCTCTTCTGATTTTCCACTTCATCGTTTGTTTCATCAGCTTCCGTTTCCGATACTCTTCATGTAATACTTTCTGTCTCCTTTTTTATCTGCATCCTCTTAATAATTTTCTTTAATTTGGTTTCACTAAGTCTACTTTCATTCATTTCTTCTCTTCTACGGCTCTTCTTCTATGGCTTATACGTGCAAAAATGGAGGCCAGATACGTGCAAATTCTATTGATTTCTTAAACGAGTTGATTTGATATCGTATGTGATTAAATTTGTAATAACAAATTCGATTTAAAAAGTTTTGCGATGTTTATAAAGAAGTACGATAAATAAATGACACATCGTATGTAAGTCGAAAATTTGCACTTTTTACGATTTAACCTAAACATAACATGATAAAGGCCACAATTAATTGCGATGTTGACTTAAAATGGTTGGTAAATGACTGGACAATGCGTACCATTGGTACTTCGCGTACCTGCAGGTATAAAATAGATCCTACTGCGATCCTTAGCCTCTTGTCCAGTCACCATGAGTAACCATAGGAAAGATCGGGTAACCAACCCCGGTGGGACTTTTATCATATGCTGACAGGGAAGGGAGGGCTGCCCTCTTCAAAGGGTGCAGTCTATCTGAGCGTCTGTTCTCCATGTTAGGGGCGGCTCAAAACAGCGTCTATTCCCCATGTTATGAGCGGCTGATCATCGTCCTTGTGTCAGCGTGGGACTCTAAACAGTGCTGTGCACGATGGTCCCCCGGCGAGACAGGGGGTTGGGGAAGGCCCAACAAGCCGCC
This sequence comes from Aedes japonicus, assembly GCA_034211315.2. NCBI lineage: Eukaryota > Metazoa > Arthropoda > Insecta > Diptera > Culicidae > Aedes > Aedes japonicus. Next base: position 235,724 of record JASCZW010005311.1, read on the forward strand.
CTTAAAAAATAAATGTTACAAAAAATACAGAAGTTATCAAATAAAGAGGTGCATTATGGCTGGTAATCGTGCCTACTTTGGACTCCGAAGGACGCTAAGACCGAACAAAGTTCGCCGAACCACAAAGTTGACCATTTACAAGATATTAATTAGACCGGTAGTTCTTTACGGCCACGAAACATGGACATTGCTAGTGGAGGACCAACGCGCCCTTGGAGTCTTTGAACGGAATGTGCTACGTACCATCTACGGTGGAGTGCAGATAGAAGACGGAACGTGGAGGAGGTGAATGAACCACGAATTGCACCAGTTGCTGGGAGAACCTCCCATCGTACACATCGCAATAATCGGTCGACTACGATGGGCTGGGCATGTCGTAAGAATGTCGGACGACAGCCCTGTGAAAATGGTTCTCGAAAACGAACCGACAGGTACAATAAGAAGGGGCCCGCAACGAGCAAGGTGGAACGATTAAGTATAAGGTGACCTGCGGACCCTCCGCAGACAGCGAGGCTGGCGAGTGACAGCCATGGACCGAATAGAATGGAGACAACTTCTGTGTACAGCAGAGGCCACGCCGGCCTTAGTCTGATTGGTAAGGTAAGGTAAGACTTAAAATATAGGAATATACGATACTATTTGAACACTGTTATACGACTTGTGGTTGTCTGGGGACTACTGTGGCACGAATGAACCTGGTTGCAAGTGATTCCTGCACAATGCGATGCACAATAACCGCGGGAACTCCTGCCTTCTCCTGCCGTTTAACGTCCCATATAATACGTGGCTTGACATCATTGTAACATCGATGAAGTTGGGCCCGTACAGCGATGTTTGGCAGTTGTACTACAGGAAAGTCAACATTTCCACGGTCCTTCTGCAGCAGGAGTTCCATACTCATGCCGTTAAGGAAAGCCATTCAAAATTTAATTTAACATTCTCTAGGTGCCGGGGTCAATATGACCCAGATTGGATGTTTCAAAATGCTATGACTTTCTGAAATAAGCATATAGAAGTTTGAATTATCTTGGCTTTTTGTAAATCATATGAACTTAAGTCTCGGCAAACAACCCAATTTTTTTTTAAGTTACGAATAAGGTGTATGACCCGATTTCAAACTCACATTGCATTGGTAGGTTCATATGACCAAACTTTAAAGGTGTTGCAGTCAAAATGCTAAAACGAGTTCCAAGTTTTAGCTTACGGTGAGTACTGCCCTTTTTGGCCTGATTGCCCTCAAGGAATGTGTGCCGGAAGAGGGCATGTTTTGTCAAATTGTCATATTCCACACAGATCGAACTTATCAAAATGACGTATTATTTTTTTTCTGCAACAAAACGTTGTAAAAATATTTTTCTGAAATAAATCAATTTTTACAAAAAAAAATTTTTAATTGTTAACCTTGCGGTATGAAGCCTTTAGGGGAATTTAGGGGAATTCAAATGATATAACAATGTTTTGTAATTTGCATTTCAACACAAGCAATAGATACGTTGCTTTATTATTTCCAAAAAGTGCAAAAGTGATGTTCCACCGTTTTGTAAAAAGCTAGTTAACTTTCATGAATAATCCATCAAAAAGTAAATAACATGTGGGTACATATGCATGATTTTGTAATAACATGCTATGATCAACGTGTTTGTATACATTTTACGACTTATTATTTATGGACTTATTTGAAAAAGTACTCGAGAATTGTTGAATCATTCATAGGTCCTTGAGAATTGTTTTTACGGGTGAACTTTTTTTTCATTTAGACTCTAACAATTTTATTATCATCCGTGTATTTAAACACACACACACACACACACACACACACACACACACACACACACACACACACACACATTGGCCTAAACACAAAACGATATCAAATGCCGCCATATCGAAATGGCTTCATGTTGTTGTACGGTAAAGAAAACCCTCATCACGTTGGCCCCATAAGAAAAACTGACAGTTGAGAGCCATTACAAAAACGGGCCCTTGATGTTTTCAATCTAGAGTTGGGCACATTTGTATTCCTTTTGAATTTTACTGTATTTTAAGATGTTAAAATAAATTATTTTCACAAGCTTTAATGCTGTTTATCGCATTCCCGTCCTTAAGATAACAAAAGCTACATAAACGTATGCACTTTTTTTTTAAATAGAGTTTATTGATGCAACGTTAAGTTCAATTATTATTATTTTCATTGTTTACATCTTGCAGCTAGGCCCTTTGCAATCGTTGGTTTTGATCTAATTGAATTTCAACAAGACTCAATAAAACCGCCAATGAAGCCTCTTGGGCGGTGGGCTGTTTGTAGAAAAAGAATACTTAAGGGAAGGTCCATTAATTATGTCACGCAGTAGGGGGGGAGGGGGTCTTTGAGAAAACGTGACGATCCATACAAAAAAATTTGAAGGTCCATACAAAAAACGTGACAAGGGGGGGGGGGGGTTATAAAAAGTCAATTTTTGCGTGACGTAATTAATGGACGTTCCCTAAGGACATACACGACCGAGACCTTTTCCAATATAAATTCTAGGTTAGAATAATTTCCACTTCAAGTGTTTGGAGCTAAATATCACAGCTATACCGAAACAAAAAGAGTTCAAACTGCTAACCAAAGTATGCTCCAAAGCAGCAAGCATTTGCTGAAAATATCATACACGAACTCTTAATAATATTTGAGATTTTTGCTCAGCAAATCGCGAAGTGAGAGGGATTCGGTCGTGTATGTCCTTAATTTGGAATTATTGTTTCGTATTTGAGCATAAAGAATGTGAACATTCATAAAATACATTGTATTGATTGTGTTATTGCTATTGAATTGAACTTTCCTAAGTGCCGAAAATGGGCATTTATGCTGAAATAGTACATCACCCTACTGCCGGTTGAAGGCTTCAGTGATGAAAGTGCAAAAAAAAACTTTGCGCCAAATTTGGCACTCTATAACGAAGCGTGGAAAGTTTGATTTTTTTCATCAGCTACCTTCAATTTATGTTGTTTTTTTTAGTTGTCCCTTTACTAAGGCATTTTTCCGACGAATCGAAAAGTTTTTTATTTTCATTTCCAATAGCTCCCTCTCATTCTTTAACAAACAGCCAGACAAGATGACACGGCGCCATTGAGCGACTAAATTGAACCCCAATGCATATTTTACCATCGCCAGGCAACCGGATGTTTACTTATAAAGATTTTCTTTCTTCGCTTTTTTCGTTTCAGTTTTGTAAAAAGTTCCGAGTGGGAGAACGATGCTGTGAATTCGAATGTTTGGACCCGCCTGGCGAGGACGAAATGTATCAGGTATGACACACAAGGAGATGAAAAAGTTTTCGTTAAGCTGTTTCCGGAGGGGCTTTATGAAAAGTTCATCAGGCACGATTATATCCTCTGAATTTCATCGGGTTAGGCAGGGTGGTGAGGGGAGACGTTCGGGGACTTCCATTAGGACGAAAATGTCAGCAATGTATGATAATCATATTTGTCTACTTGATTGGAAAATTGATGCGATCACAGCTCGAGTTTGGGACGAGAGGAAAACATCTAATCTGAAAACTTTCTTACTGGTCGATTCATTCTTACAAAAACAAATTGAAAATAAAGTTGACCTTTTTTCAAAGAAGGTTATATACCACCGACCACCTTCAATGTGCACGTGGAGCATATTGAAAAATGAGATAGGTTAAAGCACTACTTCGGCTGTAGAATGATTCCGTCTTCCATCGCTTAATAAAGACTTAACTCGACAAAAATGAAACACAATGATTAGCTTGTAACTTTTTAGCGTGAAGGTAAAAATGAATGAAATTGACTGAAACTCAGAGTGTGATGTGTTTCATCACAATCTTTAAAGTGATTATTGAAATGGCATCGGAACAAGAGCAAACCTGCCAAAACATTATGTTTGCCGTCGTGGAAAACCCAACTACGTCCCACCGATGGATCAAAAAACCCCTGAGATTCCATCATTCGACAGTGTGAATGTAGTCATTCAATGAGATACAGACGTCCCAGCGGCGATCAGGTAGTGGTAGAAAACCGAAAACAGCTGATCCGGGGAAAACAAGGAAGGTGTTGAATCTGTTCAAGCGACGACCGAACCTCGATCGATACGCGATGTGGTGAAGAAGGCGGAGGTTTCCATCTGGTTTGTTGAAGAAACGATGAAACGTGCCGGCTTCCACGTCTACAAGGTCGGAAAGGCGCCAAACTGGAACGACAATAGGTGAGACACATAGGTGAGACGCTATTTTGGCCGGATTTGACATCCTGCGTGTTAGACTGGCAAAGAGGCGGAAGGGGGGGAATGGGGAAGCCGACGGTGGATGCCATCCTGTCCGTCACCAAGACGGCTGAGGTGGCAATCCAGCACAAGAGACAAGGAGTACAATATTATGAAGTGGTCACCTTTGACGTGAGAAATGCATTCAATAGCGCCAGTTGGGTGGTTATCGCCGACTCGCTCCAATGCCTTCAGGTTCCTGGATACCTGGATAAGATTCTTGGAAGTTACTTCCAGAATCGCGTACTGGTATAAAACACAGAGGCAGGCCAGAAATGTGTCCAGATCACCGCAGGTGTCCCACAAGGTTCGATCATGGGTCCCGTGTTATGGAACACAATGTACGATGAAGTACTACAGCTTGAGTTCCCGAACGGGATGAAGATAGTTGGGTTCGCGGACGACATCACCCTGGAGATATGTGGTGAATCCATCGAAGAGGTCGAGTTAACGGCATCGCACTCCATCGGCATTGTGGAGAGATGGATGAGTTCCAGGCAATTGGAGCTAGCCCACCATAAGACTGAGGTCACGGTGGTGAATAATCGGAAATCGCAGCAACATGTTAGGTAACTGCACAATAGAATCGAAGAGGTTCTTGAGGTATTTTGGAGTCATGATCCACGATAAGCTTTCCTTTGACAGTCACGTCGATTACGCCTGCAAGAAAGCCTCTATGGCTATATCGGCATTATCCCGCATGGTGTTGGGTAGCTCGGCGGTGCAAGGGAGTAAGCGTAAACTCCTAGCCAGTGTCGCCCTGTCCATACTTAGGTTCAGTGGGCCGGGTACCAAGAGCTACGTAAGTAAGCTAGAGAGTACGCACAAAAAGGCTTATGTGCCTAAGAGTGATTAGTGTATACCGAACGGTATCTCGCGACGCGGTCTGCGTCCTAGCGGAGATGATGGCAATAGGCATTCTCATAAAAGAGGACGTAGAGTGCTTCGAACAACGTGGAACAAGAGGTATTCGGAAGACCACTAGAGCCGCATCCGACTAACCCCGGAATTAATCGGGTGGGTTGGTAGGCGACACGGTGAAGTGAACTTCCACTTAACGCAAATAATGTCTGGCCACGGCTGTTTTAGACAATACCTGCACAAATATGGGCATCCACATGCAGCGAGTGCGCGGGAGTTGAGGAAACTGCGGAACACTTGTTCTTCGCATGTCCTCGCTTCGACGGCACGAAATTCGGCATGATAGCCGTAAGCGGTCAGAACACGACTCCGGATAATTTGGTCCAGAGGATGTGCCAGAACCGGGTCATCGGGGACGCGGTATGCGTAGCAGCCTCCCAGATCATCCTTGATCTCCAACAACAATGGTAGGTCGCAGGCGCCAGAAGAGCTTCATTGGGTGTGACAGCCTACACAAGTAACATTGCCAAAACCATCCAGCTTCATTAAGATTTATTAAAGTTTTATAAACGCCACTAGAAAACAATTTGATTCTATTATGGTACTAAGAGTTTCCAATAGGTTTTATATTTTAGTAAGGTTTATGACAACCTACACAGCTTCTTCACAACGATCTTGAAACCTTGTCTTCTAAAATTCTTTTTACTCCTATCAGAGATTTTATTTTAACTTTATGAACTCTCAAAATGCTGTTCTGGTATGCCATTTTAGGACTCATTTGTATTATCTCATTCTGATCCGTTGAAAAAGTATTTGAAACCATTTTGCCTCCAGTAAATGCATTACCGGCAAATTGGTATTAAGGGAAGTCACAAGTTGACCAAATAGTTTTATAGTAGCCATTGCGAAGATAAATAGGCTTTTTGGAAAAAAAGAAATATGATTTCTTCCAATCGCCATATTGAAATATAAGAAATCATTGAAATGTGGCAAAATAATTTGTTTATCCCGAATTTTAAATGTAATGCAAACGAACTGTAGATCGGAGACCAATTGCGGCATTCTTTTATGTAACTTTATTGAATTCCATCGGTTTTCAGGAAATTCATGATTAATTTATCAGATACATTTTTTTATATTTTGTTTTTGATTTGTAAACCCGCATAATCTCCGAGGCGCATAAATTTTTGGCTATTATCGTGCCAATATTCACCAGAAAATTAAATTTGCATATGATTTGGAACATGATACGATATAATTTTTTTTTATATTTCAATAGCAATAGTTATCAAAAAAAAAACCCTACACTAGAACATTTTCAAAATATTTATTTTTATATTCTTATAAAGGGTTTATTTGTTTTCACAAGCGTCTATAGAGTGGGCCACTTGTGTGCAAATTTCGGCTTTAAAGATGCATAGAGGAGGTATTGATGGACAAAACAGTTTTAAATGTAGTTATATCATTAAAGCCGGGAGGAGTGCTATACGGCTGGAATAAAACTACAATTGTTACTTGGGTATTCATCAATCGTTGCCTTTGCTCAACACCTGGCCTGGTCCTTGCGATTCCAGGTCATCTCCATGGTGTGACAAACCAGCCTCAGGCTGAACTTCACGTGAAAAAAAAAACCAAAAAAACTCTCTAGGAAATAAAAGATTTCTAATTCAGACCTCTCGACAAATGTACGCAATTTCACGTTTTTTGCCCAAAAAGTTCACAAAAGCACAACTGATTGGATGTAAACAATACTGCACAGAATCTGGTTCCTTTCGGCCAAGTATGCAAAAAGTTACGCAAGTTTGGAAGTGTTGCAATAATGTTTAACTTACCCTTTGTATCGTGTGACAAGTAACATACATGCAAGGGCCATCACTTAAAAGCTTATAATTTCTTTTAATGTTTTCTGCCATGATTTTTCTATGTATGCTCTGATTATACCTCGTATTGTTATTTTTTTCTCTCTTCTTAAGGAGGAATACACAGCTAAAACGCGAAAAAAAACTAATATTTGGAAAAAAAAATTCAGGGGGAAGTTTTTACTCGAATCCATCGAAACGTTTTTACAATTATAAGTATATCCATGTAGTATACAAGAATATATATTTTTCCAATTTTTTTTAACAAAATGGCGGCCGTTAGAGTGTGTTGAAAAAGCCGTTGTATTCTGCTTGTGCCAGCTTTCCTGGTCGTAGTTTTGATCTGAAACCGGCTAACTCAAAAAAAATACTTTAATTACATTTACAGCTAGTAGATGAATTGAAAAAAATAAAGTAAAAAAATGTACTTTTGGCGTAACCTTTTTGAAAAAATACACATTTTATTTCCGGTTTCAGGAGCGTATTCTACGGGCAATTTACTAATTTTTTATGCAAAAAAAATTTATTTTTTTGGTACCTCTAACTGTATATCTCCCCTTAAGAAAAACTTTCTTCATATAGATTTCCGTAACTAACATGAGATTTTAAACACACTACACTGATCTATGTAAACAATGTATGCATGTTTTAATTTGCCCAAAACTTAAGGGGACCCTCCCCTGGATTTGGGCAAAAATAAGGCAAAGTTTGTATTTTTTATGTGGGAGAATGAAAAGACGAACGAACTTTCAGTTTTGACGATTGAATTTCGTTATTAGTCAAGATTTCAAAGAGATAAAAAAATTGTGAAAATTCAAAATGGCGGCTACAAAATGGCGATTTCTCGAAACCATGTTTTTCAATCTTACTTCAAGCTTCGGGCTTGATCTATTAATCCGATTCCCTCCATAATTAATTATTTATAATTTTTGAACACGGTTGAAATGAAAAAAAGTAGCGAAAAATTAAACTTTTCAGTTCAAATGATCACTATGCAATGAGTTTAAGTTAAAACTGTCTGACATTTAATTCAAGCCGTAGAAAATATCATTATCTTTCAGAAATTATAACTAGATTTGATTTCTGTTCACTACAAGAGGCTACAGACTTGACGTTGTCGCCCCATGTTTTGCGCTCAGAGGCTTACGGAAATCGCCATTTTGTAGACGCCATTTTGAATTTACACTTTTTTTTTATTTCTTTGAAATCTTGAGTAATAATCAAATTGATTCGTCAAAACCGAAAGTTCGTACGCCTTTTCAAACTCGCACAAAAAAAATACAAACTTTGCCTTATTTTTGCTCAAATCCAGGGAAGGGTCCCTTTAAGTGTGGATTCGATAAAAATGATACACCAAAAATACTCTGTAACTTTTGAACCTTAAGCGACCTGAAAATAAAGTATTGAACCATGCCGGAAAAAAAAAAGAAATAATCCGTGAAATTTGTTTGTGAACTTGACAGTCTTGTGAACAGACGTCCCACCGATGTATCGCTAAGAAGCTTCATAACGCTAAGAATAGTTCAAGCAAAACAATGCATTACGTCATAAGTAACAATGAGAGACTTTCTTTGTCGACTTTCTCTTTTCGTTCCTACGGCTATGTAAAAATATGGTCAAGTTTTTTCAACATACAGTACGGTAGTATAAAGTTTGATTAAGGATCCAATACGTCAAAAATATTAGCAAATCATTTCATAGACAAGCTATTAACCAAAAAAAAAGTCGACAAAGAGAATCTCTCAATGTAACTTAGGACCTAATCCATTGTTCAGCTTGAATTGATAGGAACCGTCATAAAGCATCTGAGTGCCCGAACGAAGGAAGGGAGTGGTCATAAATGTGGACAAACGGAAAGTGAAATTGCAAGTGCAACAGTTCAAGAACCATCCAAACATGTCAGATCGAGATCTCGCTCAAAGATGTCGCTAAGATGTCAGTCAGTTTTGTGCAGAAATCCATGAAGCGTGCTGGGTTACATGTTTACATGATGCAAAAAGCCCCAATAACTCCGCAAACCCGCGCTCGGAATCTTTACTCGAAGTTTCTAACCAAATATTGTTGCATCGTGATGGATGACGAATTTTACGCCACGGCAGACTTCCGTCAACATCCTGGGCAAGAATATTTCGTTGCAAGGTCTAACTTTGATGATCCGGAGGATGTTCTAAAAAAGAAATTATCTTCGCTGCGTTCCTGATCTGGCAGGCGGTTTTTGGATGTGATTAAATAAGCGCTCCCTTCATCAGTTCCGGATCAATCAACGATGCTTTTTGAAATCGGTTTAGTTTTGGAGAGTAAAAATGTGTGTGCCATTTTTATCGAATACAATCTTTAGCCTAAGCTCAGAATAGAAGTTGTGAAGAATACGTCTTCTTCTTTAGCATTTCAAGCTTATTGCTTTCGCAACTCGCTTATTGCTTGCTCCCAACTTAGTGTTTTAAATGCACTTCAACAGTTATTAGTTGAGAGCTTTCGATGCCAAGTACCATTTTTGCATAAGTATGATTGTGTGGCAAGTACAATCACACTCTATGCGCAGGGACTCAATAAAATTTCATCTACGAAAAATACCAAGACCAGACCAGGAATCGAACCTACACCCAAAAGTTGAAATTGTAGCAAAAAATGCAATTGCAGTTTTTGCAATCATATCTTGAGAAATCCGCATGATTCTGAAAAGGCAATTTTGCCCATCATGATCCACAATGCTTTTTATGGTATAAACAAAGCCATGCAAGTATGTGCTAGCGGTTATCGCTGTGTGCCTAGTGCCTCGATAGTCGCAGCAACCGTTGGGTTTTTGTTCAACCGTCACCGACTTCTCAATATGGATGAGACAATGCATTTGCCACTGTTGCTATTCCGCTGTCAAGTGTTCTATTTTTATTTTCACTCGTCATCACACTCCCATCTCCCTCTCAGGTCACCATGCGTTTTATGAAATAAACGAAGCCATGTAAGTGTGTGCGGTCAACATTTGCTTCATTGTTGTAACGTTGAGTGCCTCGATAGCCGAAGCAACTGTAGCGCTTTTATTCCGTTCACCTCAACTTGTTATGGTGGCTGGATAGTTATAATGAAGAGCCGTCACGCTGCCGGCCGCGGTTCGAATCTCAGTAACGGATCGAAATCTTTTTTTTTTGTGAGTATTGAATTTACTACCACTAACACACTGCACAACCTCACGCACACATTGAATTTTTCTCAGCGAACTGATGTGTTGCTGTTTTGCCCACGACCAATGTTGCATTTTTTCTCCAAGTTGCGATCCATTACGAGAAATGAAACCAAATCATGCGAAATTGCATTACAATGTTGCTTTTTTATTTTGGGTGTAGTCACCTCCAGCATGGAATTACTTTGTAGCTGCGCCTTTACCGAATGAGTTAAGGGAGAACCCTTAAAAGCACGTACACACTTCAGAAAAACGTTCTCTAATACATTTTTTCTCAACATCATTGAAAATGTAAAAATAATGGCTTTGTAATTTATTACCCTGTTAAAGGAACCAGATAGTAAAAATGACATTTGACAAAAATAGCATATAAGATTGTTATGCCAATAACACATAAAAATGTGCACATAGCCCAAAATGTCGAATTTATCTCAAGAAGTAACCAAGTAACCATCAAGCACTAAACGTGGCATTATATTAGCATTATATCTGCACATAAAGCAGCACTTAAATGCCTTGAAGCTCTTTATTAAGATATAATGCTAATATAATGCTAAGAAAGGCGAAATAACGTGCTTATATAATGCAGAAGTTACAGCTCGTAAATGCATAGTAATGCTATGTTAATACTGAACCTGTCAGTTTCATAGCCCGTTGTGGCACTGCTAATGCTATATTCCATTTATCTGTCTCTGTTTCAAAACTGTTTCTTCTATTCTTATTGATAGTCAAAGAGGAGAAAATGTATGCACTATTCGTATAAAAACCGCTTAGCATATTTTAGTAGTATGAGAAGAAAGTAATATTAAATCATGAAATCTTCAATGTCAGATTTGTTAAGTGAAGTACGTAGTTTGATTTTCGCTTTACGTATAACCACTGTTTAAATTTATATGGATTTGTTGACAAAACTTTCAATGCCTGTGTGAACAAATCCTAAGCATTATATGATAGCCTTATATTAGCACTAAATGCAAATATAAAGCATGTATGCTGTGAACATGATAAATTCTTTTATGTATTATAACAGCCTTATATGCGCAAATAATGCTAGCGATAATGCTAAATTTTGGGTGGAGCTTGAGTGCATTTATGATGCTAATATGAAGCTTGCATGCATAATATATGCTAATATAAAACATTTAAGCAACATTAATGATGATATAGTGCTATTATCGGGCTATAGCTTAATGCTTATGGTTACATGGGTAACTTTGCTAAAGAAACTCCATGCCCAGCTCACAATTCCAGCAAATTCGAATTTTATTCCGGGGTTTTTGTTTTCGATTCTGCCCCGGTGTGCGCCAATCAGCAACAAACGATCCAATGTTATTAAAGATCGTTTTTTGCGATAGCTGTGTTGGCGAAAACAGTCAAGCACTGCTAGCTTTAAGGGATTGGGGGAGAAATTTTATGGAAAATTTTATCATCACTGGTTTATCACCGTTGCCGATGGAGACATTCCACAAAGATTGTCACAATTGTCACCGCTCTGCATAGAGAGTGTCTTTGGCTTTGATTTTCAATTTAGCGACACGTAGCCAGCCTACTGTTGAAATTTAGGTAGGTATTTTCGTCAATATTCAAACTGGTATGAAGAGGCGTCTAGAGAAAGAAAAAATCAAGCGAAACCATGGAAATATAGATTCGACGAAGGCTGTGTTGGGCATGCGGGAAATCAAACCACAATCGGATCTGATTTGAGCTCCCCATAGTATTTCTTGTCACGGTTCGTTTGGCAGATCGAATTTGGAAGTAATCTGCTTTTGTCCTACGCTAAGAGTGAAACTGTATTGCTACCTATACCTACGTCTCGATTGATTTGATTTTTGTGCTTGCTGTGAGGATGCTCAAGCCCTCCGTCATCAAAGTCAGTGGTCGATTCAATTGCTGGGCATATTTACACGTCAGCACGCCAACAGCATTGCAGTCCGGCAGCTGCTCAGATGATGAGGGACGTCAATTTCCTGATTGGATTTTTGATGAAGAGCATATGAGTTGCTGTGACTCGGTGACATTAACAGATTTTGCATGATGTGTAAGCTGTGTATGATCGAAGTGGTAAATAAGCTTTTGATTTTAAAGCCTTCAGCGCATTGATTTATCAGCTTGCACTTTGCTGTGCATAAACCACAAATAATAAGTGTGTGATATTTTAAATGATTGATTGCCTCACTCGAAGTATCCCTTAGTTTGCTTAGCAATGTGAAACTTGTTAGTTTTCATAATGGTTTTAGCCTAAAGAAAAGTGACGTGATACATAAGCTTGTATCGGCCTATTTTTCCCATGATCGAATATTTGTCACAGGCAGATGGACTGCTGACCGACATCATTGATTCCTACTAGATGCATATTTGCCTAAGACAAATATTTGATCATTGAACAAATAATCTGATAAAAGCTGTATCCCAAAAGGGAATGAGTTTCGAGAAAGGACTCTCATTTTACTTAACTTAGACAAAATTAATGTCCCTGGACTCAGTCTAATATGAAGTGGGCGTTTACATTTTCAGTGGCAACTTATAAATTAATTGAGCTGGAAGCAATATTAAACTAAGGTTGTGCTGGAAACATAAAAAATAATATGTCCCTAAAATTTGGTAAACAGTTTGCTTGTTAAATCATAGTTCATATTTATAGGTTCACATTTCATTTAAAACGTCTGGTTATGTTCTGTAAAGCTACATAGAAGAAAATAATTAATTTTAACAAGCACGTGAAATTTCCCCTCGTTGAATTCCAAGCCAAAGGAGGCGTAAACAACGCAATAGGTTGTAGTCTTTGATGTGCCATACAACAATGTTTGCAATCTTTCATACAACAGGCTTGATCCAGGCGTTATCTGGCTTAAATTTACATAAAATATCCCATGTTTTTCTGCTAAATCTAGCATTCCCTTTATGTGCATTAGATTACGCAAAAAATTCAATGTTTCTTTTTATCTGTGTAGGATACAATACTACACAATTTAAAATTAAAAAAAACATGTTATTCTCTGCGGTATCTCATGACATAAAGGGACTGCTAAATTTGTCAGAATTCAACGGGATATTTCATGTAAATTGAAGCCATATAACGCCTGAATCTAGTCTGTTGTATGAAAGATGGCATACAATTTCATTGCATACGCTTTCTTTGGCCTGAAATTAAACATGGGGAAATTCTACGCGCCTGTTAAAATTCATTATTTTTTCAGTGTAGGCACTTTTTTTATTTTATTTTATTGTCTGTCGGCCTATTTCCTCACATGGTTACAATCACTGACTCCAGGAAGACGACTCCACCACATGGACCCTACTTATCCACTCATAAATATGAGCCGTGACCAACGGTTTTCCTTCCCTTCCGAAGGAAGACATGACCAGAAAAAACCTCAGAAAAACCACCGACGTCGACTGGGATTGAACCCAGACCTGCTTTGGTATGTAGACACTTGAAGTTTCCACTTTTAATGATACGAACATTAGCTCTATCTATCGAGCTAATGATTCGATGTATAACTCATGATTGATTACCAATTTATTACTGTCATTAAAATACATCATCAAGAAAACCATCAGTTTCCTGCTTGCTGGAGAATTAAAATGATCTAAAATCACTGTTTATTTTATATTTCTTCCAGTCATTTGATGTTGATCTACACTGATAGGCAAAATAAAGTGCCCACCTCTTCTTTTTTTCAATTTCTCTCATTTACTTGGTTCAAATTAAAGTAAACACACTGTATTTTTTTTATTATCTTATTTTTTATATTTTTTTCAAGTTTCACTTATGGAATACTGCAAAAAAAAGGAGTTTTACTTAGAGAAAAAAAATCAATTTGTGTTGAAAAAAAACAGTGACAAAATTAAGTGCCCACTTCATTTAGGCTACAGAAAACATAAATTAAAGTAAAATAAAAGCAATAAAAGCAATATATGGTTCATAATCTGGCACTATCGTATGCAATAAAAAATACGTTTCGCTGTCCAACAGTACTCAACTATAAATAATGCTTCGCTATTGAGCGGCAGCTATAGCATCACTGTTGTTTTTGAGAGAGACCATGTTTCCTCTCTTCTTTGTTAACCATGGATATCGTGCACAGGTATTGTAACGTGAAGTCTGCTGTTTCTTACATTTGTTTGTTTTTAAGCGAAGCATCTCGTTTGTCGTCACAGTACCTTTGTCTAACATTTGCGTGAGATTAAATGAAATAAGAAATACACATTGCCAATCTACAGATCAATGACAAACTAAAAGTTTGGTCGTGTACGTCTGTCTCATAACCTGCTAGTAGACGAATTTGTGATCATAGCAATCGACATGTTTTGGTTGATTTTTTCGAGAGCGGATGGGTGAAACGATAGAGCGGTTTGACGAAATTGACGCTTGCAGCAAATCGTGAACTGGTCTATTTCATTTCGCCTTCGCACACATGCACGGAATCGCAGTGATACAATATTGTTAGTTTATGCACAGATTACGGAGCTGAAGAAAACTTTTTCTTGATCGGAAAGCAATCCGCATGCTTTTAATAAGTGCCTGCTAATGGCAACTTTATGCCATGGCTATGAAATTTTCTGAGTCTAATGCTCGTTTCTGAAGGTATGTTCTGATGGATAAGAAGTGAGCAGAGGGATCAACGTCTAAATATTAGCAGTTCTAATTATAGATTACATACAGCTTCATCAAATATCCCAGGTGCTGAATAAAATGCTTCAAACCCATCCCGTACCCTAGATCATCATGCTTTTGTCGATTATCGCAGATTTATTTGACAAATTTGGTACATAAGCCTGTTGGAGAAGCTAGGCATTACATCCCGTTACCATATTCTACCAAATGTGAAATGTAATCTTAAAAATTAAACGTTGTAAAATTTCAACTTCAAGCCAAAATGAGCGCGAACCAAAAATTTTCTTTGTAATCTTCATTCAATAGACCCAATGAGGGTTGAAGGTAATGGATTTTTGTTACTCTGATTTCACAACCGTTCGACTCAAACCTAAATTCAAACTGCATCGTGGTATTGGTGATAATAGCTAATAGCGCAATAAAGCCAAAACTAGGAGTATTGAGATAGCTACTACAATGCTGATGAAATTATGTTTATTCTTATAAATACATGGTTATTATTCTATGATCATTAAACTGATAGGTATTATTTTCATCGTAATTCTATTACCGTTAGTATTATCATAATTAAAAGCTATTCTATTAAAAGCTAATATTATATAAAAAGATTTCTTAAATTATATTGCTCATAAGTAATATTAGAACAATCATTCAAACTACTTTAATAACCAATATGGACATGTGTTTGGTTGTGTTACACGAAAAAGAGTTCTTTTAATAAAATAACGGGAGCCCGTTTCTTCTTTACTCTTTTGATACTAAATATATGGCCCCCAACAGTCGGTAGGCCGGTGATATTAAACTATGAGTACTCCTCAAGAACCACGAGGCTATACTAGCATGCATGTGTAGGACATATGCATTACGTTTAGTGCATCATTAAAGTTGAATAGGGCCTCACTAAGATCGAACCAGAGACCGAAATTTTCGCCTACTTGAGAAGAAAAACGTCCCTTTTTACCCGCTTGGCGAAACAAATGCAAATGTGAGAAGCGAAAGACTATTATACGCTCACAGCTTTCGCGAAAAAAAAAACGGCAATTTATAATTTTCGGAGGGCATGAGTAGCTGATAAATCGTTTCTTTTTCAGTGAATCCTAGATGCCGATAATAATTTTTCACTTAATTTTTGACACTGAAAACGCACCAGTTCTTATGCTTGTTTTATTCTGACATTATAATTCTATAATGATGGTCCATGGCGGTACCAGTGTGCACCGACTTGGCCTTTTTTCGATTTTTGCTCCTCGTATACGATCTAAGCATGTTTTCAGTGAAAAATGTGACATGAGAAAATATGTTCGTTGAATTTTGGAGTGGCAATGTTCAAATCGTTGACAAAATCTGGCTTGCGACACATCAAACTTTATGATTTTACAATACTAGGCCATTAAAAGACATTTTGAGGTTTTCTGACCCAACTAATCACTTCGGATGGCCCTGTGAGATCCGATTTTTTCCGGAGAAGTGGCCATATTCAAATCTGTTCCAAAAACAGGCTAGCGATTTATCAAACTTTATGATTTTGCTAAACAAGGTCTTCAGAGGACATTCTGAGGTTTTCTGACCATACTGGCACTTAAAAAGGTCTAGCGGCTTTGAGTTCCTCCGGGAAAGTAGCCATATTCAAAAAGCGACATATCAAACTTCATGATTTTGAAAAACTTTGTCTTTGGAGCACATTCTTTGAATTTCCTACCATATTGGTAACTTGGTATGGCACTGCGGGATTTTAAGTTTGTCCGTAACATTTACTCAATGCCAGTAACATTTACTCAAATTTGAGTAACTCCACTTATGACGAAAGTGAGTCAAAAACGACTCAAAACTGAGTTGAAACGGCTGGCGAAGTGGCGGACTTGTTCCGTCGCTACAACCTACCCCGCAGTGGGATGTAAGGCAAAGATTGACGTCCATGGTTCGAGTACCATTGGATACACGCCCTTTCGCTCAATTTTCAAAAACATCTGTTAATTTTCCTACCTGCCGTACTCTGACGGACCTTTCAACACTTTCTCTTCACATCTTTCATTCTAGCCAAAAACATTGTTGTTCACTCTTGGTGCCTCATGGTGATGAGCGAACATCTCCTTCTACATCATAATCGTTACTCCTCGCACGGAGAATACATAACATAACAATTAATGAACGTATGTTTGCCTTCGAAGTAAGTTGTACATTGTAGGCAACATATGCGTTTTTCTCAAAGATCAGCAGATGCAGCTGTGTCGTCATAGACGCCCACGTTCGATAGAAAATGTCAATCACTATTCAATATTGTTTTATATGAAGAAATATATGCTCTGGATTTATATACATTAGTAAGATATAAAAAAGTGCAAATAAATTCCAAAGATTACTGGTTCTGCTGATCACACGGTTTAAAAAGAAATAAACTCAAATATATTAAAATTATATTTTACAAAAAGCCCTGCAGATCCCTGTTGAACTACATACTTTAAAATATTCAACCACGTTTACACTAAGCTCTCCCAAAAATTTGGCTGCTACTTTTTGCTATATTTTGAGTAGTTGTTATTTGAAAACACCTCCAATGTTGTAATTACTGTAAATATATTTGTATTCATGGATGATATATCGCAAAATGTATCTGAAATGAACCAGTTGCAACATTGCGACAATATTTCATCGTTTACAGTTTATATTGTAGACCTTTATTCGCCAAAAAATAGTAAAACTGACTCTTTGCGGTATTTTTTAAAAGTTGGCCAATATATTTTTTGTGTGTAAGATAGCTCTTTGGCGTCTTGGGCAACATTTCTCAACATGATCTAATAAACAATTTTGTCGAAAAAACCATCCTTCTAGGACACTCCGTTAAAAATATAGCATCTAGCGCCACATATGCGGAAGAAATATGAACTAATCAAAACCGCCAAAAGATGGCGCTTTTTCAACTCAACAACTTTTTAAAAGACTGCAAACCTGTAGGAAGCACATCCGCGGCGCTAGAGGTTTTGGCCACACCACTGGGTTCGCTGCCCCACTGTGCGTCGTTGAGTGAGATGTGATGAAAACCTTGGTTTTAAGGCCACGGCTGCAAATTCCTTGCCAAATCATTAGCAATCATGCCAAATCCTTCCGAGCAAGCATAGGAGCGAAAACAAATCTAAACCTGGAAGAGACATCCCTAAGACCAGTTGACAGGTAAATTTTTCGGCTGGGGATATGTTTATAATCAATTTTAACATATGTTTCGTCATCCACCAAAATACAGCCATCAAATTTCGTAAAAACTCGTTCGTATAGAAATCGTGCTCGCTTTTTGGCCACTCAATTTTATTTCAGGGAGAGATCCGGATATTTACTAGCATAAAAATACTTATATCCTTCTCCAAATACTCCACATCCTTTACACACGGTGGAGAAGTTGTAATCGTATTTCTTTGCCGAATCGAGGTTGCCTTACACGTAAGGCTTGCTTCATTTAGAATTGGAACAAACTTTTGCTCATATTGTGGCGCTCCTGGTGGACGGATTTGGAAGTTCTTGGCGTCCACGTGTTGGGAATTTTGTCAGCTTCACGTATTTATTTTTGATATTCCGCAAATCGACTGTACTTTGTAAACAATCAACATGGAAGCCGAAAGAAAGGAAAAAATTGTGCACAGTTATTTGGAAAATCCATTGTGGTCTGCATCTAGGCTACAGCTGAAATTGCCCAGAAATACCATATGGCGCGTTATCAAACGGTATAAGGAAACATTGACGACGATTCGGAAGCCTCAAGCCAATCGTCGGAGTGGAACTGTCGACCGGAAACTGCGTGGTAAGATTTTGAAGACGATTAAGAGGAATCCCAATCTTTCGGACCGTGATTTGGCCAGAAAATTCGGAGCTGCCCATAATACCGTGAGGAGAACTCGACTCCGGGAAGGAATCAAGTCGTATCGAGCTAGCAAACAGCCAAATCGGACCATAAAACAGAATAGTGTGGCCAAAATCCGTGCTCGGAAGCTATACGACCAGGTGCTGACCAAGTTCGACGGGTGTCTTTTGATGGACGATGAAACCTATGTCAAGGCTGACTTCCGGCAAATCCCAGGTCAACAATTTTACTTGGCAACGGCTCGGGGGGATGTTCCAGCCAAATTTAAATTTGTTTTTGCCGACAAATTTGCACGAAAATTCATGATTTGGCAGGGCATTTGCAGATGTGGCAAAAAAACGAAAGTTTTCGTTACAAATAACACAATGACGTCGGAACTATACCAAAAAGAGTGTCTCCAAAAACAAATCTTGCCGTTCATTCGATCCCACGACCACCCCGTAATGTTTTGGCCAGATTTGGCAAGCTGTCATTACAGCAAAGTCGTTCAAGAATGGTATGCAGAGAAAGGGGTCCAGGTTGTTCCGAAAAACCTTAACCCACCCAACTGCCCCCAGCTCCACCCTATTGAGAAATACTGGGCAATCATGAAGAGGAGACTCAAGGCAAAGGGAAAGGTTGTCAAAGACATCAATCAGATGAAGATCTGGTGGAATAAGATAGCTAAAACGATGGACGAAGAAGGTGTGCGCCGCCTAATGAGCCGTGTTACAGGAAAAATTCGAGAATTCCTTCGAAACCGAGATGAATAATTTTATCCGTATTCTTCTTAAAAGTATGAAGAAAACGCTACATTTGTATAAAAAAAGATCTTGAATTCAATAATAAATAACTGAAATACAGGCAATTGTTTTTGTTCCAATTCTATCTGAAGCAAGCTTTATATGCGGATACCACACTGACGAAAAAAATCTTAAGAAGTTCATTCATAAACCTTATGAAATTTAGCCACAAGGAATCGGTTTGAATTTCATACTCTTACCTTATGAATGCGAATGCGATGTTTTTTTGTCTTCATTACCAGCTATGTTTAAGATATGATAACTGTATGAGTTTCATTTCACAGCCTTATGAAATACATTATTGTTAATAATGATAATTGAACGTTCCCGTTATGGATTTAAACATTTATTTTTAAATAGAATTTTCACTTTCATGTTGAGTATTTTTTTTTTTAATAATTAAATTAATGAGTCCAAAAACATCTTTATTTGCGAATAAAAGATACCCACAGCATCTAACACATAAATCGCCACCCCTTTGGGGATCTCCAATGGAACAGCTACGATACTGTATGGCTTGTTAGTCAAAGCACCAATCAAGCAAAGATCGATCACATTTCCGTACAACTCCGACAGGAAAAACTTCTCTACATATGTTCAAATCTTCATATCATTTCTTCGTCCAGTATTACCCGAATCATCGACTCCGATAACTTTTGACGCGAGTAGGATACATCTCGTGCTGTGACTGCATCGGTTCAGGATGGTCTAAACCAACGGGTCAATGTCGTTATCTTCGACGGCATGCTTTCCGCTGTGATCGATATCGGTGAACCGTGGACGATCCGACCCGAAAGCCATAGCCTGATCCTGCAGATCGCATTCGCTATCCTGGTTGCAAATCGGACAATCCATTGCGGATGATTCATCAGCAAGAACTCCATCACACCTACGCGAGCCTTGCGGGTCATTTCCGAATTGGTCTTGATACGCCATCCCTTCATAACCGGCATGGCGCAAGCGGCTACCGGCTTGGGAGACTTTTCCACTTTTACCAAGCACATACGATAGTTACCGGCTGTGACCAATCGCTCGTGATAGCAGAAGGGAGGAACCTCAACTCCCATGCAGCAGCCTGCAAATTAAAAATGAAAACAATTATTACACTTAATGGCGAAATCCAAACACCCCATCCTAAATATCTTCACCTTCAGCACCGTTGTTTCCGTATCGACCATCGCCGACACATCATCTACAAACAATCTTTTCGGGGAGCCTTGGCGGGAATCGTCCGTATGGATGACGACTTGCGTTGTTAGGCAGCGTGCTCCAAACGCTAGTGCCCTAGTCAACGGCGCACGAAACAACTTGCCTAGCAGTTATTCGTGTTCAATTTGGTTCTGAAAAAAACAAAACAAATAATTCCGTCTGTTATCGAGCAAAATTTCCGCAACAGCATTCAAACTTGTAATGAAAAAAAAACACCTCTTTAAAACCGGAATGGAAAATGAATCAACTTCGCCAAGAAGCAATGGGGGCTTTCTTGTTTAAATTTTTGAATATTTTCATCATTTAAAATAGGCTTACCTCGTATGTAAGAATATAAGATGATCTCGAACATCGATTCCGCAACATTGTTAGTTCGCCATTGTTGTTGATTTATTCAACAACTTATGGTTTTTTTCATCCACGGAATGAATATGGAAATCATAAGGTAGTTTTGTGGAACTCATAAGATACACATGGATAAATCATTGAGTAAGTAAGAAAGTCGTTAGAGTCCTTATGAATAACATAATAATCTTATGAAGTCATAACAACCTGCATTTGTGATACTTCATAAGGCGTAATTTATGATTATCAATATATTTTTTCAATCAGTGCAGTCTTTGATGGAAATAGTAATTAAAGTTCAGAAGTGCAATGTCGTTGTATATTTACAGACAAACTCGCCGACGAGGTAAACATGTCAGATGATTGATGGTAAGAAATGTAGTAGAGAGAGAGAGCGATCGTGAGAAGTACGTACGTCAAAGGTAGTTGAGGAGAAAACATAAATTTCTGTATTTAATTTTAAATCATGAAGAAATTTTTAATATGCTACCTAAATTTTTAACAGAAATACGATTTTTTGAAATTGGTATGTCCAAAATGACTATTTTCACATATGTTATGATAACATCAAGTTTATAAACTTTATCAACATAAAATTTTGGCCACATAAGGTCAAAACATTAGTTATAACGTTGTCAAAATTTCAGCCAAATATATTGATAATTGACAAAGTTACAAAAGGTTGAACAACGCGTTTTTTGGAAGAAAATTTTGCTCGGCTTTTTTTTTGCTACTGAGTGTACTAGCCCAGAAAGATGTGGATCACGGAAGTGCAGTATGGAGCAAAATTCATAAGAAGGGACGGGTCCAAAGCAAAATTATAGAACTGTTTTAACCAACCATATGTGTAAATTAGATGATACCATTATAACTATAAACCAAAGTGGTCCTACGTGAATCTTGCGATTTTATCCCTGATATAACCCACCACTAATTGTTTTTAACTAGTTCATTTATTTGGTAGGTTCAATTGTTGTTTTAATATAATAAGTGACTTAATACTGGGATTAGACGTTGTTCGGATAATTATAGGAAACAGTCTTTGGAATCACTGTCTACTTTAGCAGCTGATCAAAGCTATAACAAAAATTATATTTTTATCAATATTTAGCAATAAGTTGTGTGTTAAATGTCTTACATTTTAGTTTCCAAACCCTTTCCTCTTGCAGATGGTTCACGACACTGGCAAATAGTAATTTTCCTGTTTTGTAAATTAGATTAAATTTTTGCTCGATACTTTTTCGATAAATTGTATATAATTTTAGGACTTAAGCTAGTTAAATAAGAAAAATTTAAGACTTACTGTAATTCAATTATGTATATCCACTTCGTTCATCTATTTATATGCCGTCTAACCTGATTGAAAGGATCTGATCTTTTATTTTAGATTTTAGTTAGTTTAAGGAGAAATAATACAACAAATTCATTTACACTTACTTTCAGAGCAAATTATATGTTTGATGTTTAACAAAATGTGGATTTTATAATAGATTTTAATTAAATTAGAACTTTTTTAATACTCCATCCAAAGAACATTTGCACGTTTTAGAATAATTAATTTCCTATGTAAATACTTCCATTCATTGATCTCAGTTGTCAGTACTGCTGTCATTCTCTTTCAAACCAACGGCGCACTCTCACGGGTGGCAGGGATCTCACGGTGAGCCCAGCGGAGTTCATCGGAACAGACGTGGCTGGGTAGCTCAGTGGCTACCTGTTCTGCTTACTGAGCAGATGGTTGGGAGTTCAATCCCAGGCCCGTCCCCTTCCTTGCTATTTGTCACTTGCCTCTTTCTATCACCACTAGAATTAAAATAAAAAGCAGTCTACTGCGCTTTCAATGATCGCCACAGTAAATCCATGATCTATAAATAGCCTGTCTCACTAAAACAAATCTACCCTTCCCTTGACAATTGTGGAGATGCAGAGGTAAACACGGTCTCTAACCAACGATTGTTAAACTTACATCCTTCCACCCTCCCCAAAGACCGTGAGGACGTGGCCGGTGCCGGTACTGATCTATAAATAGAATGAACTAGTGAACTTGTACATTGAAGATGGTAAAGCTACTCCCAAGCTCCCCATCTATGTGGATCTCTGGACAATTACACTAGTTCTGATCGGTAACGGAATAGCAAGTACGAAACACACGGTTTTTTTTTAAAGTGAATTAATACTGGGATTAGTAGGACAAGGACAGTTAACTAGCGGTTTACCCGAGGTTAAAATAGGTGACATTTTTCGGAGATTGCTTGGACAGAGGAACATAGAAATAGGATGATGAAGTCTCATCAGATAGTTATGGCAAGCGCTTTAACGTTGTACGATATGGTCAGGGCTTCCTTTTTATATTCGGTCGGTTGTATTTACCATTGAGCGACGATGAGACTCCTCAGATGTAGGAACAAAACAAACACAAACTAACAAATAAAGAAAAAAAGACATTAAAGTCTTATACTAGACATTTGGAGAAACTCACAAGGCTTTGTGCGCAAATTACGTAACGCATGAAGGGGGTTGAGCAACCGTTACTTATTGTAACATAGGGGGAAGCGGGGTTTAAAAATCGTTACGTAACAAAATAACTAATTTGAAAAAAAAATGAATAACCAATTTGCATCAATAGAATTTCCTGTATGCCAAGCAAGTAGAAAAGGGTTAATTTATTTAAGAACTATGTTTAAAAATTCTGGGAAACCCCCACTTTCAATACGTCAAATGAAACCTTCAATCCATATGTTGAAGGAAATATTTCAAAACTTAGTCAAAACCTAGGGGGGAGACAACTTAATCTTGCATTAATTTGATAGCCAATTCTATGAGTATTAGTGAAAATAATAAAATTATAACATCATTATACGGTATTATGATATCATAAACTGTCAATACAATGCTATAATTTTAATAACAGTGTATAGTTATCGCGCATGGTTTGCTTTTTTAATTTGTTGGCGTACGGCGGAGTCGTCACCTGGTGGCAAGTCAATGTCGTTCAGCTTAGGTCCGGCACATCGAGCAGTTTACTTGTGTTGGAAGCAAAAATAGTGTAAACATTGCTGAGCACGTGGGTGATGACGTCAAACTACCATAACATTCCATACTGTGAGCTGATAGTTTTACATCACCATAATCAGCTGTTCCGTGTAAAAAGGTAAACATTGAGACAAAACACAAACACCACTCTACATTTCCACATCTCACGAATACCAATAAGCCGCGGACAATTTGTCAAACTAACATGTACACTCCAAAATGAATTTACTCTCAATTACATTATTGTCAAGATTAATATTTTAATCTTGAATTAGTGGTATTATAAAACGATTTAATGCGAAAATTAAAGATGTCTTCCCCCTAGGTCAAAACTTTCTTTTTGTATTATTAATCACGTTTGCCATAACTGGAACACGGCACCAATTATCGCCATAGTTTTAAATTTTGGTTCCTTTGATGGCCAATCGCATGTGTTTCTCATGTGAGTGGCCTTAATAGAAACACATTTATTGCCAAGTGGTGCAAGAAATCTGAATTTTAAGGAAAATGGATTAAGTCTATCTTTTGATTTCCGACCAAATTCTAAAGCTTCGATTAAAAGAGACGTACTATTTAAATGTGATGTACTAAACGAAAGGTTTTCATGACAATTTACATCACCAATTGGCGCATTTTTCCATAAATCTCACATCTACACGCTGAGAAATATATTTTTTGTATAGATTTAACCAATTTTATTGCTGACTCCCGGCTTACCCATAATTTTTATTAATTCAAACAATACATTTTGTTTTGTTTCTAAAAGCGCTGCAAAGGAGGCTTCTGTTGAAAACAAAAAGCATTTATTGTTGAATCAAAAAACCCAAGTAACACACAAAACATCTTTTTCGCATTCAAAACATGTCAAGCTTGGAGTGATTTATACCGCTCGTATTATATACATCACTCTGACAAGCGGTCGAGCTAAAAATACTTTTTTCATTACTGCAAGTGATTAATACTTTATTATTGTTCTTGAAAACATGGTTTTATACATTTATAACACATAAAGAGGACACGATTTTATGGGCTGTTCTATATACTGTTGAAATTTATAAAAAAATACTGTTATTTATATTAAAGTATTATAAAAATCTATATATTATGCATTGCATAAAATACTATTGCAATCTTTTAACTGGATTTAAGTGATATGAATAAAACTTTTAATATTGTTAGTGATTCTTTAAATAATTTAAGGATATTTTAGTAAAGTTGTTGAACTAATATTTACAGTCTTAAGAACATCCATAAACCTGAATAAATGCAGTACAATGCGTGCAATGTTTTTCGTAATTTTTATAATAGCTTCAAGTTACTTAAATGAAAATAAGTTACTGATGTTCGCAATCGTTACAAATTTCAAGTTACTCAAATAAGAATTAAACATAAAAACAACAACAATAACAGTGTTTGTGATGATTATATCACAATTGAGAAAAGCGGGGGGGGGTCAGTGAGCATTACGTAATTAACAGGGGGAGTCTGGTCCCGTGTTATTTATTGTTACAATGGAGGGGAGAGGGGGTCCAAAATCTGTTTTTTTTTGCGTTACGTAATTTGTGCACAAAGCCTAAATCGTGTGCATATAACACAGGTCGGTCGCGAGAGCCCAACACAGCCACTTGATTACGGAGCGGGTAAAGTTCTTTGTCGAAGAAGGAAAAAAAGACAATCCTGTTATTCGACGATTAGCTATTCAGCACCAATGCTGTATTCAACAGGCACACAGACCGGTTCCTTTCACAGGAAAACAAAAAATCTTATAGGAATATAAGATTCTCTTTCCTGGGCCTCTAGGGTATTCAAAGGGCGTGTTCTGACAGCATCGTTATCCGTGCATTGCCTGTAATCGAAGTCGTCATAACTGCTTCCACACCGGCAAAGATTGTCCACTTGGTTAATTCGTTAGAGCTGTGCATCTAATTGGTAGTGGTTGGACATAAGCCTACTCATCACGCGTATGAAATCACGGCTAACGTAGTGGTCCTCATACCACGTCCTCGGTGAAACAATAGAAATCATGGAATGTAACAGCCGTCCTAGATTTCCGGTGTCCCAATCGGTTTGCCAACTTGAAAGGGTACTCTGACGTACTAAATGGAAAAAATCATCATGTTACATTTGTCTATCGTACAAGTCGCCTTCCTGTGCGCCCACCTTTGCGAGTGAGTTCGCTTTCTCATTGTTTGGGATCGAGCAACGTGAAGGGACCCATACGAAGGTGATCAAATATGATCTTTCAACCAGCATACTCATCTGTTCCCTTAATTTTGAAAGGAAATAAGATGAGTGTTTACTATGTTTCATCGACCGAAGAGCCTCAATCGAACTGTGGCTGTCCGAGAAGATGGAGTAATGCAAAGTTGATTGCTGCCAGCTCATCAGCATAAACAGAACAAGGTCCCTGAAGCTTGTAGATGGCGCTAAAGTTTTCATTAAAGACAACGAAG
Source organism: Aedes japonicus (assembly GCA_034211315.2). Classification (NCBI taxonomy): domain Eukaryota; kingdom Metazoa; phylum Arthropoda; class Insecta; order Diptera; family Culicidae; genus Aedes; species Aedes japonicus. The sequence continues at coordinate 262,179 of JASCZW010005311.1, forward strand.
CCAGTGGATCCATTGAGGTGAGACCCATCAGTGAACAACCTTTTGAAGTGTTGGTACTTTTCAGTAAAAACACGCGGAATGATAATAGAACGAAGTTGATCCGGAATTCCATGTACTGCTTGTTTCATGAAAAGATCATAATGAATTGAGGAGCTGCTATTGGTTAAGTAAGTACGGTCTGGAGTATAGCATGGAATACACATATCAGATGATTGTATGTAGTGGTGGTAAATCGAGTTTGTGTGTTCAGCCCTAACTTTCTTCAAAATTTTGAATATTTCACTTTCCACGCTGTGATGTGACTAATATTTTTTTATCCTTTTTCTATCATTACAGGCTCGTTTGCGGAAGCGCGCCGAAATCTTAGCTGGCAACAGTGCCAACCATCCACTGAAGACGTCCAGTACGACGAACTACCTGCTCGGGATGACCGCCCTACTAGTGATAGCGACCACTAGCCTACGACACAGGCTGCTTCTTTCGTCTTAGCTTTACCGCGAACCGTAAGCACCTTTTCCCAGCATACTCTTTTTTATACTAAAATTGCCAGGCAATTCTATGCGAAACCGTTGCTAGCGAGCAAAAAAAACTCAACTAGGAATAACACAATTAATAAATCACAAACAAAAAACTTATTCTCACTAACACGTAACTAAGAGCAGAGATTCAAGAGCAACCAATTTTTAACGATAATAATTAATGATAAGATTTATACACATTGACAAGAATGACTTCAATTAGCAAACTTTATAGAGCGCAAGCGAGTGCAAGCAGTTGATACAACATATTTTTCGGTTGCGGGAAGCAACCGAGAGCGTAAGATAACCGTAACAAATCTAACCAACCAGAAGAAAACTTTGTTCAACTTAAAATTACCTTTTCATCGATCTTTCTAACAGAAACAAATAACAAAAAAAAATACAAGATCCACTGTACAGAGTATAAAATTTCTTTAACCTAGGTACAAAAATACCAATCTTCTTGCCTTCAAACAGGACATTTTCTACTACCTTACTTATGTAGAGCAAGCAGCAGCATTCTCGGCATTCTTTTTAATACAACCATCTGATTCAAAGCAATTTCCGACATCCACTGTTATGATAAAGCGACAACGGCAGCCGGAAGATGCCACGCGAGAGAACTGAGAGAGAAAATACCAAAGAAAATTACGGCAAGTTTCAAGTTACTATGTAGCTAGCAGTAGGTAGTTAAGGACGGTAGGGCAGGAGATTTTTAACATAATTTGTAAGCCTGCGCGAAACGCATCAAAAAGGTACGAACGGGAGCGGAACGGAAGAAAACAGATGAACGAGAAATTTCCTGGTCGGAAAAGTGATACCCCAGTGCAGTTTAGTTTTAACGCGGTAGGATGATCGTTTTTCTCTTCCATCGAGAGCAGTTTCCCAAGGGGGGGCGGCATTACTACTGACGGAAGCGAGTGATGAAAAGAATCTGAATATAAAACGAGTGGCGGAACATCGGTATAAGTTTAACTGTTTCCAATCAAGCTCCTTCCAGTTTGGGATTGGCTGCATTTATAACTTTGTGTTTGTCAATTGACCTTTTTCTATGAAGTTTTACAACGTGAGTCTACGGCTGGATTTTGTTTTTGCCTGGGTGGTTGTTTCTTGAACGTGATTTTTTTCTTTGACAGTGAATGGAGATATGGTTCCAAATATACTACTCAAACATTTTCAACAGCGTGGTTTGATTCTCAAAGTGCATCGTTCCAAAATAAAATAATGGAAAAGCGAACAATTAAGCAACAATAAAGTGGAATTAAAAGCAATGTTCAAATTGTAGATTCCAGCCAATCTTTGTATTTGAACATCATTTTTTTTCAACATCGAAACTACATCGTGGTTTTGACGCGTTCGTTATTGGTTCGTTATCAACATTTATTTTTTGCTGTTAATCTAAGTAATATAAACATAATATTAAATCACAGAAAATTTTCTGAAAACGTTTTTACGAAGGTACTTATCAGATACTTGCTTATCAAAATCTAGCCAAAGAAAAATCATAGTAAAAATTTACTTAAATTTATTTTCCAACAAGAGAAATTGTGCATAACAAGGATTATAACGGGTGGCAACTAAAATTTTGGAATTTCTTTCTCAAGCTGTCTCAAAAAAGATCTGATGTACTGAACTTAAAGATACAATGTCCATTACTTAAAACAATAAGTGAGCATCTGTAAACGGTCTGATTTTTTTTCAAAAATTTCTAGAGTCAAATAACATTTCACTAAATAGATGCTCTTATATGCTTATTATGATCGTTTAATGACTAACTTAAATAATTTACGATGAATCGTCATCAGTATGTTATAAGAATGCTGTCAAGATGTAATTTGGACTTAATTTCAACTTTACACCATAACTATGAACTAAACTACAGTACAGATTGAAACTATGATTATAATTATCACCAAAAATTTCGAAAGCTGGGTTTTTTTGTCAATGAAATGATAAATTTCGAGTAAGAAAGAAAATTGCTCGATAATCTGGACATTTATTTATGTTTTCAAAATACTTTGATTTGGCAATGTAGACCATGTGTCTAATCCACCATGATGATTTTTGATGACTCCAACAGAGATGCTGTAAAATTGCAAACTATAAGAGAATTTTCTCTTTCATTTTTGAATCTTTATGAGTTGTGCATATTCTCCTCATAACAAACATTATTTAAAAATTCAATCTTTGTTATCTTTTGTTTGTTTGACATTTCTCAAAAAAGCATAACATGTTCATGTTGTTCTCAGACTACCCTTGCTTGGAGGTTGTTTGGTGGCCGAGAAGGCCGAGTCTGCAATTGTTTTAACTTTGGAAATACTCGATTAGAACCTATTTGTTATGGCTTGTTCATAAGCCACATAAACTCATTTTTGAAAATTTCAGACACCCCTCTTCACCCCTCGTAGACTTTTCTCCATACAATTTTTTGAAATTTTGTACCCATTTGGTCAATTCTTGGATCGTAAGTTTTTACCATGGTTTTTCATTCGGTGTAGAAGCATTTCATTGACACAAAATTTATCTTCAAACTACGCCGTATTCCGTTCAGTTTGAACGAAATTTTCACTTGTATAACCTTTTTTTTAATCAGTTCGTTTATTTGTTAGGCTCAGGCGTGTGTAACACTTTACGGAGCCGAGGCTTGTATAACCTTAGATTAACTTAGATTAACTTAACCCAACCAGAAGGAAACAACAATATTAGTTCATGTTTTGTTATTCAGGTACGCTATTTTTATAACACAGGTTGTTAGAATTAATATCGCGGATGTAGTTAAAATAACAGAAATTGTAACAAAAAATGCTCAAGAGGTAAGAAAATAATAGCAAACTATTAAATATACATAACATAAACAAAACAAACATTCAAACAGTTTTGTTACGATGTAGCAAAATCATATCAGCTATTGTTAGAATTAATCTTTTTCTTTACGCGAATTGTGTCCCTAGAAGGCATTATATCTTAATTTGTTATATGTATGTTATACAATTATCCAGATGGAAAGGTCTTTGACAAATTTCTATCAATTCAGCTAGTCGTAACAAGGTTAGTTATTTTTTTGTTATTCTTATGTTAAACCCTTCTGGTCGGGTAATGTAGCACTAAGAGTAACTGAAGCATCCCTCATTCTTGACTAAGAAGGGGTTCAAACTTCTATCAGAACATGCTGCCTACCCGAGAAATACACATTTTTTGTTCCAGTTGCCTGGATAATTTGTATGAGAGCAATCTCGCCTCCTTCCAGAGAGGGGAGGGGTCTCAAACCACTATATAAAAAGCATGTCTCCAAAAACCCCTAGATGGCAAATGTGGTTCCATTTGCTTGATTTGCTCTCGAGTTATACAGAAACTTTCCCCAGCAAAGAGGTCTCCTTTGCAAATCACCATAGAAACATTTCTCTCTTTTCAAAAACTTCCACATGCCAAATTTGGTTTCATTTGCTTTATTAGTTCTCGAGTTATGCAGTAATTTCAGTTTCTTTTGTATGAGTGTTCTCCCTTCTAGAGAGGGGATGGGTCTCGTACCACCATAGAAACATTTTTTGCCTCCAAAAAACCCCACATGCCGAATTTGGTTCCATAAGCTTGATTTGTTCTCGAGTAAAGCAAAAAATACAGCCCCCCTTTCAGAAGGCGGAGGGGTCTCAGTCTACCATAAACACATTTTTTGTCTTCAAAAACCTCCACATGCCAAATTGGTTCCATTTGCTTATTTAGCTCTCGAGTTATGCAGAGATTTCAGTTTAATTTGTATGGGAGCCCCCCCTTTCTAGAAAGCAAACCACCATAAAAACATTTCTTTTCTTCAAAACACTTTACATGTGAAATTTGGTTGCATTTGCTTGATTAGTTCTCGAGTTATGCAGAAAATTGTGTTTGATTTATATGGAAGCCCCACTTTCTGAAAGAGGAGGGATCTGGACATTTTTTGCCTTCAGAAAACCTCACATGTCAAATTTGGTTCCATTTGCTTGATTTGTTCTCGAGTTATGAAAAAATTTCGGTTTCATTTGTATGGAAGCCCCCCCTTCCAGAATTTTGGAGGGGTCTCAAACCAGCATAGAAACATTTCTTGCTGTCCAAAACCTCTACTTGCCAAATGTGGTTCTATTTGCTTGATTAGTTCTTGAGTTATGCAGAAATTTGTATGGGAGCTCCCACCTCCCCTCCTTCTTTCTTGAGAGCGGATTGAGATCTCAATCTACCATAGAAACATTACTCTCCTTCGAAAAACTCCACATGCCATATATGGATCCATTTGCTTGATTAGTTCTCGAATTATGCAGAAATTTCAGTTTCATTTGTATGGAAGCCCCCGCTTCAGAAAGGGGAGGGGTCAAAAGTCACCTGGGAAACATTGATTTCCTTCATAAACCTTCACATGCTAAATTTGATTCCATTTACTTGATTAGTTATGAAGACATTTGTGTTTCATTTGTATGGAAGCCCCCCTTTCAGAATGTGGAAGGGTCTCAAACCACCATAGAAATATGTTTTGCCGTAAAAAACCTCTACTGGCAAAATTTGGTTCTATTTGCATGATGAGTTCTCGAGTTATGAAGAAATTTGTGTTTCAGTTGTATGTGAGCCCCCTTTCCAGAGATGGGAGGGATCGCTTCCTGACCAAAAGAAAACAACAAAATTATTTCCAGTTTTGTTATTCAGTTACGCTATTTTCATAACAAAAATTTGTTCGAATTTAGATCGCAGATGTAGTCAAGATAACAGAAGTTGCAACAAAATATCCGCAAAAGGTAACTATGATACAGATATAACATAAACAAAACAAACTTTTCTTATTTTGTTATAAGTATGATCCGCAACTATCCACCAATTTAAACATTTAGTTGTAACAAGGTTTGTTATAGGGTTGTTATTTTTATGTAAAATGCTTCGGGTCGGGGAACTATCATAAAAATCTTCCCCGGCCCCAAAAACCCCTCCATACAAAATTTCAGGCCGATCGGTTCGGTAGTTTTTGATTCTATAAGATTCAGACAGACATACAGACAGACAGAAGTTCATTTTTATATATAAAGATGTTCGGAGATGCAGTAGAACTACCCGACAAGAAGGGTATAACATAAAAATAACAAAATTATAACAAACCTTGTTTTGAAAAACTGATAATGATACAAAATTGTTAAAGATGTTTTCATCTGGATAATTGTATAACACACTTATAACAAATTAAGATATAATGACCCACGAGGCACAATCTGCGTAAAAAAATGAATTAATTCTAACACAAGCAGATATGATTTTGAACAAAAAAAACTGTTACAAAGTTTGTTATATTTATATCTTAATTTGCTGTAATTTGGTTTCCTCTTGCGATCTAAATTCTAACAACCTCTGTAATAAAAACAGCGTAACTGAAACTTGAAATAATTTTGTTGTTTCCTTTTGGTCGGGTATCCATGGAATGATATCGATGGTGTCCGGGAATGAACATCTTTGAAAGAAGAATGTAACAAAACATTTTCCGGAATATATTTTGATCAACCAGCGACATTGGGATTTCAGTGTCAAAATCAGTTTCTCAGTTTATTCCAGGGCTCTTGTCTTCTTTCGGAACTTAATTCCGACTCTTTTTAATGTTTTTCAGTTGTAGTGGTAATAACCCTTGAACTTTTTTGCTTTTAAAATGTTCTACCGTATACTTTTTTTCCCAGACTTCTCCGAAGAACGTAAAACCGTAGTAGGAGCTTGTTGCTTCGACGGCAGTTTGAAGATATATGAGCAAGTATAAACAAAACTAAAAATACGAGAGAGAGAGTGAGAGAGAAAGAGAGAGTGCGAGCGAAAGAGAGAGAGAGAGAGAGAGAGAGAGAGAGAGAGAGAGAGACAGAGAGAGCTAACGCATACACACTCTCATTGCTCTTTGAGCTCAGTGATCTCCAAAAAATGCCAAAATTTTAGTTGCCACCCGTTATTCATAGTATTCATTTCAACCAATAATTTTGAATGCTGCTTTTTTGTCAATGATTTTGATGCAAATGTTGATACATTTTTAGTAAGAAAGAATGTTGCTTGATAATCATCGCAACTTTTTTATGTTTTAAAAATACTTTTCATGGACAGCATGATGATTTTTGATGATTCCTATAACAGGATGTTACTAATTTTTCACAATTCAACAGCATTTTCTGTTGCATTTTTGTGTCTTGTGCCAGGCATATGAAATTTTGCTTCGCCGTCTAAGCATTGAATATCCTCTGAATTCTGATAATGATCATATGATTTGGCCTACTGGCAATAATTTCTGTTCATTAGCTTTGTATAAGAGAATTCATAAACAGACTTTATTTTCAAATTCAATCTGTGTTCACATCTGTTGGTTTGACATTTCGCAAATTTGCATGCTATGTTCAAGTATTTTTGTAATTTTTTGTTTTACGTTTTAATAACATAATTTTTACTTTTTTGTTATTGTATAAAAATCATGAAGTACAAAGCATCTTCAGATCATATTATTAGTCTAACTAACTGGACAAAAATTTGTATCGTCACAAAGGTCTAAAGTGCACTGATCAACCAAAATTAAGATCAAACCCATCGTTTCCAATAATTCCCGACTTTCACGAACCAGGCAAACCCCCACACCTCGTTCCGATCACGCATGGGTTACATTTTATTTGAAAAAACAAACCGAAACCATCGGAACATAAAAAGAAACGGTTCAGTTGCACTAACCTTCCGAACGAAATTCTCTTGTAAATATGTAGAGATGAAACCTCTGACGCGATAATCCTTCCCAATATTTGTTACCCTACTGTTCACAAGGAGATGGCAATCGAAAATCGATCCAGGCACATGTTTTTCCAGACGGAACTTACCACGCACCCTCACAGTTTCGGTAAGCAAACAAACCTGAAAGAAGCAAGAGGTACACACCTGTTTTCACACGATAATGGCGTCATCTTCGATACACCTTTTTTGTTCGGTAAACTTATGGTTGAGGGGCGTTGAAAAAGAGACTTCATCTACTGAGCCCTCTCTTGTTGTGTTCAAAAGCGGATTAAGACACTTTCGGTGTAAATCGTGGTTTGAGCGTAACTTCATTCGTTATCCATGGAGATAACCAACAGTAGGCTAATCTTTTAGTGAGCAATCAACCATTGTTGACAAACACGATTTCCTCCTAATTCTCAAATCACTGTGCATTTTAGAGTAGTGAGAATAGCAAGCCATGTGAACAAAAATCTCCAATTCCATAAAGTCTATTTCTGGTAAACATATGTGATACGCTATACATATATAGGGAACACCCACCAGTTTACACGATGATGATGTTTTCGCAAACGTGCCCGTGTTATAAGCGCAGGATTATTGAATGGACTTATTTTTCATCCTTGATAGAGCTCTTATTTATCCGGAGATGTGCTTTGAAGCCAAATTTACTTCTTGGAAAAACAACATTTTTTACAATCAGAGCAGCGCTAATATAGGTGGGTACATGGCATATTCTGAGTTTTTTCGACTTCACAAAAGATTACGCCTACGGTGGTGGTGCGATTAGTTGAGGTTGAAGAAAGCGAAAAGAACAGCATTCTATTGGCGAACTTATTTACAATAAGTCGTTTCAATTACGGTACCCCCGACACCGCCTACATTGTTTCCTCACTTGATGTTTGAGGACGTTTTACTTTGGTATCTAAAACTGATCTCATTCACCAAGTTTGGTCTTGTCGTTAGCATGTTAAATGTTTCGATGATATCAAGCAGCAGAATAGTTTTACGACATTCTCTCGGCAAGACGATTGGTGTCGTGATCAACGAAGTCAGTTTCTTGAAGGCTTGCCTACAAAAGATACGTTTGCGTTCCGTTGACGTTTGACAGAAAACCTATGGGAAAACTGTCAAATTCACGCAAACACATCCGCAGCTATGAGTCTAGTAAGCGAACAGAACCGTTGTAAATATCCAAAAAATCGGAAGACTAGACCATTTGATACAAATACCGTTCAACATTGCTGCAATAATGTTATCCTATACATCCGCATTCGGTTGTCGATGAGCCGCAGTACATAAGGTCTGTATCCGCAATAATTTGGACACTCAAAAACTATAGCAACGCACACACACTTTATTTCTAATGTAACTGACTGAGTCAGGTTCGTACACAATTCCCGGGACCGTGTTGGGTGTTTGGCGCGGGAAAATTTCGATCTGTGTTCCGTCGATGAGTTCTGTCAACTTCTTCAGCTTTCCGGCGATCGTTTTTGAGTTCGTGTGGAGGAGGTAGCGTGACCCACGTCCCTTACGGGAAGCTTTTACACTTCTAGCTTCTTTCTCACCAATTGCCATTTGAACCGATGTCCCGATGGCAATGGCTCAGGAAACGGACACTCTCGATTTTCGTTATTCGTTCCTTCTGCTTCAACTTTACAGCGCAGCACAAGCACCATAGATTCACCCATCCCAAGTAACATCTGGCAAAACCATCCAGCTTTTTTAGGTATTACTAAAGTTATATAAACGCCCCTGGAAATCAATTTGGTTTTAAAAAGGGTACCAAGAGGTACCGATAGGTTCTATATTTTTGTCAGGTTTATGAGAACCTACACAGCTTCTTTACAACGATCTTGAAACCTCGTCTTCTAAAGTTTCTTTTACTCCTATCAAAGGTTTTATTTTGACTTTATGATCTCGTAAAATGCTGTTTCGAATGCCGTTTTAGGACTCATTCATATTATCTTATTATGGTCAACCATTTTGTCTCCAGAAAATGCATTAAACGGCAAATTGGGATTCAGGGAAGTCACCAAATGACCAAATAGTTTTATAGTAGCCATTGCAAAGATAAATTGGCTTTTTAGAAAAACTGTGATTTCTTCCATTCGCCATATTGAAATATAAGAAATCATTGAAATGTGGAAAATAAATACATCAAATATTAGATGTAATGCAAATGAACTGTAAATCGGAGACCAATTACGGCATTCTTTCAGATGACCTGATTAAATTCCATAAATTTTAAAGAAATTCATGGTTAATTTATCGAATATATTTGTTTCAATTAGGTTTTTGTTGCTGTAAACACGCATAATTTTCGCATTAATTTTCAGTTTTTATCGTGCCAATATTCACCATAAAATTAAATGCGCATATGATTTAGAGCATGATACGCTGTATAAAACTCGATTTGTTTTGGATATTTTAATATCAAACAAAACTACCCACTACACTAAAAAAATTTCTTAGATATTTTTAACTGTTAAATGAATCAGAAGAGCAGAGAATCGTACAAAGCAGAAAAACAAAAACCAACCACGATATCACAGCGAAGTTTGACAACTGTGGCCATTTGGCTTAATTTGTTTTCACAACCGTCTATAGCGTGGGCCACTTTGTACAAATTTCGGCTTTAAGGATGCATAGAGGAGTTGCTGGTGGACAAAACAGTTTTGAATGTAGTTTTATCAACAAATCCGGGAGGAGTGCTAAACGGCTGGAATAAAACTAAAATTGTTACTTGGTCATCCTCATTACGCATCCATTCCAGGAATCTTGCATTGCCCTGCGATTCTAAGGTTCTCCCTGGGGGTCCATCCGGTTGAACGAGGGGTCTGCCGGTCATTTAACCGGAGCTCATTACCCCTTTTTTAAATTCACTCCACATTTGTTATTTTATTAACGAAAAAGTAAGCGAAATTAAATTCGGTCCCTTTTTGACACCGACTAGCACTCGGGGTGCACTGATAATACCACACTATCTCAAAAATGTGTGTGTTGGTGTCGTATTGTTTTCTGCACTACCGCGTGATATTTGCAGCTATGTGTTTAGTTTTTTCACCACTCAGCACGTGGAATTTCACATTAACTTCACTATGCTGGTAAGAACACTACCAAGAAGAATCACGTGATCACCGAACTACCGATTTGAAAGTTTTTCAAGGCAAAATACGAGAAATTGGATGCGAGTAGTTCGTGCTTGTTGATATATTTCGTTTTGGTTGATCTTTTTCTACCTAATCTATTAGGAACCTGTCTGTTAACTATTAAAAGCAAATAGCGGGTGGCAACTAAAATTTTGAAATTTCTTTCTCAAGCTGTCAAAAAGATCTGATTTATTGAAATTAAAGACACAATGTCCATTCTTGATAAAAAAAAAAATTATTCATTTCAAAACGATCCGTAGTCGTGGCAATTCGTGGCTATTTTATTATTTTTGTACAACAAAGAGCTCAAAATCCTAAAGAAATCTTCGATTTAGCGACATTGAGGCAGTTTCGTCACTAGTGCAAAAAACCTATTGAAGTTCATTAAATATCCTTATGAAAATTAGCCACAAGGAAACGGTTTGAATTTCATAACATTACCTTATGAAATGCTATGATTGTTGTCATAACCATTCCTAGTGATTTACTTATTCAAATTGTTTGAGTTTCACTGTGCAACCTTATGAAATTTATTTACGCAACCTTATGATACGCATATGCGTTAGTATGCAAATTAATTATGTATTTCATATTATTATTATTCATGACAATAAAAATACAATGCAACTCAATAAGTGACGAGAATACTTAATTTATTCTCTATTTTAAATAATGCATGTAGGAATCGTACAGGATTTCCGAGAATCCTGAAAATATTTCTTCGGTATCGCCTATTCGGAACTACCATTAGCCGTCTTCTTTGAAAAAGTCCCCCTCCGTCTTGCAATCGCTCCTCCACGAGGATCTCCTCTTGCGGGTAGGATTTGATGATGTCGGTGGTGATCAGATTGTAATCATTCTGAAAAAAAGGTTTGCATTGTAACATCAACAGCTGGAACTTCTGGGAGTTTTCATTCTAACATAAACATGGTTTCACTGAAGAATGATATTAGATACTCACTGTCAGTTACAGCATTTCCGGAGGTCGTCTTCATTCGTCCGTAGCCTTGGCTTATTTCTACGCAGAAGGTGAAGCTGTTTGTATGTGTCAGCCGCCAATGGAGCACTAACGGCCATAACATCAAGAATTTCTCCTCCCAATTTGATACATTTTTGAAGAAAATGCTGTTGAGTATAAGTGAAATAAGGATTGAAAGAAATACTATACAATGGCAAAGTATGGGGAATTAACGTGTCCAAGCATGGTGTTTAAAGCGTCGTGCAACCTATTTTGGTTTGTAGTGATAGGTAAACTTGGGAAAATTTCGCCTTCTTTTAAAAAATTTAATCCTTCTTCATCGGTGACTTCAAAAGTGCTTCGGTGCTTAGCTTTGCGCTGATATCCCTTGAGATTCTATCCAGGTTAAATTTTGGGGTTATCTAAAATAGAAGGAAGCAAAATGATATTTTTGTCTGGGAGTCAAGAATAACCATACCGACTGAAGTGGGAGAAACAAAGCGAAAAATTGGATGAAAAATAACACGCGTGAAGATGCGCCTTTAAGATTTCACATACATTTCATACATACACAAATTGGATCAACCACTGGAAGCTTTGAATTAGCACTTCCAAGGAGAGCGATTATGATAAATATAATAGATTGCCAAATTTAGGGTTCCCAGTGATTGGTCACTGCATCGAATTGTTTCTTTCTACGTGTGTAGGCTGTATATCAGCTGAAAAATCACGAGATCATCAGGATTTACCAAGAGTATCCAAACAATAACTTGCGTCTCGGTTTTTGCCATTTCATACATATACCTTATGATTATTTTGCACAAACAACAGTCATGAACTTCATAAGGCAGTTTAATGAAAATTATAAGAATGACTTTAGAAAATCATTACTACTAACTGAGAAAACCATCGTTGCACACATGGTTATTACAAGGGCCTTATGAAATCAAAATAAAGTGGTCTCATGATGTTTCATAAGGCAAATTTTATGAAATTCAATATGTTTTTTACGCCAGTGCGTTGGGTTGTGGTTTTTGGGAACAAATGAGATCGACTGGGTATTCTGGAACGATTGGGTTGTTTGCGTAATGCATTGATGCTTTTTCTGGCCAAAACACGTTTTGTCAATCTGCATGATGTTTGTGTAGAAACGGGATCAAAATTTTCTTCAAACATTCGTTTTGGTACACATCTTGATTGATATCCAAACCAGCGGTTATAAAATACCTCTCTCGGAAATGGCAATGTACTGCATCCCTTTCTGTTCAAACTTACTTCTAAACTTATATTTTATTTTCGGAGATGTAACAGAACTATCCATGGAATATTATCGACCGTTTCCGGAAATATAGGTCTTCGAAAGAGGGAAGTAACTTTCGTCTTTCTAAACAAAACAAAATCCGGGATAATTGTTTATCAACCAATAGCGATAGGCTTATTTTGAAGATTGTTTTACCAGCCTCCCGAAGATTTGGGTTTCAATTTGCGCCAACTTGCGAAAATACGTTTCTGGGAGGCCAGAGTCCTGGAATATCTGGGAAACCCTTGAAACCGGTAAATACATAAATCTCATACTAGATTACCACGGTCTTACCTTACTTACAAGGAAGTGAATATAATATATCTTGGGAAACGAACTTTTGATCCAAAGCCTGGAGGACCGAGTGTGATATACAACATGGTCAGCTCGATGCACAGAGAGTCTGCGTGTGTGTATATGTGTAGGTAGTGTATGTGTGTAACGGAACTTCTAACTCAGTTTCCTAAGCAACTACTGAACCGATTTGAATGAAACAACTGCCAAATAAAAGGTACTGTAGTCCTTTACTTTGTTTTGAATTATTGGAATCGGTTCACTGGTTCCGTAAATTCCCCGGGGAGCTGGCCTAGGATCAAAACCCATCATAAGTCCAATAGTCATGATATCTAAAGTCCAGTACTACATTGGCCACATCCGGGTTGATGTTCCGGCTACTCTCGGGGAAGTGGCCAGATTCAGATTTGGATCAAAACTCATCATGTGCCACATCCAATACCTCAACAATTAAGGCAATGGTGATCAAGTTCCCAGGACCACAATGACAACATCCGGGTTCTAATTCCTAGTACTCCCAGGTAAGCTTTAAAAGGGTCAAATCTCACGATAGGTGGATAAACTTAAGTGTTTATTTTCAAATAAATTTACATGTAATTTGAGAATAAATGCAATGTAGTAATCCATATGTAATTTCGATTGGTTACTGCATGGTCTTTCGAATCATCCAAAATATTCGGAATATCTGAAGAGTTGTGTATCACTTTCGTTCTAGAGTGACACGGTTTTTACCATACAGTTTTTCAAAGTAAAAAACATGTATTGCTAAGAAACCCGATTGTTGATGCAATGCTCAGTTTCCTTAAAGAGAAACGATCCTGCATCCTGGCTCCTTGGAAAGATGCACTGCCGCTTCGCATTTTCAAAGTGATAAATATCAGTTATTGTTGTCTTTTCATACGTTAAATTTATATCACCATATTTACGGCGTTTTACAAAGCAAGCGAATGAAGTTTTGTTTTTGTTTATCTTCCAGAAGTTGATAATTAAAATCCAAAAATTACAATATTGACAAGCTGAGTCGAATGGCACATATTATTCGATACTCCAAGCTTCGGACCAAAAGTCATTTTTTCAAGCGATGGGTATACCCTTCTTTTATAAAAATATGTAAAAAATAGACACACATATTGGAATATATCGTCACAACATTATAATGACTTTACTTGATATCGTTTGAATTTTCGTAATTGAAATTTGCATGAAAATTGTAGCAGACACTAATAATAAAAATCGACCATTTCTACAGCTGATTTATACAGAAAATTTATTTATTTCGAATATTATTACTAAATCTTAAAACTATTAATCATTATTTTTCATATACTTGCATCATAAAAACTTGAAAATCGGTCTTATGGTACGGAAGTTATAATTTCTTTGATATTTTCTAAGATTTAGTTTTTTGGACCACCCTATTTAAAAAAGAAACACCCTAATGACAAAACAAAAAATTCGAGTAAAATATTTTTCGAAAAGGAACAAGCCTACTTAGCATTGTAGAATTCTAGGATCAACTTCATCTTTTTGGTTTGGAATTGCTGAATTATCTAATTTTAGGAATGTTCCGGAACTTCCTGAAGACCATGACTTATAGTCGTAGTTTCTCCACATCGCTTGTATGTTTTCAAAAGAATCGTAAACTGTTTTCAAATGGTTTAGAAAAGAATCGTATTGCTTTAGGACGAGACTATTGAAATTAACATTTTATCGGATGTAAACGAGGCCTTAAAGCGGCCATATCTCGAAATCGTGGCCTGATACGATAAATTAGATAAAATTTTTGAAATCAGCGGTACAAAATTGGAATTGAATGTGCGTTGACTCAGTGAATCCTTGTTGTTCATGGCACGAGAAATATAACGCAGTCCTTTTGTGTCCATAATTTTGGGCTGCTTCTCCAATACCTTGCTTGCTAGTAGTTGTTCGGTATCTTAGAATATGGTAAACAGTCGAAGCCAGAACATTTTTGCTTTGAAAATGTTATACCGTACACTTTTTGCCGAGAATTCTGTGCAGTTCGAAGACGCTCACGAAATGCTTCTTTTTTCGATGGTATTTTGAGCAAAACTGAGCAAGTATAAACAAAACAAAAAATACCAGCAGCAAGAAAAGAGAGAAAGCCAACACATAAACTCTCTTATTTCTCTCTGAGCTCGTTTGTTGCTGACCAAGGGGCCTCGAAAAAAAAATTCAAAATGTTAGTTGCCACCCGATAAATAATAAAACGGATTTATGATACTAATCTCACTATATTCTGTTGTGCATGAAAACTACCCGCAGTCTTTTTTAGGTCGCATCATCTTGCATGTCTTTTGTACAACACGCTTCAACATGCTGATGTAAAATACACTGTTTTTGGATATTTCGTGAATTGCACGTAGGCACATACCCAAGTAACAATTTCAGTTTTATTCCAGCCGTATAGCACTCCTCCCGGCTTTGTTGATGAAACTACATTCAAAACTGTTTTGTCCACCAACACCTCCTCTATGCATCTTTAAAGCCGAAATGTGTACAAAGTGGCCCACTCTATAGACGGTTGTGAAAACAAATTAATAAAACCTTTCTAAGACCATAAAGATTTTGAAAATGTGCTAGTGAAAGATGTTATGACCACTTGAGAACCATCATAAAACCTATTGGCCGCCATAAAAACCAGGATAGGGCCGAATGGCCACAGCTGTCAAACGGCGATATCGTGGTTGGTATTTGTTGTTCTGCTTTGTTCGATTCTCTGCTCTCCTGATTCATTCAACAGTAAATAATGATGATGTTGTTTTGAGAAGGAAATAATTTCTCATCACCATGAGGCTCTAGGAGTAGACAGCAATTTTTGCTAGAACAAAGTTGTTAAGAGAAAGTATTGATAGTTCCGTTAGCTCACGGCATGCGGTGAAAATTGAATAGAAGTAGTTTGAAATTGAGCGGATGGCATTGT
Source organism: Aedes japonicus (assembly GCA_034211315.2). NCBI lineage: Eukaryota > Metazoa > Arthropoda > Insecta > Diptera > Culicidae > Aedes > Aedes japonicus. The sequence goes on from JASCZW010005311.1 coordinate 278,077, forward strand.
GAGGTAGTATTTCGAAACAAGAACACAATTTTTTACCAAGCATCCCCATGCGGGGTAGGTCAAGGCATGATCAAATGCACCACCTTGACTGGTAAAGTAGTAAATAATGGCTAAAAAAAAGCTCAAGTGTTGCGGGAAATTATGTTTGATAGCAAAATATATATAACAAATAGAGTTTTTTTTTATAGCGTATCATGCTCCAAACCATATGCGTATTTAATTTTATGGTGAATATTGGCACGATAAGAGCTGAAAATTAATGCGCCTCGGAAATTATGCGAGTTTACAACAACAAAAACAAAATTGAAAGAAATATTTTCGATAAATTAATCAAGAAACTTCTAAAAATTGATGGAATTCAATAAGGTTATCTAAACTAATACCGAAATTTGTCTCAGATGTACAGTCCAATTGTATTACATTTAAAATTTGGTGTATTTATTTTTCCACATTTCAATTATTCCATATATTTCAATATGGCGATTGCAAGAAATCACAGTTTTGCCAAAAAGCCAATTTTTCTTAGCAATGGCTACTATAAGACTATCTGGTCGCTTGGTACCTTTCCTCAATGCCAATTAGCCGTTTAATGCATTTACTGGAAGCAAAATAGTTTTAAAATGCTTTTTCAACTGACCATAATAAGATAATATGAATGAGTCCTAAAACGGCATTTCAAAACAGCATTTTATGAGTTTACAAAGTCAAAATAAAACCTTTGATAGGAGTAAAAGGAATTTTAGAAGTCAAGGTTTTAAGATCGTTGTTAAGAAGCTGTGTAGGTTCTTATAAACCTGACAAAAATTTGAAACCTATTGGCATCTCTTGCTGCCATAATAAAACCGAATTGATTTCTAGTGGCTTTCATAAAACTTTAGTAAAATTTAATAAAGCTGGATGGTTGTGGCAATGTTACTTGGTGTTATTTCAAGAGATTTTTGAGCTAAGAACATTTTCACATCTTTTTTTAATGAAAATATACGCGCAAATAGATTGTTTTTCCATTTTTTTTTTGTTCGTTCGAGCAGTATTCCGTACTTTGATCCACCGTGAGCTTAGAAAATTTCCTGTCGAACGTTGCAGTCACCATAGCTTCATTTGCACGAAATTTTTCGAAAACTTGTGACTTCTTTTTCATCGAGAAATGAATGTAATCGTCGATGAAAGATACGAAATAGCGTGAACCATCGATCGGACCACAGACGTTCAAATTAATCCTTTCAAAGATTTTCGGCGCACGTTGACGTGTTCCGTCGAAGGGCTCGCGGCATTACTTGCCCTGCACAAACGGTTCACAGAGTCCTGTCCTCGCTGGCTTGGAATTGATACCAATCACCATACCGTGTCGCACCATTGTCGAGATTGCTTGATGGTTGAGGTGGCCCACCCTGCGATGCCACAAATTACTCACCTCAGCTTGGCATAAATTCGCATAGGAGTTTTGAACTTTACCATCCAGCTCGTACAGACTTCCTTTTATTAATGTCGTGGCAACGATCGTATCATCCTTCAAGTTTGATTACCGCAGAACAGCACCGAGATCCCAGCCTTGGCCAGTTTCTAAACCGACATCAAGTTATCTCGCAAATCTGGTATGAAAAAAACATCGTTGATCTTTATGGAAACTCCTTTGTTACTCAATCCTTCGATGGTGCCCTTCTTCCGTGATTCCAAAGTTTGATCAACGTTGATAAAGATGGATTTAGACAATTTTCCCAACGACTGCAGCCTCATTCACCAAGTGATCGCTCGATCCAGAGACGAGCTTGAAGACCAGCTGTCCTTCACCGCTTCGGAGTCCTCCTGTGCGAACGGCCACGTTTGCTTCGTTCGAACCTTCAGCCGGCAATTCTTCTTCGTGTGCCCTTTCTTACCGCACTGGCGGCATTTGCCTGCGAATTTCACCAGCAAAAGCAGTGGAATTATCGTTCGTGTCTTCTTGGTGTCAGTTGTGTTGTTTCACCTCTTCACCTAAGGCCTGTACTCGAAAAAAATGCACCAGACAAAAGTGGTCGCCAAAAATTTATGTTAAATTGGATTTTCTTGAATCTTTCAAGGAATGAACTAATACATATGGATTATGTTTCCGCGTAATTACTTTATTAAATTTCCTTTCCATTGCTGAAAGCCCGCACCTTCCCTTAAGACCCCTTATTACATTTTGTGCAATGGTGGAGCCGACCTTTTTGGTCACTTTCATCTATTCTTTCTTCAACTCCAGCTCGTTCTTAAGCACCTTGGACGATTTTCGTACTTTGCCCTTCATTATAGCCCAAAATCTTTCCACTGGACAAATCTCTGGTGAATTTGGGGGGTTGACGGTTTTTTAGACAAAAACAACGTTATTGTCTCTGTACCAATCCAACGTCGATCGCGCGTAATGGCATGATGCCAAGTCCGGCCAAAATAATGTCTCGCCTCCGTGGGACCGCAGGAAGGGCAACATACGCTTCTGGAGGCACTCGGTGCGGTAAATTTCACTGTTGAGGGTACCCGTTGTGATGTACGGTTTACTCAGTTTATCGCATTAGCATATGGCCTGCCAGAGCAAGTATTTTTAGTGAATTTGCCCACTTTCTTCTTCCTTATGTCTTCTGGAATATCAAACCATGATTTGGCAACGTAGAACTCCAGCCCCGGTATCAGCTTTGCGTCTGCCTTGATGTAGGTTTGGTCATACATAACCACACACGCCGGTTTCATTAACCACTCTCGATACAGCTTCCTTGCGCAGGATTTGGGCGTCGTGTTTTGTTGATCACGCCGGTTCAGTGCCTTGCGGACCTTGAATACACGAAACCCGTGGTTTGCTGAACGAACCAGGCGGAACCCTTCAGAGCCGCGTCGCAAATCGAAAGGTTCGGATTACACTTGAAATAATCCAACACCTTCCGGGCCTTCACAGGGTCAGCTGTCTTCGATTTTCTTCCACTTCCAGCCCGCCGCTCGGTCGTCTGGGACTCCTTAAACGATTTTACTACCCGAGACACAGTTATATGGGTGATTCCCAGTTGTCTTCCGATCCATCTCATGGTCGCAGTCGGATTTTCCATGATGTCGCGTAAAATTCTCCGGCGGTTTTCTTCTTGTTTCGATGACATCTCAAAACCACTGAACCAATTTGTTATAAAATTTCGCATATTTAATCAATTCATTCCAAATTAGTTATACTCAGATTTTCATCAATTTTTACCCACGGACAAAACAGTTACACACGGATAAAAATGGTGCATTTTTTTCGAGTACAGTCATAAAAGCCATTGCTTCACCTCGTCTACCGTCAGATCATCGTCACCGAGATTCTCCAGAGTAGTTATCAATGGGTCATACGATTCTGGAAGCGCCCCATACAATGTTACCATCATATCAGGCGCCTTCAATTTCGCACAATCCACCCGTAGTTGTCAAATATGGTCATCGAAACATACAAAATGTCTCCGCATAGATTCGCCTTCCTTCATCTTCAAACGCCCAAGTTGCTTTCGGATCAGTTTCTGCGTCGCTAGCGATTTCTTGGTAAATGAGTTTTCCAACGCCTTCCACATCTACTTCGCCGCTCGTTTTTCACGGACAACTTCGAGGCAATCGTATCCAAGGCAGCTGATAAGGGATGGTCCATTAATTATGTCACGTAGTATGGGGGGTTTTGGAAAACCTGACGATCCACCTAACGAAATTAAGGTCCATACAAAAAACGTGACAGGGGGGGAGGCGGCATTTATTTAAAGTCACTTTTACGTGACGTAATTAATGGACGTTCCCTACTCATGGATTTCGCCTTCTTGTCCACCTCGTAGAACTTCGCATTTTCCACAGCTTCCACTCCCATCGCGTCCAGATACATCCATACATGAAAGCTCCAGTTATGGAATCTTGGTCCTCTGTGAAGTTGAGGAATTCCGTCCACCGAATTCTTATTGCCTGGGTCATTAATCTCTAAGAATGAGATACCGAAATGACGAAAGAGTTGACATGTGACATTGTAAACATGGGTAACTTCAACTGAGGTTTATTGCCAAGTAACTGTGAAAAATTAAAAGTTCTACACGCTATTTCTAAACAACCCAAGTTTGAGTATGATTGAATCAAATTCGTCGAAAGTATGACTACTCAAAAGTGAGTAAAGATGGTTAGGAGTAACACGTTGACAATTAGTAAACATCGATCGTATTCAAATCGAAATTGGCCGTTTGTCTTCTTACCACTACGAACTATCTTTACTCACTTTTAAGTAGCCATACTTCCGACGAATTTAAATCAATCGTTCTTAATTTTGGGTTGTTTAGAAATAGCGTGCAGTAAAAATGGGGACAGGGACGTAGCTAGGGTATCTTGATTGCCACAAATGCTGACTTGATTACAGTTTTTCGAAAATTGGAAAACAATGGCGTCACCCGAAAAGCAACATCGCGAATTGATTTTGCACAAGCACCTCAACTTTCTCATTGCGACATCTGAAAAAAAAACTCGGAATCGTGAAGCCAACGGTGAGTCATGTGATTAAACATTACTACGAAACTCTGAGCATCGAACGGAAGGAGAAATGCGGTCAAAATGGATGTTCTATCGGTGATCAGGATCACAAGCGTGTCGTGAAAGCGTTTGAGCGGAATCGCAACTTCAGTCAGGGATGTGGCCAAAAAGTTTAATCTGTCCAAGTCTTTCATTCAGAGACCAAAACCGGAGGGACTGCCTACGTACAAAGTTCAGAAGGCTCCAAATCGTTACGAACAGCAAAATGCGGTGGGAAAGTCACGAGCACGGAAACTGTCCAGCCAGATGCTGACGAAGCCTCATTGTCTTATCATGGATGATGAGACTTAACGTTAAGGCGGACTTCCGATGCAGCTTCTGGGGATACTGTATCTTCACCGTCCAGCACAAGTTTGACGTTCCGAGGCGTCAAAGCAGAAACTTTCAAACTTTGCCAAGAATACATGATTTGGTAAGCGATTTGCTCATGTGGCAAACAGAGTGCACCGTTTGTGACTACCGGAACTGTAAACGGGAGATCAACCTCAAGGAGTGTCCACAGAATCGTCTGCTTCCTCTGTTGAAGCAACTCGAGGTCCCTACGATCTTTTCACCGGATCTAGCTTCGTGACACTATTCAAATGTTGTCCTGGAGTGATACAAAGCCACAAGGACACGAATCCTCCCAACGCACCGGAACTAAGCCCATCGAAATATACTGGGCTATTTGAAGCAGGCATTACGGCAAGCATCCCAAGGAGGTCAAATCTGAGGAAGAAATGAAGAAAAAGTGGGTTTCCGTACAGAAAAAGAACCTAATGAGTGAAGTTAAGCGTAAGGTGCGATCGTACGGTTATGGTATTGAAGTTGAATGAATAAATATGCCAAGGCTTACTAATGGGTTATACACAGATAAAATAAACATTGAATTTTCGCGTTATCTAAGCACACAAAGAATGCTAGATTTCCAGAAAATAATGGATAGTTCATGAATTTAAGCCAGATAACGCCTGAATCCAGCCTGTTGTATGAAAGATGCAAATATGGTTGTATGGCACATGAAAAGTTCAAACAATTTCGTAGTTTACGTCTCCTTTAGCTTGGATTTAAACGAGGGATATTTACACGCTTGTTAAAATTAATTATTTTCTGTGTATATGATTGAAAGGATCTGTCAACTAGGTAATTTTCTTCAGCGTTTTATCCGTGATGCAATTTGATGTGGGACACCCTTTACGACCATCGCCGGCAACAGTGCCACGCCAAACAAGGGATTCTCAATTTCGGAACTTTTCCAGGGCATCCAACTCAATGATAGTGCGCTCAGGAACAGGATGGCAGGAAGGGAAATTCTTCCATCTTAATCAACTTCGAGAGAAATTCAGTTTAAAATTTGTTTGCGAGCAAAGTTTGGAGTCGTTGAAGGGCTTCGAAACGCAATTTAGCAGAATTAATAATAAAAGGTCAGTTCAGGGTTGTTGAATGTAGGCAACGGATGACGCCTCCTTTTGTCCTTGTGAGTGATAAAATCAAGCATCAAGTACAGGTGTCATTAGCTTTGGTGAATCGCTCATCTGCTGATGTAAGAATTGTGCCTCACCTTTCTACTGCTTTTTTCATCACTCACCTGATGGAAAAAGTTAGGAAAAGGGATATGACTGGAACCGTTAGTAAAAATAGCAAATGATGATGAGGATGGGTTGAAAGAAACCAAACATAAGTTTAAAGATCTTTCTTACATTGGTAGGAACAATAATGTATCCCTTATAGTTTATGTCCTTTGAAATCAAAGTATTTCTTTACGGGCTTCTTACAAAGAATTAATCAAATATTCTTAATCAATTAAAACCTGCTACATACTAAATTATCAAAAGACCCATAGTTGGATTCAAACTATGAAGAATCAAGTTTAAAGAAGATTCAAAATGCTGAATATTGTCCATATCATAATGTCAGCTACGTCCTTTCAAAGCGTCAATTAGAATGCACCAGTTTTGATTTGAAAATAAGTGTTTGGGACCGGAAATTTTTACTCTTAATTCCTGATCTGTACAATTTATCATTTTGTCCATTTAATTCCACTCACTTCATCTTCCCTACCTTTTCTGGGAGAAAATTTATTTTCTATTGTTGCCAGGGACGATAGAACTATGACATACAGAGGTAAACAGGGAACAGGGAAATAAAAGTTTTTCTTTCCATTCCCTCTCGGCGTCTTTGTCTCCTTGTGAAAACTGGGATGGATTGTTTCAGACTTTGAATTGACGTCACCAGTACTGCAGTGGACATTGGATGGAAAAGTATCCGAAGCTAATGAAATCCTCTAGTTTTTCAACACAGTGGGCGAGGGGCCAAAATTAGCTTTGTATGGGACCGATCAAACCCTTTTGAAAAAAAATGATAAAGTATATGTATATGAGATATAAATAAGTTTATTCGGTCAAATTTGTGTAATTTTAATTCCATTCAGTGAACCTCGATTTTAATTCAATTCCAATCCATTTACGTATTTTAAGCAAGCAAAACAGAGTCCACCCTTTTATGTGTATTTTTGCAGCGCCGTGCACACATCTGCAAATTTTGTTTGTTTACTTTTATTTGCTCCTTGATCCTCTATACATAACAATCGACAAAGTTATATAGAACGGCTTGAAAATGTTTTTATAAGGCGTCAAACTTCTTAAGTGAGTGTAACAATTGTCGGCATTGTTAATTCGGTTGAGTCGATCCAATTTAACTGCGTATTAAAAAACTTTGTTCGATTATAGGCTTCGAAAACAACAGCACTTTCGAGTGTATGTGGTTTATGTGACGGTAATTTAATTAAAGCTTTAAAGCAAAGTTTTCACATGAATATAAACAATGAAGAGTTTTGACGGAAGAATATATATAATGAGAGGTTTGGAAATCGGCTGACAAGTACAGTCCATATTGCCAAAGCCAACGTGTTCTCTATCTCCTGTACTTTACTAATATGACAATCGCGTTAAAGAATCAATATTGTCTAAATACGTACATTCTTCTCGTAAAAAGAAATCATACTCTACTCCGCAATTTTCAAAAGGTCAACTGCATACTGAATATATATACCGACAAAATGCCAAGCGCAAACTTCATCAAAGCATTATTTGCCAATAAAAAAAATCGAGAAAAACCCCCCTTCAAACACTTACCTCACAAAACCTCATCTCAACTCTTCCATCTTAACCACGTTGGAAGATGTACCTGTTCAGATTCCATCACCACATAGTCATTAAACCCTTTCAAAGCTCTTCTCAACCGCCCTCTAGCAACCTCCTCTGGCCGTCCCATCGTCACTTTGTTTCTGCTTCGTATAACCTTCACTTTAAGGACTATCCCAGTCACGCTCCCATTCGACCAGCCGGATTCCAGGTCGGATATATGCTGTGCTGATCGGCCACAGCTTTCATACTTTCCCATTTCCAGCAGCTTTTTCCTTTGAAGCTTTTATCCCAGGTCAGAAGAAGAGGTGGAACCACATGAATCGCAAAACAGTTTGGAGGTGCTGTTTCTACAAAACAAGGCGTTTCTGAAGAAAGACGGTGTTGTTATTGCGACGGCATCGATGAAGGGCAATCTCTACGAGTTTAGCATCAAGATGAATGAATCGATTGCAAACGTTTAACAGGTAGATGAGCTTTGCCACCGCCGCCTTGGGCGTCTCAGCCAAGGTGGCATGGCCAGGATCGGCCAAAATGATATGACAACCGGTGTAGATTTCAAGCCTGGACAGATTCGATTCTGAAACGCCTGTGCCCAGAGTAAACAATGCCGGGATCCTTTCGACGAAACACGTGAAAGAACGAAGCGACCCCTCGAGCGGGTGCAGTCCTATGTATGCGGCCTAATCGATCCACCGGCTTGGGATGGGTCCAGGTATTTTGTGTCGTTCATTGACGATAAAACTCATTTCGCCATGATTTACCTCATGAAGTGGAAGTCGGAGGTCTTCGAGAAGTTTCGGAGATACGAAGCGGAGGTGACTGCTCAGTTCGGTATGCGGATCTCGAAGCTGACTATACACCAAGGCAGGAAATACTGCTCGATAATGCACCTGCTGAATGTTGGATTTGATCCAAACCGGACCTATCAAAGCTACGAATTTTTGGTTGCAAGGCTTATGCGTGGATTCCTATGCAACTCCGCAAGAAGTTAGACAACAAAAGCCAGAAACTCATCTTGATTGGTTATGCCCCCACTGGGTACCGACTCTGGAATAAGAAAAGCAGGAAGGTGGTTATTGCTCGTGACGTCTGTTTCGACGGGACGTGTTTCCGTACACATATGTGCCTAGAAGAGAGGAGAAACAGTTATTGGTGTTACCTTCGTACGAGCAAGAAGGGGAAACTGAACCACATGTGCCTAAAGCGGAGAAGCATACCGACGAAGAAGAAGATTCAGACATTAGTGAAGACATCTTCGAGGATCCAGAACAGGACAAGCCAACTGGATCTACAACCGTTGCGCTCCCTTCTCAAATAGAAAGACGCGAAGCGCATGGCGAGTCGTCAAGGCGTGGTAAACGAGAATGCTGGTCAATTTATGGACTATATTTCTGGTTACCGAGCAACCTCTGTCACATAAAGATATTTCTCGAACCTACCAAGAAGTGATAAGTCGAGAGGATCGATAGGAGTTGCTGAAAGCTATTCAGGACGAACTGGAAGCAATGGAAAGCAACCAGGTGTGGAAGGTGGTACCATGCCCCACCAACATAAAGCCTTAGACAATGAAATGGGTTTTTCGTGTCAAGGAGAACGAACAAGGACGAGCAGTTCGGTACAAGGCCTGACTCTTCACAAAAGGTTTCATCCAGAGACCGGGACTGGACTACGAAAAAACGTACGCTCCAGTAGCCAAGCTTGCGACAATCAGGATCATCCTTGCAGTAGGCGTCCACGAAGGTTCTTCTTTGACCAGATGGATGTGAAGACAGTATTCCTACACGGCAAGCTGTAGGAAACTATTTACATCTGTGCTCCTGACGGTGTGAAATCAGCGCCGGGATGGCTTGCATGCTGCGAAAGCCGCTCTACGGACTAAAGCAAACGCCACGGTGTTGGAACCAGAAGTGACCCAGTGAGATCGAGAAGATGGGCTGTGTTCGGTCGAAGCGACTACTGCCTGTACGGCGGGTACCGCGTGATGGTGACGAACTGTATATCATCTTATACGTCGATGATCTTCTGATTGCGGAAAGAAACTTGGACATCATTATCCAGCTAAAGAAGAAACTATCCTCCGTGTACGCAATCGCCGATTGTAGCGAACTACGACATTTTCTCGGAATGCGGATCAGCCACAACCGTAGTGGGGATCTATGAGGCTATCGCAGGAGACCAGCATCGTGAAGGTACTGAATCGTTTCACCATGAGCGACTACAATTCGACAAGAAGTCCGACTATGGAAATGGCCTACAATTTCCACGAGATGGGCCTACCGCTTAAGAACCATATCGAGAAGTGCTCGGAAGCCTGATGTACATCATGCTCTGTGTCAGGCCAGATGTGAGTTATCCTGTCGAATACCTCGGCCGGTTCCAGCAGAGCTCTTCAACCGTGCAATGGACTGCACTGAAGCGAGTGGTGCGATACCTGAGCAGGACCAAAAAAAATGAATCTCGATTACCGGAGCAACAGCGAAGCAAAAGTGCTCATCGGCTCCGCTGACGCCAATTGGGCGGCCGCACTTTTGGACCAAAAATCCGCTTCATTTTCTACAGCAAGAAGCAATCAACGGTTTCGTTGTCGTCAAGCGACGCTGAGTACATAGCTCTCAGCGTAGCAACAACAGATGCCGTGTAGATCAGCCGGTTTCTGGAAGACCTCCAAGTAGCTGCCAACCCTGTGACGATTTACAAGGACAACCGTGGATGCGTTGGTATGGCGAAGAACCTGGAAAGTAAAAGGACGAAACACATTGACGTGAAGCATCACTTCATCCAGGATTTGGTTGAGAACTTTACGGTGCGCATCGAGCCGATTGGTACCCGTGATCAACTGGCGGATTTGTTTACAAAACCCCTGGAAGCCAATCGGTTCTAACTGCTGACATCAAATTTAGGAATGTCGGATTGAGAGGGGGTGAAAAACAAAGTAACGAAGTAGTTCAGTATACACAGTAACAAAAAACAAAGTAGTTCAGAATAGACCGATAGCCGTCGTCCGAGATACCATGGCCACGATTTAATAACAAACTCGTTGCAAATGTTATTGGTATATAAGCATGAGTACCACGATAACGAATAAACAACCCGGGAGGGTATAAACATGATTTTTTCACCCAGTACTGTTAGTCTATATTCTATCGTCAAGATCGTCACATTTAATTAGTAATACCGTTTCTGTGACCCGGCTATTTCCTGCTCTGCGAGTATTACCTACCTCTTCTTATAAGTAGACAGTCCGGCTCTTTTTTAGCTAGATTCCCCGTTTGTAGGCGAGACTCTCAGCTTTTTCGCATTTTTTTTATTCGTTTATTATCCGTCGGCCTATTTTCTCACAACGTGGTGACAGTAACCGACGCCACGAGGAAGACTCCGCCAGCTCGACCCTACACATCGAACCCATGAACACATGCGCTGGGACCAACGGTTTTACTTCTGTTTCGAAGGAAGACGTGATCAGAGTTTTTTCGTCTCCGAAAATCCCAACGGCATCGATTGGAATTGATACCAGACACACTGGAGTGAAAAGCAACCACGCTTACCACTACACCACCGAAACCGTCGTTTTTGTAATATCTCGAACGGAGACGGTAGGATTCTGGAACACCTGGCCACTCTTCTTGTTTCTCCCCCAATTCAGGCTTCCTAGATGTCGACAATTGTCCCCCAAACACTTAATATGTCATTAAAAGTTAGGTTGCTAAATGCTGGCAACATTTTGATTCGTTGCTCCTTTCGCTTGGACGCTATTTTAATAACTGAAGAGAACATGAAAAAAAAACTGTAATGCCTGGAACAGACATACAACGTACACCGTTGTACTCCTTTAGTCTAGTACGTGTTTTTCGGCACTGGATTAAAGTATTCGACAGTTCGTACAACGCTGTACGTTGCATGTCTGTACCAGGTATAATATTGGCATCACTCTGCATGCTCACACCAACAAATTAAGGGTTGTATATGCACGATTAAAAGAAATTCAGCCGAATTTTGATCTTAACACCGTTTAGCCTAAAAATTAACGAATCTGTTGAAAATTGAGCACAAATCTCAGCGTGTTATTCAAATACCTCCACATAAAGTCTGCATCATTAAGAATTTGGCCACACAAAATGGGTGATTTTTCCGAAAGAAAATCACTTACAAAAATTCTAAGTGTATCTTAGTTTTTTAGGTTTTTTATTGAGTTTTATTTTTTTATTTATACAACGAAAAAAAAATTCGTAAACGTTTCAGATAATTTTTTAAGAATTCCGCTGAATTCCACTCACCATTTCTTGCAATGTACAGCTGTCCTCCTTATTTTCCTTCCTTGCCCTTTTAATTTCTCCAAATCAGACGGATTTTTGCTTGTTTTAGTACATTTATTCAATTTACGCTTGATAATTGCCCAAAATGTTTAGATCGGACAAAAATTTGGACAATTTGGTGGATGGATACTTTTCTCAATAAAATCAATATTATTCTGCTGACGGCATTCTATGACTTATAAGAGCAGCTTATAATATGATTATAATAGCAGCTGGCTTTTTCACTTCATGGGACTTTACGATTGAATGAACGGGAAGATTAGTTTCTGAAGACACTCCTCTCTGCAACTTGTCCATTTGTTTTTCTTCCACAACCGCACATATCTTTCCAAATCACAAATTTTCGAGTGAATTTATCTTCACAGACATATTTAAACATACACGGTGCATCCCTTTTACGATCAGCAAAGTTTTTTTCACGTAAGTTTCATCGTCCATCAAAATACATCGATTGTACTTGGTCATGACTTGCTCGTACAACTTCCCTGCACGGACTTTGGCAACCAAGTTTTGTTTTGAAAATGGCAATATCTTTTCATCAGCATCGTGGACCTGCGAGTGGACAGCAATTTTTGTTACAACCAAACATGTGAAGAGAAAGTGATGATAGGTCCGTTCTAGTACGGCAAGCTGTAAAATTCAATAGAAACAGTTGAAATTGAGCGGAGAGCTAGTTTAGAAAAGGCAGTATCAATTAAGCACACAATATTTGGCCAAGCTACTCCAGTCCAGGGTTGGAAAGGAAAAAGATACCCCCTTGACTGGCAAAAGAGTGAGCGCCTGATCGTACTCATGATACCACCAAATGGCACAGAACAGTTCTAGCGATGTGAAAATTTATGTTTACACTTCCTAAACTCTACAGGGTGGCTCACAATAGGTACTATAACAAAATAGGATTACAGCAAAACCAATCAACCAAATCATAGCATTTATTTTTCATTTGAAAGATACATGTTATAGAAATAATCCATATTAACTCACTTCGAATCTCTCGCCCTTTTCCTTGATAACTTTACGCAAATGCTTTGTAAGCCCATCGTAGCTGATAAATACGCACGATTTTCTAAGGAATTTTGTCCCAAATTTCAACCAAATGTTTCTTGAATCGATCTAAAGTATGTTGTATTTCCATACAGCGTTGAAGCATGAGGAAGCAGATGGCTGCTCGATGTAATATGCAGTGCTGACTTTTTTGTTAGGTTCTATGTAAAGACGAGGAAGTTTTCCTTTTCCTGAAATTTCGCCATGATTTCGATACATTCTGATAGCGTTCTAAAACTAGTTTATCTCTTCGAATATTGGCAAGACTTTTGCCATACACACGATCATTTTGTTGATGACTTGCTTTTGACCCTCCATCAACCCGTAAACCCGTTGTTTCTTGTACGACTTGCATTCCAAATCATGTCTGAGGAGCCTGTTGTTCATTGAAGCATAGGACATTTGAAATTTTTTGCTCAATTTACGGCCAGATACGGCCGGATTACGTCATATTCGATCCCTCACACATATGATTATTTTTTCGTTCTGGCAGGTCGTCTGTTACCTCCTTTGTGTTAAATATGAACATTTCCAGTTACCTTGAACCGTTTCAAGGTACGAAATCAAAAACGGTTACTTACTCCGAACTGCTTAAGGCTATTGAATATCTGACACGTTCTAAGCTGTCGCAAATGTAATGTTAAAACTTTCTCCCGTATGGCTTCCATGGTAGCTGATAAATATAAACAAACGGAATCGCTTATTTACCTTCAGCGATAAGCTGTCAAAAGAATACACTCTAAACGAGTTTAATCGATTCCGCTGTTGAAATTAACCAGCTGAAATAAACCAAGACTGAAAAAAGGTGACATCTATTGTGAGACACACTGTAAATGTGTTAGAAATCAATTTCCAAATTAGAGGCTTCGAAAAACACAACTACTAATTTTCTTAACATATTTGGTTCTACCAAAGATTGCTGTCCACTCCTAGGGTCTCATGTTGATGAAAGAAAATATCCATTTTCAAAACATTACAATTAATTACGTACTTCACGCACTAAAAACATAATTAGTTGAATGTAACCAGGTTTTGTTTCACCGTCCTGTTGAAATGTTTACTGGCATGGTGAAACTGAAGAACTTCTGGCGTACAGATTCACCGAACTGTACTGTGCGACACAGTGTACTTTTTCGCGAAATCACACCCAGAGATCCAAGGATTCTTCTGGACTGCCCTGGTCTTATCTTCGCTCAAAGTTTCCGGTCGTTTGTTCCATTTTTACCCTTGTTTTGTTTAAACACAATAGTCAAAGTCAGTTTTGGAAATTTACGATTATTCCTCCAAACCATGTAGGGGTTTCAACGTGAGTGTGCAAAATTATTTCTTCCATTATCGATTAATTTTAAAAATGTATATAAATCTTGATGAAGTTTTTGCCACTTAATAAATAATCATCCCGAATCAAGGCACTATCATTAGTTTCTCGCTCTGACAACTAAGTGCGCAACAGTAATTACAATGAAACAGACAAACACTAACCGAAACGGAATTTAAGGCATATTTACACTGTAGAAACCGAACATATGTCAATCAACGCACTTTTGTTGTTGTATCGTTTGCATGGCTTACTATTAGAAAAGAAGTGAACCGTGAAAGAAGCAAGCGAAGGTGTTTTTAATTCTTTATTGGGGTAGCTTCCATCACGGCCGCACCAAGTGCTGAAGCTTCAAGTGAACGATAAACTAATAAAAAGATAATCTTCAACCACCTCCATCCGACCGACAAAGAAAGATCAAACTGAAACCCACCCAGCAAATAGCATCATAATAGGGATGGAAAAAGGGAGCAAAAATATTTAAATCCACTTTTCTTCGGGTCCCAGAAACGCACAAATACAGGTTTTTCGTGGAACTCAGTCCGATGGTGGGAGTGTCAGAAAATGCCATCAAGCATCACAGTTTAGCTATCGAATAAATTCAATTATGTGGTTAGCATTCCGGCGTAGAGATCCGAGATGTTGGTCTCATCCCATCTAGAAACGAGACGTGTTAAGTTCATTACTGCACCAACAAAGATTAAACTGTCTTTTTACTTAAATATTCATCAGTTGATTACATGAGAGTAATCAATCCAATGAGAAAGGTGAGAAAACCTTATGTTTTCATTGTTTTCATATTGGAATCTCGACAACCAACGTTTGGTTCAACGCTTGTACCATATTGTTTTTTTTTTCCTAGGTATTTTACGTTCTTACTTGAACTTTACCTTTCTTCCCCAAACTATACAATTCGAAAGGTCGTAGCTGCTATGATGGACTTTCAAGAACTTCAAGGAAAGTTTTCAAAATCGTTGGAGAGAGTCGATCGATAGAGAGAATAGAATGTGGATGGGCTCTTTTGTTTATTTGGGAGAACTTTGTGCTGTCTGTAAAAAATGTGCCAAACATACTTTTTATCAATATCCCAGCTGCAATTTGTAACAAATATTTGCCAAATGTCCTAGAATAAATCTTGTGCATCAGCGAATTAAAATGTTAACTATAGTATAATGGCATACTAAATTAGGTTTTACGAAACTTGCAATAATTTGTCAACCATATTTTAGAATTTGTTTTCTGCAGTACATATTATACATATTCGAGGTAGATTTTATCAACCAATGATCCTACATATCTTCCCTATCAAAGGTTTTACCTAATTGATAATAAATTATTGTTTGACCGCTGAATATGTTATCATTTAAGCAAAATAACAAAACCGATGAAAAAAAAATACTCGTTGGATACCACAACAGCAATGACTATCAATTGTAATAGGGAAACCCATGGCGAATGATAGTCACTTTGTGATTGTCGTTGCCTACAATCAAAACTTGTTCACTCTTATCCCTAGTAGCACACTTGTTGCAAATCAGTTAAAGTAACTGCAATGTGACTCAATTAGGTCACAATCAACTTCCCGCAACCAATTATGACAGACGATGCACAACATGAACAGACACATTTTGATATTCGTGAATGAATTTCATTCATTCGTGAATTAATAAATCAATTCGGGAAAGATGTGCTGGAAGAGTACACAAGTGTAGCAGAGCAGCAAGCCATGCTGCTGCTATGCTGGCAGAGGAAAACTTTTATTTATTCATTCGATTAGCAACCTTCAAGCAATAAATACATAGAATACAATAGTATCCAGTCTCTAACTTGATTAGGTTTTTTATCAACAATAAAGCCTAATATTTCGATCAGATGCCTAGAAAGAAGCTGCGGCTTAATCAACTGTACAGGATATCAAAGAGAGATGGGATCTAAAGTCATACGAAGCCCAAAAGAAACCTCGTCGGGATGATGAAGGGTTTCTTCTTCTTTTAGCAGTTCAAACTTATTGCTTTCACAATTCGCTTATTGCTTGTTCTCAAGTTAGTGTTCTAAATGCACTTCCACAGTTATTAAAGTGGAGAGCCTTCGATTCCAGGTACCATGTTGCATTAGCATGAGTGTGTGGCAAGTACAATGTCCAGGCAGTCGAGAAACATTCCATAACGAAAAATTCCTAGACCAGACCGGGAATCGAACCCAGTCGCCTCCAGCTTGGCATTGCTTTGTAACTGCGCCTTTACCGACTGAGATAAGGGCGAAACCTATTGTGAAATACGCTCGTTTTCGGATTCTGGCCAATCTTCACCATTGGCCCACAACTTCCCGGACTAACTTCCTGATAACCAGCCAACGGATCAGCTGATTGCTCATTTAGGACTAACTTAATTATTAATTGTAGCGGATATAAATGCAATCGTTCGTTTAATGTGTTGGTGTGGGCTATCCAGAGTTACTGACGTCCGATAGCACCAACTTCGAAAATATATTTACAACCGGATACCCAGACTAACCTGATTTCAAATTAGGTTTCATTCATAGACAATAAATAGTTACCAATTCTTCCAATACCAATAGAACCATCTTATTTGCTTTCACTTCCTGTCGTCTTATGCATCGTTGTGTCTTCGTACCCTTCGAGATCCTCGAGTTGACACCATCGCATGATTCGATCAGTTGCATACAACGTCGTCCTTGGACGGCACGATCCGAGCAGGCCTGGTATGTCTTCCAGCTCGTACCGCTCATTGCCCAACACCGGTTTAACCACATATGGTCCTTTAAGCCTCGACTACAATTTTCGAATATGACCCATCGTCGTTAGATCACGTTCCACTAATACCATATCGCCATCCTCGTAGACGACCGGCTCTCTGCGGCGTTCGTCAAAATACCGCTTCTGTAGACGTTGTCTCTTCTCGATCGCCCTCGTTGCTTGCTGACATAGTTCGGCGGTATTCTCCAGCACATTATCTTCTTCATCCTGCAGGATCAATATGATGGCATTCTGGTGTATGTCACGTAGCTGATACGACAACACCAATACACTCGGGGTAACGTTTGTGGTCGAATTCGCCATATTGTTTACCGACCACTGAATCTTCGGCAACTGTTCATCCCAACGTGTATTTTCCTTCAAATTTCTTCGCAGTAATAGCAGTACCCCGGTCTGTAATTATGAGATTTGGCGTTCGAAATACAGTTGTCACCTCTTCTAGGAAATTCAACACCGGTCCAGTTTTCGTCGACCGAACTGCTCGGGCAACCACAAACTTCGAAAAACCACAAGTGAGAAGTAAAACGTACGAATTGCCCCTGGCCGATCGAACAAACGGCCCCATGTGATCCAAATGCACCGTTCCCTCCGGTTCTCTACCTTTACTTTTATGAAACGCACCCTGTGGGCAGGCTTGTATATAGGACCGTGTTGCGCTTCTTCGGGAACGACAATTTCTGGTGCAGACGTTCCAAAATTTTGTCCACTCCAAAGTGTCCCCTTTCATTTTGTTGTGTGTGGACTATACGCCAACAAACATGGTTTGGTATGACGAAACCGATCCAACTGCTAACACTGCTGTATTTGTCTCTCTCAGTCGACGGAGCTCTCCCCAACACATCTATAATGTTACATAACCGAGGATCTTGTTGTGGGATCGAGGATTGGCTTTGGGTGATTTGGGTTGGGCGTGCGGTAGAGAGACAGACAATAAAGCAATGTAAACAGATACCATGTGTGTTGTGATTTACCAAATACATACAAGGAAATACCAAGATATCACATTGGCGATCCTGCCTGAGCGAATGTGCTAGAGGTAGATATTTGATTTCTTATTACGGACTATATCAGGTAAGCTGGATTTCTGCAGTAAATACTGCAAATAATAAAGAAAATGCGGTCAGGTAGGGTGGACGAAATAGTAAAAACAAGAAGGAACAACAGCGGGAGAAGGAATGTGGTTGCCAGAAAAGTAGAATTTACACTTGCTCTGAGTAGAGCTCCAAGTCAAGTTGTTAAAGATATATGAGGGATAGTAATTCTTGCGCTGAGTGAAGCTCAAAGCCAAGTAATGAAAATAATGATAACTAATCAATCTTGCGCTGAGTTTAGCTCAAAGCCAAGTCCGAGAAAATTCTTGCGCTGAGTTGAGCTCAAAGCCAAGTAAATAGAAATATTGTGAAGAATTGAAAATCTTGCGCTGAGTTTAGCTCAAAGCCAAAACGAAGAAAGAAAAATCTTGCGCTGAGTTAAGCTCAAAGCCAAGTAAATAAAAATTAAGTGCGGAATTAAAAATCTTGCGCTGAGTTAAGCTCAAAGCCAAGTCGCAAATATATCTTGCGCTTAGTATAACTCTAAGCAAAAATAGAAATTAAACAGGTTCAAAATGTTGAAAACAATTTGAAATCAATGGTTATCCGGTGCAATCGGCAACACTGGCGATGTTGATAGTACAGAAAAGGACATGTGGAAACTTGAATAGAGAGCAACTTTCTGAAGTATGGGTAAGAAAGAGAAGTAAACATTCGTTGATTGGAAGAATCGCAGCAGCTAGAAAGAGAAGAACACATTTTGCATCGAAATTATGGTGGTACAGATACAGAATCAGAGAAAATTTCAGAGTGAGGTTACTGGTCGGCACGTAGAATCTATTTCGCTGAGGAAATTTTTTTGATTTGTTGCAGTGAAACGACTGAGTAAGATAATAAAATATTTCGATGATATTATTGATATCGGGTGCATGAGGGAAATTAACATTATTTTGTAGGAATGAGCGGCATTTGGGAAGAAACGGACAATTCACCGGTTGAGGATGCTGGTGATGATGCGGGTCCGCGTGATGATGCAAGGCCACCGAGAAGAATGCGCAGCGCCGCGTCACGGGAAAGGAGCACAAAAACGAAAACCAAATGGCTCGGTGGTTCGTGGCCGTTGAAGCAATTCGACGGAACTTTGCCCCCGAATAAAAGAAAGGCGGAGTGGGTGCGATACCGTGACCAATTTGAACGTATAGTGTCGTGTAAGCCGCGTGTGGATGGAGCCACAAAATTGACTGGATTGAAGATATTTGCTGGAGATTACCTGCTGGCCATCATTGAGATGCAGCAAAAGTCAGTTACGGATGCGGCAGCAGATGCTTATCGTTCCACGATTGCGGCTCTCGACAAATTCTTCAGCCAGACCTGCGATGCGGCGAAAGAGCGCATGAAGTTTCGAGACATGCGCATGAAAGCTTCGGAATCATTTTCTGATTTTCTCCTACGGTTGGAAAACCAAGCTAAATTCAGCGATTTTGGAACTGAACAAAGAAACGAGGAATTTGTACAAGCGCTCTTACGGCGTGCTGTGCCAAGTATTTCGGAGAAGTTGTACGAGATGTCAGATTTGCTCGGAAATGATTTGGAACGTATCATAAATCACGGAAAGCATCTGGATTACATAAGAGCGGAGATGGAAGAGTCGAAGACGCCAACCGAGGACGGCCAGCAGAGTAGCTTCTCGGAACGAGCTTCATCGTGTGCTGCTGACGTGAGGACGGTAAATGCAATCCAGAGGTGGAAGCAGGGATCCCGAGATGAACCCTATGAGCGCCGCAGATATATCGATAGACGAAACGGTTCAGGTGACTCCGATACTCGCTCTGATACGCGTAAGCGTAGCTGGAATTCAAGACAGGAGAATCGTAGCTGCCAAAACTGCGGTAAGGTTCATGGTCCACGAAACTGCAAAGCTTTTCGGGCAAAGTGCTACAATTGCGGAAAATTTAACCACTTTGCGGAGTTTTGTTTTTCGTCGAGAAAGAAACCGCTATACGCACGAGGACAGCAGACATCAAGCTCGGGTGGGGACTTCAAAAGCGAAGCTGGGGTTATAAATCAGGTAGATAACGATTGATATTTTTTTAATGCCTAACAATGATAGGTACGATTTGTTAAGAAGGTTAAGTACCAATTGAAAAATGAGTAGTAAAATACATGCAATGTTCATACCGGCTTATGTTTTGTTCAATTTTATACATCGTTACAGCTGATTACAGGGAATGCAAATACGGCGAAAGGATTGACTGATCCAAGGTTGGTACACTGTACCATTGGAACTCGGCAAATTAAGTTTTTGGTGGACTCTGGTGCGTTTGTTAACACGATCACTTGCAGTGAATGGAGTTCGATTAAACGGAATTGCCGAACTGTAGTCCAGGACGTGATCGTGCAACCGGAAGAGGTTCTGAAAAGTTATGCCAACCACAGTCCTTTGGAGGTAGAGTGTTCATTCAGCGCGTATATAGGTGTTACGGATTGTAGTCAGACGGCGCTTCTGGCCAAGTTTTTTGTAGTGAAAGGTACGCAGTTGTCCCTTCTTGGGTACGAAACGGCTTACAATCTGGGCCTGATTCGCATCGGACGTAACTTGGTTAAAGAAAGGTATGATTATTATTTGCTTAGGGTAATATTGTCAAAGGTTACTACCGGTCTGTACAGTGGGAATATTTGTCTTTTGCGTGGTAGGTTAATTAATTCAGTCGGCTTTGAAGATTCTGAAGCAGGAACGTCTAAGGAGTTCCCCAAAATTCCAGGCACCGGAGTACGATTTAGGATAGATGAGTCCGTTACTTCAAAGCAGATCATAAGATATAGCATTCCAAAAGCTTTCGAAACGGCCACGAATGTAAGGTTAAGATCCATGGAGAGTATGGGTATCATAGAAAGGGCTGACAAGGAGCACGATGTTATCTCATATGTTTCACCGTTGGTATTGGTGCCGAAGGGCAATAATGATTTCCGTATCGTGGTTGATTATCGGGAAGTTAATAAGGCCATCATTCGGGAGCCTTATCCTATGCCGTCTCTTGAAAAGATTTGGACTGCTATTCCCTGTGACGGAAGTAACCTGTTCTTCACTAAGCTAGACCTGAAGGATGCGTACTTCCACGTAGAGCTTATGGAAGACGTTCGCCACTATACAACTTTCATGACTGCAAATGGCCTTATGCGATTCAGGCGGCTACCGTTTGGACTTTCTTGCGCTCCGGAGTTATTCCAGCGAGTAATGGAGCGTCTGCTGATTGGTTGTAAAAATATTATCGTTTATTTGGATGATATTTTGCTGTTCGCACAAACACTTGGGGAATTAGAAACACTTGTTGCAGAAGTCAAGCGAATATTACGCAACAACAATTTGACGATTAATGAGGACAAATCGGTGTACAATCGAACTTCCGTAGATTTCCTTGGTTTTAATATCGATGGATCTGGAATTCTGCCAACCAACGACAAAATATCGGACATCAGGGAATTTGGACGGCCTAAGGACACTTCAGAAGTGCGTAGCTTCCTAGGGATGCTTACATTCATTAGCCCTTTCATAATTAATTTTTCGCACAAGACCAAGCCGTTACGTGATTTGTTGAAAGCCAAATCCAAATACCAATGGAATGAAGTACACCAGCAGGCATTTGATGACCTTAAAAGTGCAGCGGAGAATGATTTGATTAAGAGGGGTTATTTCGATAAAACAGACAAGACAATACTCTATACTGACGCGTCACCCTGGGGCCTTGGAGCTGTTCTTGTACAGGAGAGGAAGGATTCAGGAGAATATCGAATAATCGCTTGTGCATCTAAAAGCTTAACAAGCACAGAATATCGTTACCCCCAACTGCATCGCGAGGCGCTGGCTATCGTGTGGGCAATGGAGCGTTTTGTCTATTATCTTCTTGGGCGTCATTTTGTATTGCGTTCTGACAGTGAAGCCTTGATGTTCATGATGAAAGGGAAAGAGCGAAAGGATGTCGGAAAACGAATAATGTCAAGGGCCGAAGGATGGTTGCTCAGGACTGATCACTTTTGGTTCGACTTTGAACATGTGAAAGGTAGTAGTAATATAGCCGACGCAGCTTCAAGAATCGGAATTCGGCGAGACGACCCTCAGTTTGGAAAAGAGAAGGAAACTCATGAATTATGTTTTGTGACTGCGAATCCAGGATCTATTAGTGAACAGCTGTTGGTTTTGACCATTGAGCAAGTAAGAGATGAGTCACGGGATGACACAGAACTGCAAACTGTGCTATCATACCTAGGTAAAAGTGAAAAATGGCCTGTTCAGATATCGAAGTATCAACCGTTCCAGAACAACCTGTATACTCAGGATGGTATTTTGATGAAAGACGAGAAAATGGTTCTTCCAGCAAGGCTTCGAGGGAGAGCGCTGCGTGTAGCTCATCGGAGTCATCCGGGGATGTCCACAATGAAAAACATCTTGCGACAAGGGCTTTGGTGGCCCGGGATGGACCGGGAAATCGAGAACTTTGTGAAAAGCTGTCCAGAATGCCAAATGGTTACCGTGTATTGTCATCCACCTCCGATAACATTAACAGAGCTGCCTAACAATGTTTGGGATTACGTTTCGATGGACTTCGCATCGGCATCCGATTTGCATAATTGGAAGGCGCTGATCCTAACCGATAACTATTCGCGCTTCCTCGTAGCCATCCCGATGGCCAAAACTGATACGGATGCAGTAAAACGAGCCTAGAGAAAGGTGTTCAATACATACTACATACCTAAGACCATGAAAGCAGACAACGGTCCGCCGTTTAATGGTGTGGAACTTAAAACTTGGCTCAAGGAGGCATGGGGAATCAAGCTAATACCTCCGTTGAACCCTACTGAGAATGGACTGGTTGAGCGAAGCATGCAGGGAATAAACAAAATTACGGCGATTGCCAAGCTTGGTAAACAGAATTGGAGAGATGCCCTATCTGATTACGTAACCGCCTACAATTCTTGGCCACATCACGTAACGAAGATTCCACCGGCGGAATTGATGTTTGGCAGAGCTGTAAGGAGCCTTCTACCCGATTTGCGTACTGATAGCAGGAACACGGCGGATGGTGAATTACGCGATCGGGATCAAGCTGCCAAGTTCGTCCGCAACACTAGGGAAGATATGCGTCGTCATGCTCTTGAGCCGCTGATCAAGGTTGGAGATACCGTGTTGGTCTTGCAAACGAAGAAGGATAAGGCCGACACTCCTTACAAGAACACTTTGCATAAGGTCATGCAGTTGACGGGCGGTCGGGCAACCATTATGAACATGACTACGAACAAAACGTATGATCGCAGTGTGAAAATGTTGCAAAAGTTTGTTGAGGCAACTGATGATACTCCAGCTCAATCAACATTTCCGCCAGAAGAGGATGAGTCAGGTGCGCCGCGCCAGGCTTGCCTAACAACTGCAGAGAAACCATCCAAACTGGACGCTGAAGGAACCGGAGAGGATACTCACACACGACCGGGCGAGAATCAATCCGGACTACGCCGGAATTCTCGAGTGATTCAAAAACCTAAGCGGTTTATCGACGCAGTGATGGTTCATGAAGACGATTAGTAAAGGTCACAGATGTTTCCTTGTTTTGCATTTAGAACTCTTGTCGAAAAGGGAGGATGTGGGATCGAGGATTGGCTTTGGGTGATTTGGGTTGGGCGTGCGGTAGAAAGACAGACAATAAAGCAATGTAAACAGATACCATGTGTGTTGTGATTTACCAAATACATACAAGGAAATACCAAGATATCACACTTGTCTTTGTAGTGCAACTAGAAAGTCATTGATGCTTATATCGATAAACATCATATTACACAGAACGGGCACTTTTTCCATTTTGCACTGGATTTCTACTCGATGCGACCACGTGCCTCATGGAGCGACTTGGTCTATGCTCCATGCGAAAGTTGTATTCGGTGAGTCTCAGAAACCTTGCCAATGCGGGCATTCATATCACGTTTTTCGTATGTGTCTCTCACTGCACTACAGTCGGTATGAAGAACAAAGAACTTCCGAATCAAGTTATGTCTAAACCGTTCCACACTGGCCACCGCTGCTAAAACCTCCAACTCATAACTATGGTGTTTTCGTTCGGTCTACAGTTCTGTCTCACTGATTGTTTTGAGGCACCACTTAATGTCAGGCATTGGGTAACGGTCTTTAACGGTCTTTTTTTTTCAACAGCCGGTAATCAACCGCCATACAAACGCACCATCCTTTTTCGGCACTATCAGAACCCGACTACTGTACAACGAATTCGACTCCGTCACAATACCTGCTTCAATAAATTCTTCCACTATACCACGCAGAGCATTTTCTCGGGCATACTCCATGTGGTCCGGCTTGACGTACACTGATTCTCTATCACTCAAAACTCTATTCATTTCAGTGCCTTTTGCTACACACAATTCTTTCATGTTCACCGCCAAGCAAGATTGGTACCGATTCATTCATTTTAAAATTTCTCCTTTAGGTCCTTTAGCATTTACATCTTCTTCAAGGATCTCCGAGTATTTCACGTGACTGTTAATCGTAAACATCGTCTCGCATTTCCTCGGCTGCACCTCTACAACCAACTGATCCGGTTCTTCCCGAGCTGTATTTCGCTTCGGGTCCCAAAAAAATCCACCTTGCCGTTGCGGTTCACCATCACTACACCATCTGTGTTCAATATATCTCGGCCTAGAATCAGTGCCGTGCTCTCCCAATTTTTGACTTTCAGATTTACCGACACTTCCACTTCTTCGAGTTTCACTACCGTTTTCACTATTTTTTCCTCCAAAACCGACCAAGGTCGTATTGGTTGGTTCACTACCACCTGCTTTGTCCGCGAACTGACTTTGAATTGAACTTTTAAAGCGTCTCTCAGAAACCGTAGGGCAAAACACTGCTTTATGTCCTGGCTGACTACATCTATAGCACGTCACTACCTTCTCCTTCTTCCTCTCGGCCACCCACGTAGTTGCCGATTCTGTCAGTGTATCGTTCATCCCTTCCATCC
This sequence comes from Aedes japonicus, assembly GCA_034211315.2. Taxonomy (NCBI): domain Eukaryota; kingdom Metazoa; phylum Arthropoda; class Insecta; order Diptera; family Culicidae; genus Aedes; species Aedes japonicus. The sequence goes on from JASCZW010005311.1 coordinate 303,230, forward strand.
ATTTCAGCGGGATATCAGTTCTTCTACAGTCTCAAGTTTTCCTCCCAACTGTACTCGAGATTTGTAAACGAACTCCCGATCCAGTGATCACGTCTTTCACTATTGCACCTTCATCAAATCCAGCTCTTTTTCCCAAAGCCACTTGAGAGTAGACATAATCTTCGATCGTCTCATCTCTCTTTTTTCGACGCTTGGTCACCTGAGTGTGATAGTAAATTGCATCCGTAGAGAAGATGCGTTGGCTCTTACAACTTTGTCGGAAAGATTGCCCATGTAGTGGCTTCATTTTGCACACCAGCCCATAACAACTTTGCGGACCCTTCTAGGTTCAAACGAGCACAATGTAATTTTGTCGGTCCATCCCAATCGTAATTTGCACCAGTAGTATTGATCTCCTGTATCCACTCTTCGGGCACGTGAGTTGTTTCGAATCGAACTTACCTACTAATTCACGCAATTCACGGAAATCTGTCCGACGCACTGCCTCCCGCACTTGACTACTTTGTGAATTACTGTGACCCAGTGTAATGGTGCTGTAACTGTGCGATTTCAGCTTCTTTTGCGGCCAAATTTTCGCCCAGTCGGGCAACATTTTCTTCCGTTTCCGTTTCCGGATCTATCGGTCGTGGTGTATTTGACCCACTTAAATACTCTTCAGACTCTGTCTCTTCTTGGCTAATATATTGCCTGATCAGTCGAATCAGTTACTTCACTACTGATAAAACTTTGGTTCTTGGTTCTTTTGTCACTCGGTCTATTGTCAACCAGACTTTCTTTGTGCGGTGTAACACTTTGGGTTATTCACTCGCACGGCCGTTTATCCTGTCTACAGCTTGTAAACTACGACCGTTTTCGGATTGGCCCACAACTTCCCGGACTAACTTCCCGGACTAACTTCCGATACCCAGCCAACGGACACTCAACATCGTGATGAATTAGGCTGTCCGCAAATTTAGACTGTTCAGCTATTTTCTAGAATGCTGAATGCTTCAATGTTGAACTCAATTCACCGATGTTTGTTAGACTCTCTGGTTTCGTATACGCGTAAAGAAGGCGTCTTACAGGGTTGATTCCTCATTTTGGACCAAATCTATTATAAATTGTAGCGGATATAAATGCAGTCGTTCTTATAATGTATTGGTGTGAGCTATCCGGAGTAACTGATGCCCGATAGCACCAACTTCGAAAATTTATTCACACTAGAAGCCGAAAAGACGGGTCTAAAAACTAAATGATTCTGTGTTAACCAAACATACTGGCTGTATTGTGCAGGACGGTTTTTCATAAATTCCAGGACATAAATTCTACTCCACCAAGGATAAAAGAAAGCGGGAGCCACAGTATAGTGAACAGAATGTGGAATTTTTTTCGAAAAATTATCTAGTGTGGCAAACCCTCTGTATATAAGATGGTATCATAACTGGGAATATGAACAGCGAAATTTACATGCAAGAGAGTTTTAAAAAACATCTGTTACCTCTTTTGAGCCAACATTCCCAATCCTGTTTTGCCTAGATTTGACATCTTGCCACTACTCAGCAGCAGCTAAGAAAATGGTACGAGGATAATAAGTTCGTTGTGGTACCGCATTACATAAATCCTCCAAATCTTTCAATCGCTCGATTGATTCTGGGCAATTGTGAAAACTGATTGTCGAAAAATGGGAGGAGAATCAAAATCAGTTCAAGAGAAGAAAAGGGTAGAAAAGCTTGTACTCGAGGAGAAGGTTGAGAAATAAAGGTGTTGGTATTAATTTCGGACTCATAATACTCAACTCATGATATCAAATTTTAATCCAAACACAGTTTACCTTGAAATGGTCAAAACGAATAATTCAGTCAACGATGAAAAAAAAAACAATTAATTTTAACAAACGCGTTAAATTTCTCCTAACATTTCTAACTTTCATTAAATAGGCTAGATTCAGGCGCTATATGACTCAAATTTACATGAAAATCCCATTATTTTCTGCCAAATCTAGCATTCCCTTTATGTGCATTGCATAACGCAGAAAATTCAATATTGCTTTTTATCTGTGATGTGATATTCAAAATTTTCGATTTAACTTGCATAAGTGTAAACACATCCCATTTTATTGTCGGTATTCGAATCAATTCTGCTTAGAAACGGTTTACTTGGGAAAAGATATCCATTTAAAGCACACATCTCGCGCATATCCTAACTCAATTGACAAATAATAGTACCCATTTGTTGAATACAGCCTTCTGTATACGAATCCTCCCACCCACGATCCAGCGCTCGTCAATCTTTGAGTTGGGAATTTACGTTCCGAGCGTTCAGCGCCACTTCGCAAGCTTCGAGTGATATTCGAATCCAGTCGTAATCAAATTTTCCATACATCAGTCAACCCTGAACTGGCTTTTCGTCTCTCGTTTTGTCATTGGTGTTGGATACATCAATCACCGTCACATCGATTGGGACCGTGCGTTATTCTGATGCGGAAATAACACCAGGGAACTGCTCTCGGAGGTAATTTACGAATACAAGGAAAATAGCGAACACCCTACCGTAAGCTCAAACCGGCTTTTTTGTGTTTCGATCCATCAGGTCAGATAAACTTTTTTTTTCCTAGGTTCCGGTCAGGCAAGCAGAACATACAATGGTGAATCGTTCGAACAATACAGCCACTCAATACAGCAAGGTTACAACTACTCATTTGGGTAAACAGCTTGCACAATGCTTTAGTCATTTCGACTCAGTTGGATTGTTTATCGATAACTTGTTTCAGAAGCTGAATTTCAGTTGCTTTTGTCTAATACTAAAGTTGTGAGCAGCAGTGCGTTACTCTATCTGTTATAAAGAAACTGTTATATTGATTTTAATATTCAAATGATGTTCAATGGTGAATATGATTTAAATATTCCAAAATCACACTTTAGATGTTGAAGTTCTAGTAATACATTGAGTGTTATTCCGAGAGTCGAAGTGACGTTTGTCACTTGAGGAAGCGAGAAACGGCACCTGCAGTGACGTGACTCTCAATTTCATTTACCCAAAAGAGTCACGTAACTGTAGGTGACTTTTAGAACTTCACCAAGTGACAAATGTCACTTGAATTCTCGGAATTACCCTCGTATTGAGGGTTAATCCAAAAGTCGAAGTGACGTTTGTCACTTGGTAAGGTGAGAAAAGTCACTTCCCAAGCAACTCCGTCTTAATTAGTAGCAGAAACTTTATAGTGACCTAATTGAGTTACATTGAAGTAACTTTTACTGGTTTGCAACAAGCGTGCTGCTAGGGTTGGTAAAGTGAGAAATGTCAACTCTTCTGGGTAAATCAAATGGAGAGTCACGTCACTACAGGTGACTTTTCTCACTTCAGCAAGTGGTAAACGTCACTTCGACTCTCGGAATAACCCTCACTAAACAGTGGCTATCTAATCAAGTTATGCCAGCAAAACTTTTAAGTGGTATGACAAAACAATATTAATTTAATTTAAATCTCGTCTCTGAGGGTTCTTTCCACTAACAATTTCATTTGTAAGAGAAATATTTGCAGCCTGTTCAGATATAAATCGAGATACATATTTCAAGCGCTCAATGAGCATTTGCAACCTTGTTGGGTGGACAGTAGCCCAAAAGTTGGAAGTGATTTATAAATTCTCTTTTGATGTGACGATTGCAACTAGGACGAACTGGCTATGTATATAGTTTAGAGATAGGAAAACAGGCAAAACAAACGAAACAAGAAAAACTTATATTACAAAAGAGCAGGGTTCACCAAACTCGGTAAACACGAGTGGGTGGACATGTAGGAGAGGCTCAATTAAGGGGAAAACTAGGACACACGATAGAATCGATACTGCGACACAATATCATCTATCTAAGGCAGATAGTACGATCGTCAGCTTGTTGTGAATTGTAATGAAAGCAGAAGGGCAAATGAGAGTGGTTAATCGAATATAATGCTTCACGATGCAGGTATACCGAAGTCGACAGTACAAATGCTGTACTGAGAAGTAGATAGATCATAGACGAAAAATCCCGTGCATAAAATGCAAGTCGTATTTTCTTATTTGAGATCTTATTCTAATTAGTATAGGTTGTTATAGCTTTGGTCTGGACATAATTTTAGGTGTAGCGTTTATTCCGCCTTGAAAGCTCAAAGAGTGCTTAGTAGAAAAAAAATGATACCATAATTTAAAGCTTTTTCAAAAAATACCCTATTATAACTATAAGTTGATTCCTACAAGAATACTTCGAATACAAAATCATGCAACAAGCAACTGAAATCGGTTATGAGAATGATAAGCGCAAATGTGATGTGATTTAAATATCCTTATAGTACCTTAACCTAGACATACGCAAACCAAATTGTACAGTTTAAAAGAAAATACAAAATTAGATTCCTTAGTATATGATGATCGTAGGAAAAACTAAACCAAGCAGTCGATCATCATCGTTGAAAAACGTCACTGCTGTGAACGAGAAGAAAAATACAGCAAAAGTCCAAACGGCCAACTTTCATTTTTCCCCAAGGACGATTAAAAACAACAGCATCATCGTCGGCCGATTTAAAATTATCGCTTGAGGAAGTTTCCAGTTTTCCCACCCCACAATGGGCAGCACGCGGTGGCATTGGAGAATATTCACTTACCAAGCTTTGCAACAGTTTCTAAGATTTCTAGTCAACTTTTTGCACTTCTTTGTTTACTCTTAAAACCAGACGCGAAAACTTTAGCATGGCAAGGCTAAAATATATCACGTTACGTCCATAGGAACAACAGCAAAATAAACGAAGAAGTTTAGCCTTTTTTCGATATTGGACGAAATATTCAATCCATTGAAGATGGAGATTCTCACAACAACCGCTGCTCAGCGAAAGTAAAAATAGAGTGACAAGCTGAAATGAAATTTACAACTACAACAAACTGATGTGCTCGACGATGTTTTGGGATAAAGATTCGCTGGAAATCAAAGGTACGCGTCTTTATCGAAACGGACTCCCTCCCTAGTTCCCTCCTGTACACGAGGAGCCGATTGAACACAAACCGATATTTCTCCACAACACTTACTCAAAACGACGTATCTGATTTTGTAAACAAAGAAGTAAACAAAGATTTAAACTAACTTCTTGAAACCTCTAACACTTTCACGCAACCTAGGACCACCACCATAAAAAAAAATCCTAACATGAAATTGAAGCTCATTTCCCAAGGGTTGCTGAGATTTTTATGAAATTTACGTTTGAATCTTTGTTTACCTCTTTGTTTACATAATCAGAGCCGTCGATTTGAATAAACCGTGAATATTCATTCGATAATTTAACATTGTGAAATTGCTGTCAATTCTGCAAATGACAAAGGTTCGTTTAAAATAAGTTTGAGTGATCCGAGTAAACTGTGCGTTTCTGAGTTACACAGGTTGAACACGGACACACATCGACAGCTGAAGTTGTTTCCTTAGCATAAAAACGACACAATTCCAATTTACTAAAAAAAAAACAATAACAACACAATAATTTGCTTACCAGGAATTTTACTGTTCATGTATCAGACAAATCAAAAATGCAAGTTGTAATAGCAATAGATCTTCTATTGACCACAAGGGGCAAGACAGCTTTTTATCGCGAGCAAAGTCAGAGTTGCCTTTGAGGTAGCTCGAGTAACTCACGTTGTTCAGCAAGCGAGTACTGTAATTTGTTTACTCTCTGTTTTTGCATAGCAGCTGTCAAACAAACCGCTTGCTAGCACAGGAGCTCTTGTATGTGAACAAGTGGACAAATGAAATTTTCGGGGTATTAAATTTTCACTATAAAACTCTGATCTTGAAAATACACAGATAAAAAGAAACACTGAATTTTCTGCGTTATGCACATGAAGGGAATGCTAGATTTGGAAGAAAATAATGTGATATTTCATATAAATTTAAGCCAAATAACGCATAAATCCAGCCTGTTGTATGAAAGATTGCAAACAATATCGTTGTTTACGTTCCCTTGCCTTGGAATTACACGAGGGGAAATTTTACACGCTTGTTAAAATTAATTATTTTTTTCTGTGTACCTCTATTCGCTCAAACAACTATCAACCTGATATGCTCATACAATTTGAATCTTTTTTTCTATTATTAATGTAAGCCTTTGCCTTTTTCCGAGTAGCAGTTATTCTAATGTCTCCAATTAAGTCATGAACCCAAGAGTTTCGGCTTGTCCTGCTGTTTGCTATTGCAGCATACTCGTGGAGTAGGGCTCACCGTTGTGCCATCTTCAATTCCCTTTAGCAGAATATCCTAAAAGTTTCAAACAAATTAGATGTCAAAGTTTCTTAACTCTGGCAACCGATGAGAACCGATGAAGATTGATTCAATTTTAAACAGTATTGAGTTACTGGCGAGTTACTCAGAGTTAAGCTGTCTCACCCCTAGATTCACCCCCATAAGCTAGAATTTTCAACAATTGTGAAACAATAGAATTAATAGTTGTTAACTCAAATTTGTTCCGAAAAAAGCGATATTTTTTATTGATAGGATACATAACAGCCCCCTTATTCTATTGTTGATATCTAAATTTACTATAGATTCTATTGTAGTAACAGTTAGTCCTAATGTAATCTTATCGTTGCGAACCAAACGATCAACTGTACATACTGTGGAATCTATTGTATCGTTGCAATACATTTTATTCTAAATCTATGATACTTTTTTATTCGGGCAAATAGCTTGAAACATTCAAGAAAAGTTACTTAACCTTCCGAAGATCTTCTTCTTCTTCTTCTTCTGGGATTTTTTTACGCTCATTAAACGAGCTTTTGCCCGCTTCTCAACTTAGTGTAAGCGCACTTCAACGGTTATTAATTGAGAGTTTGTATTGCCAAAACAAATGCATGAATTTGTACAAGACATATTCCAACCCGAAAAAATATTAGACCGGTGCGTATACCGACTACGCTATCCGAGTCTCAACCGTCCTTAGATATTGGGGTCAAATCCGACCCATGGCTCAACTTCAATGTATGCTGCCTTTTCACAAACCAATTCGACTGACATTTTCTGACTTTTAATATGTTTCGGAATTCTTCATTTTTACACAAACATTTTATTTTAAGGTAGGTTGTACAAAACAAGTGACACATAAGACATTAGACAGTTTAAGGTGGTTGTACAAAAAAAGCGACACATAAGACATTTGGGTCGATATTGATTTAAGCCCTTCGTAGATTTTAACTCAAGTCAATATTCATGCACCGTTTGAAAGGTCCTGGTCTAACAAATGCAATGTAGTAAAACAAACAGTTCCGTAAACATTGTCCCCGGGAATCTGCTACAAAGGGAAGGAATTTTTATTTTGGCTGTGTTAACATAAATGCATATAAAACATTCCAGGCTCATTGTAGAGCATTAACGTATTCAGAAAATTTTCTGAGTGCGTTACGCATCGTCTTTTGATTTTATCATATTAATTCTGAATCGTGCTGCAGAGATGACACTGCAATCTATCTTTGCCAAATGAAGCTCTAGAGAGTTGCCGTCTTCTAATAGTTGTTGAGAATGCTAAATGTTGTCACTTGTCATCATCAGATTAGTTCCAAATTAAGCTGCAAAGATGGCGCTGCATTCTATATTTGCCAAATGAGGGTCTACAGAGTTACATTCTTGAGCAAAGTGTCAAATTAAGACATTTCAAATAATCACACTAGTTCTAGATCGTACCACAGAGATGGTGCTGCAGCCTATCTTTGCTAATCCGTCATCTATGCGCCTAGATCAGGAACAAATATGATAATTTCACAAGACGACAAATGACATACCTAGAAACTTTGCCGGGAACGACAACCCTCTAGAGTTTCATTTGCAAAGATATGCTGCAGTGCTATCTCTGCGGCAATATCTAAAACTACTATGATTTTTTTTCTACCTGTAGCGCCAAAACACAACTGCATCCATTCATGAGGATTATTGTTGTATGAACCAAATTTGATTTGGTGCAATTCATATATCCTGTCACAATTAAGGTGTGACGGACATTGGTTGGCATAGCACCTGATCCCAGTTAGGCTCGACAAATTTCGGGGGGTTCTAGTAACCCCTTTCCAAATATTGATATCCTTTGATTGAATAATGCTCCACAATTGCAGAGTATATGGTCTGCAGTATCAGTTTTCAAATTGGCAAAAACAACATTCTGTAGAATGAATTTTGCTTAGGTGATACCTACTCGGGCAGTGACCAGTTAACAGACCAGTAATTACCCGAAGGTCTTTTTTACTAAGATTTAGTCAGATCCGCGCTTTTGCAACACTTGGTCTTATAAATCTCTTGGCTTGTCGACATGTATCCGTAGCGTTCCAGTTTGATTCTACCATGGACATTTCCCAATTTTTTATTTCAGTCGTCAGAGCACACTCTGGGACTCCACAAAATCGTTCCAAACCAATTAAATTTGATGCTGAACCATCTCTTGCTGGGCTGTCAGCTTTTTCATTTCCTTCAATACCACAATGGCCGGGTGCGCAGCATGAAGAAACGTTGTTCCTACTGGCCAATTGTCTTAAAGAAAGAATGCATTCCCACACTAGCTTAGATTTACATGTGAAAGCTTTAAGCGCTTGCCTATCGGAAAAAATGCAAATCTTTACAAATCTGTATTTCCTTGTTAATCAAATATTCACACATTCAATAATGGCATGAATGTCTGCTTGAAATACCGATGGACTATGTCCCATTGGTATAGCTTTCCTGATGCCAGGGCCATAAACCCCAGCTCCAGTATTTTCTCCCATTTTCGACCCGTCCGTGTAAAACACAATGGAACTTGGACGCAAACTAGGTCCACCAGACTCCTTGATTTAACCACTGTAAAGGGAACTTCGTAGTTTGTCTTCGTTGTCATCCAGTCTTGTATTGTTTTAACATCTGAGTTCAACTTGAAATTCTTAAAGATCTTTAAATGTCCTACCAGATCACTATCTAAAATCTGATTGTATTTTTTGAATTGCAGGGCACTTTTTGCTGCCTGCTGTTTTAAAAATTGATGTAAAGGTAACATGTTAAGAAGGGCATCCAAAGCAACAGATGGTACACAGAAAAGTCTCTGTAGTTTACCTATCTTCACTTGGGTGGTCATGGTTTGACATTTCAGCCTGTTTTATGAAAACGGGTACAAAATACTAAATTTTGGGTAAATCCGAATGAGCGTGTACGGTAGGCGAAAAAGTGTAACTAGAGCACAAACAGAATCGTTTGAAAGTTGATACACACTTAGAAAATTTTACAGTATTCGGTAATTTTTTACCGAACTTTCAACAGCTGAACGTTCGGTTATCGAATTTACCGGGTTTCGGTGAAATTTTACAGTATTCCGGTAAAAAAATTACCGGAACTTGTCAAATTTTACCGAAGTCCGTTAAATTGGATTACCGAACTGTTCAGCTGTTGAAAGTTCGGTAAAAAATTACCGAATACTGTAAAATTTTCTAAGTGTGTATGTTTTACAAACAAAATTAACAATATTAACACTTGATACACCAAAATTTTCATCCCGTAAAAACGAACGATGCAATTGAAAGTTAAGCGACGCTGCATTCGACACAACAAATTCAATTTAAGACGGGTAAAAATACGAATTAGTGGTGATCCGATGAGTAAACAAAAACTTTCGCTTGACCGTTAGATAAGATAAAACACCTATCAAATCATCAATATTAAATGTACTACACACTTAGAAAATGTTACAGTATTCGGTAATTTTTCACCGACCTTTCAACAGCTGAACAATTCGGTAATCCGATTTACCGGATTTCGGTAAAATTTGACAAGTTCCGGTAATACTGTAAAAATTCACTGAAACCCGGTAAATCGGATTACCGAACGTTCAGCTGGTGAAAGTTCGGTAAAAAATTTCCGAATACTGTAAATTTTTCTAAGTGTGTAAGTCTTCGCTGAGAACTTCAAATTTTTAAGTTTGGTGGTAGGAGAGCTATAGTTGATTAAGCGTTACCAAATATAAGCCTTCTTCATAGTACCTAGAATAAAAAGAGGGTCATAATCAAAAATTGACGAAACCAGAATTCGTGAAAATTGAATTAACTTTTTGTTAAAGAGATCAGATTGTTTTGCTTTTTGAAGTTCTATCAGAATTAAATAGAGCATGAACATGATTGACCGCCCAAGGTTGCTACTCCGTTATTGCCAGATCGGTTGTAATTACACAAAGAATCAAGAGATGATCAACCCGGCAACAACTTGACACTTCTACATTGTACATTGTCACTGAAACTCAAAAATTTGGTCCTGTGGGGCTGTCAAACGTGTCTAACCGAAAAAAAATCTAGCGTATCTTCTAAAAAGGTCCGAATGGAGATATGAAATGCGATAAAAAATGTTAATGCAAAATTTGTAACATTTTACGTGTTCAATGAACACGGAACCAGTGAAAACATAAAAGTGGGGTGGGGGGGGGGGGGGTATTGAATGTGACAATCGTTACAAAATTGCTTTCAAAGGGGAAGAGGGAGCCGATTAGCGTTTCCTAAGTAGAGTGGTCAATAATCAATTGCGCGAGAGTTTCAAGGGATCGTTATTTTTAAAGATTTGTCTGTTAGTCGTTTGAATATTTCTGAAAGCGAAATTGCATGTGGAATTATCAGATTTTTTGCCAAACCAGTGATTTAAAGTTCTTTGTGTGGATCAGATTTTTTTCTAAAATGTTACGTCATTCATAGATATTCCATGAAACAGATTAATAGTACGTTCACACTACGGCATATATTGCGTGATATAGTGCGATTCGTGATATAGCAGCTATATCATGTGCTATATTACGTGATTACCCATACATTTTATCTGTCAATCTATATCACGAACAGTACTTGATATAGCTCATATCATCTCATTTACTTGATATAATTCTAAAAAGCAGTGGTTGGCAACCCAGCTGCGATAGAGCTGGGTGATATCATTCCATCTCAAATGTCACTTTTCCTTTTGATTGTATCAAAGCAAAACACAATTTTCCAGTTGGAACAATTCCACCGTCATGTTGTAAAAGAAATTTGAAATCGTTTTGCGCGGAAATCAGGAGACGACGCTTCTTGTTATTAAAAATGTTTTAAGTTCTGATCCCAATGAAACCCATCGTATTAAAGCTTGCTTCAGATAGCATTGGAACAAATACAATTGCCTGTATTTCAGTTATTTATTATTGAATTCAAGATCTTTTTTTATACAAATGTAGCGTTTTCTTCATACTTTTAAGAAAAAATACGGATAAAATTATTCGTCACGGTTTCGAAGGAATTCTCGAATTTTTCCTGTAACACGGCTCATTAGGCGGCGCACACCTTCTTCGTCCATCGTTTTAGCTATCTTATTCCACCAGGTCTTCATCTGATTGATGTCTTTGACAACCTTTCCCTTTGCCTTGAGTCTCCTCTTCATGATTGCCCAGTATTTCTCAATAGGGCGGAACTGGGGGCAGTTGGGTGGGTTAAGGTTTTTCGGAACAACCTGGACCCCTTTCTCTGCATACCATTCTTGAACGACTTTGCTGTAATGACAGCTTGCCAAATCTGGCCAAAACATTACGGGATGGTCGTGGAATCGAATGAACGGCAAAATTCGTTTTTGGAGACACTCTTTTTGGTATAGTTCCAACGTCATTGTCTTATTTGTAACGAAAACTTTCGTTTTTTTTGCCACAGCTGCAAATGCCCTGCCAAATTATGAATTTTCGTGCAAATTTGTCGGCGAAAACAAATTTAAATTTGGCTGGAACATTCCCCCGAGCCGTTGCCAAGTAAAATTTTTGATCTAGGATTTGCCCGAAGTCAGCCTTGACATAGGTTTCATCGTCCATCAGAAAACACCCGTCGAACTTGGTCAGCACCTGGTCGTATAGCTTCCGAGCACGGATTTTGGCCACACTATTCTGTTTTATGGTCCGATTTGGCTGTTTGCTAGCTCGATACGACTTGATTCCTTCCCGGAGTCGAGTTCTCCTCACGGTACTATGGGCAGCACCGAATTTTCTGGCCAAATCACGGTCCGACAGATTGGGATTCCTCTTAATCGTCTTCAAAATCTTACCACGCAGTTTCCGAAATCCACAGTTTCCAAAATCTTCCGAATCGTCGTCAATGTTTCCTTATACCGTTTGATAACGCGCCATATGGTATTTCTGGGCAATTTCAGCTGTTTAGCTAGCCTACATGCAGACCACAATGGATTTTCCAAATAACTGTGCACAATTTTTTCCCTTCTTTCGGCTTCCATGTTGATTGTTTACAAAGTACAGTCGATTTGCGGAATGTCATAAATACATACGTGAAGCTGACAAAATTCCCGACACGTGGGCGCCAAGAACTTCCAAATCCGTCCACCAGGAGCGCCACAATATGAGCAAAAGTTTGTTCCAAATCTAAATGAAGCAAGCCTTAGAACGATTTGCATGAATAAATGGTTCTTTAAAACTGTATTTCATCTAAATCTGATTTTCTTGTCTAAAACATGGAATGAATCAGTTTCCTTAGTTTTTATCATCATCATATTTACAAACGTCAAACTATATCACGTCAGTGTAGTGTGAACACCTCCACTTGATATCGATATCAACTTGCTATATCACCTAATATAGTACGTAGTGTGAACGTAATATAAGTCATATTAACGGGTTTTCAGTAAGTGTTGCCGGGCTCAGTTTTTTCGAACTATTACCTGTTACAATTACAAGATATACTCGTTCCAGTCGAAGACGAAGGAAAATCTACTTCTTAAAATTGATTTGTCTCTACAATTATATGAGATACCTTAAGTCGGAGGTGAATTCACAAAGCGATGCACCATTCATTGCATTACATCCGATGCTCGTTATTATGCCGCAGAATAATCGATTTTTGCTAGTAGGGTTTCCGGATTTCGATAGAATCCTTCATGCATCAGGTTCCTCAAAATTTCATATTATTTGGAAGTTTTGTTCTTTATCTAAAACTATTCCACCCGTATTTTTTTTTTATTATCAATTATAGACACAAATGAAAGGCAATTAAACATAATTTAAAGAAAAAATAAAAGAAACACCTCCTCCAGTGCAATATTGATTATGAAAACATTGATTCTTTTAGTTTATTAATGTTTTTATAGTCTCGGGATCAAAAAGTCTCTTTGTTTTTATATTTTTTTTCTTGAAAGATTTAACATTTTTACATAACATATCGAAAATTGGCGATGTATGTATTTTGTTCTTGAGAAAAGCTTTTTCAAAAATGCTATGTTTTTAGTTTCTAGGTTTGCTGGAAATCCTACTACGTTTACATTACTTGAAGGAACTTCCCAACCATGCATCCCCATCAATCCGAAGATATTTTTAAAAAAATATTTAGCTTTTCGAAAGAATATATAATATGGATGATAGAATCCATTTGATCCATTGCTTTATTTTCATGCAAAAATGGCGATGCGTTTTACCGAATTTCCCGCATTGTGGTTGTTGTATCAAATGCGAGTTCAGTTTGAATATTGTAGGAACATTATTTCTATCTACACATAGTTTGCAACACTGAAAAAACGTATATATTTTTTTGCCGAGGTTGGCCAATAAGTAGTCCGATCTTGTGCAAAGAATTTGAAATGTCTCAAAGATTTTAGATTGACCATATTGATCCTTGGTGGCCCTCAATTGGTGTCATAAATAGAAATATTACAAATAGTGGTGATAGGCTTTCAATTTGAGCAATTTAATTTCTTCTGTTATCGTCGTAACTGAAAACCGGAATAACCCACTAGCGCCATATGATTTTACTCCCGTATTGAACGATGAAATTGTGTTGATGCGACAGCCAAATAATCTTAAAAATTTCACAAGGTTGAACGTATGATGCTATGGAATTTCATAAGGCTGACTTATGAATGGATTTTGTTTCACACGACATTTTTCGTGTACGTTTTTAAGCTCTCCTTATTACAAGTGTTGATCTATCCAGGTTGCTTCATATTCTTATTTTTTCGACATCATTATATTTCATAAGATAAATTTATGAAATTCATACTGATTTCTAATAGCAAATATTCATAATGCAATCTTATGAATATAAAAAGTTTATTTTGCTGAGTGTAGAGCGCTGTATAGTGCATTTGATGCACAGTACATTGCTACACAGTAGATGCGACAACTTGTTGACATACGATAATGGAGTAAAACTGATTTGAACAAGTGATCTTTCCTGTTTTCAGCGGCAACGAATATATCGAGTTTAGATTTTTTTTTAATCCAGCTTCTCTTTGCTGTTCTCTTTCTGTGAATCTGTGAAATATTTATCAACATTTACTGATCAACAACAGTGTTTTCCAGCAATTTTCGATCCAAAACATCCGAGTACACAAATTAACTAGCGAAACATAGTTTCTAGTTTGAACTTAAATTGGCGATTGTAGTAAACAATAGATGAGAGATGGTGTCATACCGATTTCCAGGTCAACTACCCCTAAGGCGTTGAATTTTATAGATTTTATCCAGTTGATATCTGTTTCTTAAAGTTTAGGATAGCGAAACGATACTGATACATTACCATGTGTAATCCTTCAATAGGGAAGCAACATTTTGTATAAACTAAAACAAATCAAATTCTAAATACTATTAAACAAAAAACTTCATTAAATCAAAAACGAAACCATTTTGACCTTGTTCTATATAAAGTTGAGATCGCTACACCACATCTAATTAAAAGTTGATACTGCGTTTCGCTCGTACCTAGCATAGGAGCTAAATAATAATACAAAAACACAAACCTTTCAGTGGAAAAAGGAAAAAAGTTCTTCTCCTTCATTAGCTTATAATTTCCCTAATTGTTGAACTCTGAGAAAACCAACAAAAAAAACAAAGAAAAACTTCCAAAAAGCCATAAAGCAGCTTCCCACTTCATTCCGCTAGACTGGGATCCCCTTTCAACAAACCGAATCAGCTATTTCACCTTCACGGAAATGCTACGCAAACAACAATAGCAAAACAAAAATTACGAAAGAACATCAATGAACAATGAGAAGAAGAAAAAAATTCTCTCCCAAAACTCCAGAGTGCCTTGTTTGGTATAAGCTTATCGTTTTATGAAATTTATATTTTTTCCTGGTTTCCTTTAGCTTCTCCTGACTTTTCCCGCTCCCGGTCTAGAAGTCTGAAACAGTCAAATCCTATCAGCGCCATCTATCACGTTCTGTGGGTTTATTTTTTTTTTTGCTTTCAATGAATGCATTAACAGCAACAACCAAAAACCCCGGTTCAAATTTTTGTTTGTGTTTAACTTTCCAATATTTTCCCGATCAGTTTTTTTTTGTTTTTCTTCTACTTTATATTTTTACTTTTGTTTGCCATACAGGTGCCGTATCGATGAGAGGAGCAGTGCATAAAAATCGCTACTTTCTAACTTCAAATGTTTCTAATTTCTGTCACGTCGAGACGTTCCATGAAACAGGAATGAAGTTCACCAACCTACCACTCGGGAGAAAAATCGAAGAAGCACTACTTTTGTTTGAACCGAGTCTTTGCTTTAGAATGAGTATATGGAATAGAACAACAGTCATGGGAAGCCGAAATGGTAAACAAAAATGGTGAGTTGGTACAGCAAAGAAAAACTAGCACCTCGAAAAACGAAACGAACTTGGGATGGTAATACGATAATAGCGATAAGCGATGGCGAATGGAATGAGACCATGCTACGAAACGAACAATGATTGCGAAGTTAATTAAGGTTTAAAAACAAAATCTAGACACATAGTCGAGGAACTATAAGAAGCTTTATTTTTTGTATCAAGTCAAACACGGACGGAAAGAAATAAAAGTACTGAGTAAAAACAACACACAAAAAAAGACGATAGAATGATTGTCAGTCTATATCTGATGTTGATTATTAACTAGGAACTATCCGAAATCCTTGTATGTTATATTGTGTGAATTTGAGGCGCGAACTAAGTTCACAAATTTACAGGAAACTGGCAACCCTATCCTATTTACTAGTGTTTGAAAATATGCAACATATCGCGGGCCTTATTTGAATAAGGCCCATCTGACATTTGTTACTACGGGTATGAACGCCAGCATTGTTTACAAACAATTCTAGACTAAATCGTCAAAAGGTCGATAGTAACAATTGTAAACAATGACTAAAAACGTAAATTTCCTGGAAATTCCAAGTTGCTAACATCAATATCAACTACCGACGAGAAGTTGATAACTCTCTGTATCTGTTTCTGGTGCTATTTTATTTGTGGGAGCAAGCAGATCCCAGAAAAATACGCAAGTCATTGCTTACAAATGTTACTTTCGACCTTTTGACTATTTTGTCTAGAATTAATCTTTTGACGTTTGATTGTCTGCCTGGGGGAGACATACAACGCTGACCGTTGTACGAACTGTCAAATACCTTAATCCAGTACAAAAAAAACACGTACTAGACTAAAGGAGAACAACAGTGTACGTTGCATGTCTGTTCCAGGTATTATACCTGGGACAGACATAAAGACTGGACTCGGAAAAAATGAGACACACAAAAATGATCACCAAAAATTCATTTTAAATAACTATATATTAGTTATGTTTTGACATAATTTATTTATTGCATTTCCTCCCCCAAGCTGAATGCTCGTACATTTCTTTTAACATTGCTCATGAGATCTTGGGTGAGACTTTGTCCATCTTCCTTACACAATTTCTCCCAGTTTTTCTTCAAAACTTCATCGGTTTTGAATGTTTTTCCGCTTTGCTTAAACCTCTTCTTCATTATCGCCCAAAACTTTAAGATCGGACGAAGTTCTGCCTCCTTCGGGACCACATCAACGCCCTTCGCTTCGTATCAATCCATTACAGGTTTGGCGTAATGGTACGAAGTGAGATCCGGCCAGAACAGCGTGGGACCACGGTGAGAGTGGAGGAAGGGCAGCAAGCGCTTCTGCAAGCATTCCTCTCGATAAATCTGCCCGTTTATGGGGCCGGTTGTAACGAACGGCTTGCTGTACCGTCCGCACTCGCAGATCGCCTGCCACAACAGGTACTTCTTCGCGAATTTGTCCATCTTTATCTTGCGGAACTTTTCCGGAACCTCCATGCGGGACGTACCGACAAAAAACTCGAGACCGGGGATTTGTTTGGTGTCCACACCTTGATATATGTCTCGTCACTCACTCACGGTACAGCTTCCGCGCACGCAATTTGGCCACCGTGTTTTGCTTGTCTGTCCGGTATGGCGCCTTCCTGACCCTTAAAACACGTAGCCCAGCCCGCTTCATGGTCTGTTGGACGAACCACTTCGACGAATTGACCTTTTTGGCCACGTATCGGGTGGAAAGGTTCGGGATATTCTTAAAGTACTGCCTTATCTTCCGCGCCTTCTCTGGGTATTCCGTTTTCGGTTTTCGGCCGCTTCCAGCACGCCACTCGATAGTCATCGTCTCCTGGAACATCTTCACAACACGGGACAGGGTGGAATGGTGGATTCCAAGCCTTTTGTCGATCCATCTGTGCGACTGACCAGGATTATCGATCACCGCGCCCAAGATTTGCTGGCGTAGCTCTTCTTGTTTCGAATGCATCTTGAAAACTACTTCACAAATCGCAAACATTTTGCACACATAAACATAACACTCTAGACTAGTATTACCCAATATTTCATCAATTTTTACCCACGCGATAAAAAGTTACACCCAAAACAAAGTGTCGCATTTTTTCCGAGTCCAATCTTTACAGCGTTGTACTCCGTTAGTATAATACGTGTCTTTTGGTACTGGATTAAAGTATTTGACAGTTCAAACAACGGTCTGCCATAAGTATTAGCTACAGGACAATGTCACTCCGCCAGGTCCCTCCAAAATTGCAAATAACTTCATGAAAATTCGTTGACGGGAACTAATACTAGTTCCCACCTGCGATACCCGAACTTATTGCCAGTGCGAACCTCAATTTGATACGAGTTTATATTTGTAAAACATATATTGACTTTGAACCAAATTTCGATACCCGATCCAGGTTGGAACTGAATCAAAAACAAATTCGCTATAAGTCATGTATTCTATTGAAAAAGCACGTCAGCGTCATGTCAATATGTGTAAACTAATTTTAAACGGGATTTTTCCTTGAAGTTATCGAAACAGTTAATGTAAATTTTCTGCTTCGATAACAACTGTAATTGTGAGAAAAGTGAAAAAGTGACTTTTTCAGTAAGCATGTGGAAAGTATTATTTTTAGTCAAAAAAAAACAGTGGCACTTTCGAAACACGTCGCACTCTATCATGAAGCATTTCAAACAAAGTGTGCTTTATTTAAGTTTAAAACAAGAAAGCTATGAAATTTGGGGGTGCTGTTCAATTTTGTAGAATGATTTCACACTTTTCAACATGGCACCACTGTCTGGCACCCAGCTACAGCAATTTCACGCATCGAGAGGGAGGCGCATACGTAGCTGATGAAAGTAATATAATTTTAACATGTAATATTAATTTATTGGAGTTGAGTTTCGGGCACAGGAACGGCCACTTAACGCTGGAAATCGATAACCGACGCCGTTTTGGAATTCAAGATGGCGGTTTCTGTTAAGGAAATAGTTAAAAAATACTGCCAAATATCCTGCAATATCGATATTTTTGGATCGGAAATGGCGCAGAATAGCCGGGAATCGATGTTTAACAGCATTTTGGAATTTAGGATAGTGGCTCCTGATTTCGGAAAAAATGGGAAATGCTGTCAATTACCCTGCAATATGGATATTTTAATGGAACGTAGATCTCCGTGGAGTTGCTAATTCGAAACTACACACCTAATCACAGCTTCCCTGTGCAGTGATTAATTTTAGAGTTTTGGCACCGTAAAATACCCATGGAACTGAACATGCCACTTTCCATAAAAAAAACACAGTTGTTCAGTCTCAGTGAACCCCGTAAAAATCCAGGTTTTTTTTCATTAGGGCGAATCTAACATTAGGAGACTCTCTTTGATTACTTTCTCTTTCATTCATGTCCCAATCACCTTTACGTTTTTCAATCTTCTATTTGCAGAGTATGGTGCATGCAGCAGCACTGTTATGTTTCGATCTGTACTAAAAAGCCCCTCAAAAATTTTATACTACCGCTGCAACAAATAAAAGAGAGCAAGACCGTAGAGAGCTTATGAATGTAAGATTCAGCCTAATGAAAAAAACCCAAGATATATCGAATTTGCCGTAAAATGAACGGTTAACGGAAAATCATAAAGTTTCGGTAGAACTGATACCAAAGTTTCAGTATATTTGCGTTGTACTGAACTGTCAGTTAGGAGTCAGGAGTGCCAGTATAAGGTCGTTCTCCTCTTCAGGGTCTTCTTATATTACAGTGTACTTGACTATATTTTTTTATATTTTTCATATTTTTCGGCACGAAGAACCATTCCCGACCAAAAAAGACGACAAACCCATACTCTATACACTGAGAAAAAAGATCGGAAAACGCAAACATATTCTAGTTTATTTTAACCGAAATTTCACGTTGAAATGAGAACAAATATCATATTAGTTCGATTTGACTACCTACGGTAGTTAAAATCAAATTAAATTTTGAATAATTGTATCGGGAATTAAGCAGTTAAGGTCAACTGACATTCGTTTGAATTTACCTTAATGTTGGTTATTTGTAGGGTTTTTTCTTGGCGAATCTAACATTGAGAAACTCTCTTTGACTACCTTCTCTTTCATTCATATTTCAATCACCTTTAAGTTTTTCATTCTTCTATTTGTAGAGTATGCTAGCCTGCACTGTTGTGTTTCGGTCTGTACTAAAGAATGCCTAGAAGGTTTTATAATGGCATTGTAATGAGTGATAGAGAGTGAGCCCGGAGAGAATCTCTCAATGTTAGGTTCGCCCTAATGGAAAAAACCCGAATTTTTCATTATGACAACTACGAAAACAGACAGATTTGTAGGTTAATTCTACCAACACTTATGTTTTGTTTCCAAAAAAAAATTAGTATGATTGAAACCAGGTTGGTGTTTAAAAAAAACAAACGAAAACCATAAAAACAAGAAACATTTCCGCGTATAATTCCTTACATTTCTTTTGTAATTTCAAGTATATTTTTATTATAAAATGCTAATTAACATAATAAAATGGCACACTTACATTTTTAGGCTTCTTTCAGTCTATGAGAAATCTACAAATGTTAATGCGAGTCTTTCTACTATTTCCGGGTTTTGTTTTCAAGTGATGTACACAGATAAAAAGAAACACTGAATTTTCTGCGTTATCCAATGCACATAAAGGAAATGCTAGATTTTGCAGAGAATAATGGAATATTTCATAGAAATTTAAGTCAAATAACGCCTGGATCTAGTCTGTTGTATGCAAGATTGCATACATTGGTTAAATTTTATGCTTTAACGTGGTTAAATTTTACGCGCTCGTTAAAATTAATTATTTTGTTCTGTCAATTCTATGATGAAAACTTTGAGTGCAGTTGACTTCTGACGCTGTCACTCAACATGCAGCAGGGATCGAATAACAGAAAACAAAATAACCTAAAAAGTACTAACTTCCAAACTGGATTTTTATTACCAAAGTCGGTAAAATTTTACTGGGTTCAGTTTTCAGTAATGAACTCAGCACTTTCCGTTAAGGCCAGTATCGACCTAAAAAGTAGAGAAGTTACGGAATTTTGTTCAATATTACCAAGCGGAATGTTGACAATTGATCTGCATGGAACGAAATGTCACCTTCACTTACGGAATAATCAAGCGGAGTATTTGTCCGAAAGTAAAAATGACAGCTCCCATCAGTTATGCGTGGAAACCTTACAAATGGCAATTTTATTGTTCGTTATTTTTAGGTGGATACTGCTGCAGAAATTTCTTTTCCATTCTTTACTTTTCCGTTTTAGTAAACGGAATATTACATGGCTTTGAGATAGAAAAATAAATTTGTTTCGAACACGATACCAACCTTTACCGAAAACTCGGTAAATAGCACAGCTGTCAAAAAATACTGGCTAAGTCAATAAAAGAAAATACTGACTTCTCTGTAATCGATGTGATTACCTTTATTTTTACTGACTTTTTCAGTTTTGCGTAAACCCAGTGTTGTGTTTCGTTCGATATGGAGTTAAAACAGTATTATTTGAAGCATATGTAAAAAAACATTTTTTATTTGCTGCACAAGCATTTGAGGGGAACTGACACAAGTTTTATCCAAGCTAAAGAGATGAAAATAGTTGGCACAAGCGGGCTTCAAGCTAGCCAAATTCACACAATTTTCTTTTAATTGCATAAAACTTGTTTGGATTGTGTTGGCTTTGAGGCGATCTGTACTGCCTTTATTCGGTCCTTCAGCTTGAAAAAAAACATGTTACACCGCTGTTGGCATCGAAAATAATGTCATATTTATAAAAATCTTCTTGGAGCCTGCTACAGCTTGGTACGAGGACTCGAGTCAATCGTAACCTCGGCCGCGAAATGCTGAAAAAGAAAGCAATGCATTTAAGCTTCAGTTTTTTCGTCTTTATAATACATCCAAAGATAAGCAAATTCAATAAAAAATGTTACATACAATACAAATATTATCTTCAATTCTTTAACAAAAACAACACGTGAGCGCACCAGGAAATTGCACGAAGGAAATGACATGTCAGGTAGCTTCAGTAGTTTACTGAATGTTTAGTGCAACATCAAATATGCATATAATTTGGTAGTTCTTTTTACTGTGCACCATCGATCGGTGCATGATGGTGCACAGTAAAAAGAATCATGCACCGTAAACATTTTTATTTACAGTAAACTCGTTACTCGTTGTTGCCATAGTCAGTTGTTTGCAGCAAAAATTACTGAACAACGGTTGTTTTTTCACTTAATACTGTTTGGTAAGTTTTGTGGTTTGAGATGCAAAAACTGCACAAAATATGATGGGGCGCATTATTAAGCTTGGGACCGAGCTTGGGACCAATGTGCTAGTACTGACTGAGCCAAGAAAAAAATCGTATGTGTATGGGACCTACTGGTCTGAGAGTTATTTAGTCTATGCTAATAATGAACTCACACGAACACATTCTCAAATATTCTATCAAAATAACACAGCAAATCAAAACAAAGGTGCAAATATGTATAACAAGGTGCTGGCTTCAAGGTGTACTTCGGACCAAGGGGTTCTACAACAGTGAGCCAATTTCAAATCGCTAGTTGCATATTGATTGTTGGTAGTAGTTTACTTGAACTAGTTGCATTTTAAAGAAATTTGCGGAGGAAGCCATTGTTTACGTTTGCGACATTGGTACTTATGAAAACGCCATGTCGGTTTATTTTCTCAGTGTTTTGTTTCCCTCTCGCTTGCACTGATGTAGTGATGCATAATTGTGCGTGATTAAACGTCAAAAATGTCCACGGTTGCCAATAACACCTTCCGACACACTGTAACACGAACATAATGGGGCATTTTTTTTGCATTTATTGATTAAGTACACGGAGACAAATTTGGAAGTCAATTTTACCAATATTGGGGGTCGGGATGACTATTGCAGTATAATGATTTTGAACCGACTATCATCTTGGTCATAACGACCATTAAAAATAGTTGATTAAACATTCACCATAAAGTCGGAATAGTCCGTGTTACCACGATCATAGTCAAGAATGTCATGAACGTGGTGTATTCTTCCATTTTCATCGTTATTGTTACCATTATATGCAATAATGATCTTGACCATGATATAATTGTCGGTATAACGAAAGAATTTTTCTCAGTGTATAATGAATACCATGAAATTACCAGGGGGCGCGACTCTATCTCAGATGCAGGATTTTTTTTGTTTTGCTTTTGTGCGATGTGCGCACGCTTAGTAGATAGAAAGAAGATTTTAAAGATTTTGATGAAGATTTTAAAGATTTACTGCAAAAAGATGCAGCACGATGCAAGTTGATGGGTTAAGATTCACAAGCTGCTACAAGATTTTTTTAAAGATTGATTCGCTTGACTGGGATTTTTTGATCATCTTGAATCTGGATTTAGATGTGTCGCACCCCCAGGAATTTACTTACACACTTAGAAAATTTTACAGTATTCGGTAATTTTTTACCGAACTTGCAACAGCTGGACGTTCGGTTAAAGGGTGTTCACGATGAAATTGCCACACTATGAAATTGCTCTAACTTTTTAACCGTTGGGTAGAATTTAATGAAAATTTGGGTGGATTTAGTTCATAGTGCATTATTTACATCCTGCAAGTTTTAAAGCCCTGTGATCAAAACTCGCGGAAATAAAGTCGAAAGAACAGCTCGTGCGTGATAAAATCTTGCGCATTCATCACGAGAACAAGGATCTCTCGCATCGTTCCATCGCTAAAACGTTGAGAATCGCGAATTCCACGGTGTCGCGAGTGATTAAGCGGTTCGAGGAACGGTTAACCACCGATCGGAAGCCCAGAAGTGAAGGAAAAAGTATTCCGTACAACACCAAAAATCACAACCGCGTAGTTGGGGCCTTCAACCGAAATCCGAAGGCCTCCGTTCGGGATGTGGCTAAGAAGCTGCACCTAAGCCGAAGTTTTGTCCAGAAGGCCAAAACTAAGGCTGGGCTTCGAACGTTCAAGGTACAAAAGGCCCCTAATCGCGACGAGAAGTCCGCCAAAACCCGTGCCAGGAAGTTGTACCTCAACATGCTGACGAAAGTTGAATGCTGCATCATGGACGACGAAACATATGTGAAGGCCGACTTCAAACAGATCCCCGGCAACCTGTTTTTCACGGCCAAGGATACGTTCAGCGTTCCGGAGCATGTCCGCACTCAGAAGATGTCCAAATTTGCGAAGAAATTCCTGGTTTGGCAAGCCATCTGCACGTGCGGGAAGCGGAGTGCACCTTTCGTGACCCAGGACACGATGAACGGACAGGTGTACATAAAAGAGTGCCTCCAGAAGCGGCTGCTTCCTCTCCTGAAGGCCCACAACGTCCCAACAATCTTCTGGCCGGATTTGGCCTCATGCCACTACTCCAAGGACGTGCTGAAGTGGTATACGGACAATAAGGTCAATTTCGTGCCGAAAATGTTCAACCCTCCCAACACTCCGGAGCTCCGCCCCATCGAGAAGTACTGGGCGATTATGAAGCAGCACCTTCTTAAACGACCTAAGGTAGTGAAGACAGTCGAGGAACTGAAGAAAGTATGGGTTTACATGCAAAAAACGGTTGATTCACAGGTTGTGCAGAATCTTATGGCCGGGGTTAAAATACGAGTAAAATGGTAAAATGAAGTTTAATAGTTATTTCTCAATCCCTGAAAATTTGATGGCAATCGGATGAAAACTCGAATTTTGCGAATCAATTTTGTGTGTGGCAATTTCATCGTGGACACCCTTTAGCCGATTTACCGGATTTCGGTGAAATTTTACAGTATTCCGGTAAAAATATTACCGGAACTTGTCTAATTTGACCGAAATTCGTTAAATGGGATTACCGAACGTTCAGCTGTTGAAAGTTCGGTAAAAAATTACCGAATACTGTAAAATATTCTAGGTGTGTAACAAAACGAACACTTATACATTTTAATTTTCTGTTGCCGTGGTCACTATTTGCTGATTGAAGTTGATTTTATTACAGCAATTCACTTCAATTTATGCTGGGCTAATAGTTATTGCTCCTGAATTAGGAAACAGGAAAGATTTAAAAGAAAGAGAGTTATAGACAAATGGCCTTTGAAAAACAGTAAGTAATGTTTAAATCATCTATGAATTAAAACCAATATTACAATATTATCAAATATAATGACATTGTGAGCTATCACAGAGTAATGACAAAAATTGAACTGTGAAATTATACACTAGCCAAATGGCACACTGCGCCGCATGAATCAGTTCAGCTCAGATTTGGTAAAATGCCCACTTGCAAACCGGAAATGAAAAATACATTCAGTAATAGCTAGATGCATCGATGCTGATATCAAGATACTCTATATCACGTAATACAGGTTGTAGTGCGAACGAGGTGTAAATCACAGACGAAATAGCCCAAGTAACCACGAGGCTGTTATAGCATGCATATATAGGGCATATGCATTACGTCTAGTGCATCATTGAAGTTGGATTAAAGCTGAAAAGGGCCCCACTAAGATCGAACTAATGCTATTTCTTTTGTAATGCCATAAGACATTGCTAAAGTAGCATTATTGCATTGGTAATGCATCACTACATTCATAAGCTAATCCAACGCTCCATTACTTGACAACTGTTGAATTGATGCGATCCCGCATTACCGATGTTGATTTTGGGTTGAATAAGTTCAATAATATAATGCTTATGATTACTTGGGGTCTTTCTCTCGGAAAATAAGCATTTTCTACTAGAATTAAGAAGAATTTGCAAGAGTTTTCTAGTGATAGTTTGAAGAAGTATTTAGGTCTTTTAATTAGTGTTGAAGTGAAATTTTAATTTTAATTTTCTTTCATGTAACATGTTTGTTTCGTCAAGTGTAACAGTTTTCACCGTAAAACACTAGTTTAAAATTTCACCAGTTTCAAAATAGCGTGTGGGTTTAGTGTACACAGAAGAAACAAAATTCCTAAAATTGAGTTTTTTAAACTTAAATTTAAGTACTGTTGGCGCACTTCTTGGCACCAAGGCGGTGGGCTGTATATCAGGAATGCGATGGACACACTTGGTTGTGGAAATGACTTAACACTTTCTTCCGCCTTGAAAAAGGCAGGAATTGGTTTCCAAGTAAGTGTGTCCAATCAGCTACTCCTGTCAAGGTAGAATGCAAGCAGCAGACTCGGTGTGGGTCGACACAATCGAATACGTCCAAATGAAGTCGGCTGGGAAAGTGCCAGAGGCAAACGTCAATTTTTACTCTTGATTGTTTATTTCCGATGTTGATAGTTCGGTGGATAAAAGTAGACTGTGTCCAGGCATGAGTTTTGGATTTGCTTTATACCCACTCGCAGAGACCAAATAAAGCAAGGAGTGGAGCTACGGTGTGCACAGGCTGCAAAATGTGTTGTGTAGTTTCCATGCCTACCGGATGGTAGTAAGATGGGCGTTGCTGCTGGCTGATGTGCACATCGTTCAGTTTCAGTTTCCGGAGCGGACGGTTCGGGCGCGAACAAGTACTGTTGTTGAACTGGAGAGATGGGTTAATTTGATTCTGCACATAAGATAAAGATTACTCAATGGAGAAGTACTTCATTGACAACTCATTTTTAAGTAAAAGTTGCATACTTTATTATTTGACGTATAACAGATTCAAATACCGAAAACAATAATTATGTTACGGTACTAAACTGGCCGTTATTGTTAAAAATCGCGGAAATTAAACAAAATCAATAAAATAATCAAGAAAATTTATGTTTTTATTCTATCATCACGAGAAAGGCACTTTATTTAACATGTTGTCTAACATTTGCTAACTAACTCATATATTGGTTTTTACAAGTTTTATTGCATTAGGTTAAATTTACCCACCATAAACTTTGGGTACAGTTACTCAAATTTGAGTACAATGGCATACACTCATATTTGGCTTCCCACATGGAACTCCAGATTTGGGTGAAATGAACTTAATTTTGGGGACTTCGTTTCTTCCGTGTATCAAAATAAGAGTTATTTTGAATTAGCGTTTCTTTCACCACATTGAGCTGAATTCGTTCCGAAACTGGGTTGCAAAACACGACCGTGTGCTGTCATGTATGGACCAAAGTATAACGCCGTTACTTATGTTTGACAGAAAGCATAGAAAAGTGTGTGGCCGTGCATCTAAACAAATTCGTGGAGTTCCTTACGTAAATTTATTAAATTGCAAAACCTCTTTTTCTTTCTAAAATGGCATTAGTAAGATCCTTCCAGTAAGTACAGTTTCGATACTAACCATTCAACCATTTCTCTCGTTTGCATAGGAATTATATTTTCCATTCCGTACATTTTGCCCTGACCGGCTTCGAACGTAAACACGAATGTGGACGATTATGTGTCAATAACGAATACCCTTTTTTTCCGCAGAATGTTGATCCCGTTGGTTGTCCCAAAATCTTGCAGCAACGTAGTCAACCCAGCCCTGACGGCAGCAGCGACATCGGCCGGGGGCGCATGGTCAACTCTCTCGACCCGAACCGTAGTCCGAAATCAATTCCCACGGGCACGGGAAACCAAACGCGTTCGTGTGCACGGATGGTGGAAACGCATGTCTACTCCCGAGGGACGTCGTACCCTGATGCGACGAATTCTCAAGGGACGACATACGCTGTCGCATTAAGCAGTCGAGGGTTATGTTAATAAAATGTTTAGTTGTGAACATCAGGCTTTTCCTTCCAGACATAATATCGTGTTATAGAAAATAAGAAACGTAATCTATTTATATTTCTGGAATTATTCGAGCTACGACACAAATACAGTAATAATCCAATATTGTTAGTCCTTCCATATACAATAGATTTTCTAACTTTGCATTAGTCAACATAGGCGTTGTTTCGAACATGTTTTGTTCATATTGAAGTCGGATTTTTTATACACATTAATTCTGTTACAGTTAGGAAGGGAACATTAAAGAAGGATACAATATCGACTTATCACTGTAGTTGAAAAGAGAGTACTGTCGATTTTTCACCACTTTCATGAGACTAAGAAATAACTAAATCCCATGTGCTACGCAAGGAGTTGACGCACAGATTCAAACCAACTGGAGCACCTTTCCGAATTTCTTGCACCGCTAAACAACTGCCAGAGGCTATGTTGTAGATGGGAGTTCCTTTCTGTAAAATAAAAAAAATATGATTAAGGATCCAGATGGAATGCGCCTGTTTGGTAAATTACCGTTTTCCTGTGCTTCCATGCCTGATCGCCTCCCATTTCATGGCACTTGTTCAGCATCGGTGTTCCCTTGGTGGCACTCGAGGGTGCTTCCAAACATAGCAGCTGACCGAGAACCAACTCAGCCCGTTCCGTTTCGTACCACATTTGGGCTTTCACTCGCAAACAGGGATGCAGTACTAGATGGGATCCTTTTTTCCACAGGCTCTTTTCCTTGGAATTCTCCGTTGTAACGCACAAGCTGCTGTTGCTCAACCGAATTTGAAAACTGCTGATATAGTTGCGCTTTCGTGAGTGCCACGGTTGGAATTTGGGCTGAGAAACATTACTGTCGGTTGTTTTCTCTCAGGAAGTTTTAGCTGAGGATATATGTTCTTCAAATACCATTCGAAAGATTTGCAGTTCAGGCGTTTTCTTAGATCGTGTCGTTCCATTAAATCTCCTGGATCAATTTTCTTCGCTTGAGGTTGATTCTCTAGGAAATATTTTATGTAATCATCCATCCAAACTCGCGATAATCGCAAGGAATTTCTAAGCATTGTATCGGATCCATCGGGAGATCCGTAAGGACGTCTCTTACGGAAAACGTGTCCAATCCTGGAACAGGGAATCAACTCAATCGACCCTCCACATTGCCACGCTCGGAAAGAAATCTCCAAGTTCTCTCCGCCCCACACGTCCATTCCCATGTCATATTCACCTAGTTCTTTAAAGTACTTCCTATCCATGGCAAACAACCCACCGGCCATGGTTGGTGATTGAAAGGGGCCGACAAAGTCATTTTCCTTAACTAAACTTCCTTTCGGAAGGTTATCCCACTTGAAGTGTAGACCCCAGTTGAAACCTCCGCGGACCAAGGGACTCGAAGTATAAGCAAATGTATCCGAATTGATTATATCGATCACCGGCATCGCCAATATCGTTCTGTTTGTTTTCACGCGCTGCAACAAAGGTTCCACCCAATCCGTATTAACTTCAATGTGACTATCCAGAAAAATCAGCACATCTCCTGTGACATTTCGAGCTCCGTAAACACGGGAACGCATCAAACCCTCTCGTTCGGCGTTTCTGATCAGTCTTATTTTACTATTCTTGAGCGCATTCAACTCAGCGCTCAGATTCTCTTTCAGATCTTCCACATCACTACAATCATCAACCAGGATAATCTCCTGAAGAAGGTAGGATGGTGTACGGCGAATAACCGAATTAACCGAACGAATCAACGTCTCTAAATGTTCATTGTAGAAGCACATAACAATAGATGCTGATGGAAGTACTTTGTCGTAGCTTTGATCATGGCACCTACAAAAATATATAGTTTTACAATAATTAGTACCAACGATGTTGTTTCAATTTAAACTTACAAATTGTGTCTCGTATCGGGAATTCCTCGAAATGGACCTATTTTATTGCTGACTAGCACATTGAAAGCATGCTTCCTGTAACCAACATCTCTGATGAACTGCTCCTCAGAATTTCTCACCATTCCGAATTCATCCGTTCCGTTTGGCATTATCGGTTGCAGCTCATCTAGCAGCTTATGGCTTACTTTTCTAAACGCCAGTTCCTTCTCATTACG
This sequence comes from Aedes japonicus, assembly GCA_034211315.2. NCBI lineage: Eukaryota > Metazoa > Arthropoda > Insecta > Diptera > Culicidae > Aedes > Aedes japonicus. The sequence goes on from JASCZW010005311.1 coordinate 332,550, forward strand.
ATGCAGCTTCTCCTTGAAGAAACTGAAACTTTTTCCATTCCTCGTCTTGTCTTCAAACGATTCCAATCCCACCAGGTTGTTCTGGTGGCCATTCCTGACGTGTGTCTTCATGTTCATTGAGTCTTGATCCACGGGACCAATCACTGCCACCGATTGTTCACCGGAACTTTTGTCTCCTTGTAACATTGAAGCGGTTGGAACGGAAGCCACGGAACCGGACCCGCTGCTGAGACTCCAATACAGATACAAACTAATCGACCAGGTAAGCGACGCGGCAATAACGCCCCACAGGAATGACTTACTTACCATCCTTGAGATTCTGCAAAGGGAAACACACAAAAACTGATAGTCCGGCTGATATACAGGGTGAAATGTTATCATATGTTTATGCCTTATGACGCTGCCCTATTCGTTAATAGCTTTCACTTTTCGTCGAAACGAAAAGAAAGTGTTTTCTCACCTTTTGGGCTTCTCCCGTTTCTCCTTCGACATTTATATTCAGATTCAAACAGATCTTACATTCCCAATTTGCAAGGCATTCGCTATAAATAACAAAAGATAACGAAAGAGAACAGCAACATGTTTCTATTTTGAACGTAATTGTAATTGAATTTATCGCGGATGTTCAATATTATTATTATAATGAACTGATTGACAGTAGCATTGGGCATATCGCAAAATAAGGCGGTGTAATGCTGAGGTGTCAAAGCTCACGGTTAGATAAAACAACCTGAAATTATGTTTTATTAGGCCGGAAGCACACACTGAAAAGAATATATCAGTAAAAACACCCATTTTCCCCGATATAGGTCGGTATCGTGTTCGCAAGAAATTGCTTATTTTATCCCAAACTCGTGTTGAATTCCGTTTACTGAAACGTAAAAGTAAAGAATCGAAAAGCAATTCCTGCAGCAGTATCCACCTGAAAAAAATAAAAAATAAAATAGTAATTTGTGAGGTTTCCACGCAAAATAATTGGGAGCTGTCATTTTTACTTTCGGAAAAATGTTCCGCTCGATTATTCCGTAAGTAAAGGTGACATTTCGTTCCATGCAGATCAACTGTTAAAATTCCGCTTGGTAATATTGAACAAAACTCCGTAACCTCTTTACTTTTTAGGTCGATACTGGCCTTATGCCTATTTTCAAAACTACCATGCTATTTCAGGCAAATTTACTCTGTTTATGGTACATTCTTCAACATTGGTGTTATATTTGCGAGACCTCATGTTGATATTAACCCCCCCAAGGATGACTTTACTCGCAGGCGTGGTAAAATCAGACGCAATTATTTCAGGTGAAAACTTTTGTTGTTTTTTTTTAACCCTTGAAATTGTAGTTTCTACAGTGGATTGTGTGTGTGTGTGTGTGTGTGTGTGTGTGTGTGTGTGTGTGTGTGTGTGTGTGTGTGTGTGTGTCGGAAATAAGTCGTAATTTGCCTTATGAAATGTTATGATATTTGTTGTGTCTTCAGTTTAATAAATTGCTCCGTTTACTTCCTTCGTCTCAATCAGAGATATTTATTTGTACAGCACCAAAAATAGTACATCTGGTCTATTCGTCTCTCCGCGTACAAGTTCCCTCTTCCCCGCTCGCTCCCTGCTTCAGACCTACCTACACTGTAAGCGGCCAGTACCCATTAATGGGTAAAATATCACCCATTTCAAACTTAAGTGGTTTAACTCCTTTAATGGGTAAAACCAGTTTACCCATCAATGGGTAAAGAGCCTGTACGTCAGGCTATCGGGTATTTTTTACCCATTTTTCAAAATGTTTGATATTTGAGAAATGGGTATGAAATACCCATTTTTCAAAATGTTTGTTTTTTGCGAAATGGGTATGAAATACCCAATTTTCGTTATTTGTTTAAACTTGGAATTTTAACAGTTGATCTGCATGGAACGAAATGTCACCTTTACTTACGGAATAATCGAGCGGAACATTTTTCCAAAAGTAAAAATGACAGCTCCCATTAGTTTGCGTGGAAACCTTACAAATTCCTATTTTATTTTTTATTTTTTTCAGGTGGATACTGCTGCAGGAATTGCTTTTCGATTCTTTACTTTTACGTTTCAGTAAACGGAATTCAACACGAGTTTGGGATAAAATAAGCAATTTCTTGCGTGAACACGATACCGACCTATCATGGTGGAAAATGGGTGTTTTTACTGATATATTCTTTTCAGTGTGTGCTTCCGGCCTAATAAAACATAATTTCAGGTTGTTTTATCATAATTGTTCGCAATAACTGTTTTTGTATTTGCTAGTAATGACAACACTTCAGGTACCTCTCAGGTAAAACAAGTTTCGTATTGGAGGTTTTCACATCGGCAATTATTCCGGCGACGTTCACGTTGTCCATTGAAGTGGTCATCACATCGTTATCATCCAGAAAAATTCCTACATAGCCAAAAATAAATAATTTTGCATCAACTTGGCGAAAGCTTGGATTTAATGCTCCGGAATCGACACATACTCGGAAGTACGATTCTACTGATGGAATTAAAGCATCTTAAATTATTATAATAAATTATTAACGTACCTCTCAGATTTTGGAAGCTTTCGATATCCAATTAAACCTTCAGTTCTTCCTCCGTGTTTTCGTGGACTGGATTCCGCGATGTTTTTTTTTTATTTTTCGAACCGCGTACTTTTAACTATACAAAGTGAGTCAGGAAAATGCTAAGATATTTTTTTCTTATTAATGGGTACAAAAATACCCATCTTTTGGTCTCTCATTGAAAATAAATAATGGGTCTTTAGTATGCATTATTTTGATTTTAAAAGTGCCCATTTTATGACAGCTTCATATACTATCAAAAATGGGTACATTTTTACCCATTCAAGGGTACTGGCTGGTTACAGTGTAAACTCCCTATCTTCTTACCAATAATCCAGTCCAATCTACACCGAGGCTTCTTTTACAAACCTGTTGTATTTAATGAGGTACATAATCTCTAAACTTCTTCAGCTCAACTCTTAACCGTTTCGTAGATGGAAGAAAATTACTCTTCTTCACCTTGTGCCTATCTCTCTGCGTAGATTCACCCGTCAGCGATTCTTCGTCTTCCTGTTGCTCACTCCCATCTGGCTGCGAATAACTTAATGCGGCCTGCTCTAAATCTACCTCTGCTTTCTTCACATGAACAACGTTACGTTTCAGATTCTTACCGGATATTGTTGATCGCTAGCTTACTTCTGATCCTACTCTATCAGTTACCTCAAACAGCTCTGGCGAGAAATCCGTGGATAGCTTATTCTCCTTTTTCATTCGCTTAACGAAAGCCAGATCACCTACCGCTATTAGATTCGCCCGAGCCTTGCGTCTCACATCAGCGTATACCCTCCCTTTCTCTTTCCATAACGAGTCCCGATCTCGTGTTTCACCATCATCATTAATAACTGCAGGAACTGTTGGTAATTTGCTTCTTAAACGGCGACCAAACATCATCTCGGATGGTGACTTCCCTGTAACAGAGTGATCAGTAGCATGATACGCCAGTAAGAACGTCCGTAGCTCCCTGCGCCAATCCTGACCTAATTCTTGCGCGATGCGTAAGCGCTTCAGGATTGTCCGATTCTGACGATTCTACCTCGCCGTTTGCCTGGGCCGATATGGAGTTGTATTCACTAATTCGATTCCGAATTCCCGACAAAATTGGCGAAACTCCTCACAATCACTGCTGAGCTGTGGTCCGTTGTCTGCCCTCAAAACTCGAGGGATACCAAACCTACTGAACATGATAGCCAACTCACCAACTGTATCTTTCGCTGTTATCGTCGACATCTCTGACACTTCGACAAAACGACTATAATAGTCAACTGCTACCAATAAATATTGACCTTCCGGCAGTGGCCCCAAAAAATCGATCGCAATTTCCTCCCAAGGACCTGAAGGTAGCTGTTTACGGAACATGGGCTCCGGTGGATCCGATGCGGCTACTAAAGTACATGGCTGGCATTTTTTCACGTACCCTTCGATCTGCCTATCCATTTTGGGCCACCAAACCACTGCAAAAAAAAAAAGATGAAAAGAGGTCAAAAGATAAACTAAAGCCTTACAGTCGGTTAGAGCATGCGTATCGGGCGCAACTATCTGGGCGACTAAAATACTAGCGCATCGGGCTGCCATTTTAGTTTAGTCACTTAATCTCACACCGGTCGCTATTATATTTTGTTACCGTGTTCTGTATCGGTCGCTGCTAAACTAATGCTCCACACGCTAAGATGAGAATACCTAGAGATCGTTAAAAAGTACCGATAATCGCTCAAAAGTGCACATACCTAAATTATGCGTAAATACAAATTACCTAATATTGGGCAATAGTATTGAAGGAAGTAAATATTGTATAACAGTTATGTCATTTTCATACTACGGACTTGTAACATAATACAAGGGTATTATGAAAATTATCAACACGAAAAACGTCATCAAGATAGTCTTGTATCATGTTACAACTCCGTAGTCTGAACAAGGCATTAAATAAAACTTTTATTTCAAACAGTTACTTCAAAGGTAGTCGTGAGAGCTGATAATTCAATCAGTATCAAAACTGACATCAAGGAATTCTTCACAAAATTGGATCTTCTGGTGCTTCTCATCATCTTCATCAGCCTCTTTGTCTTCACCAGCCATGTCCCATTCACCAGTCTCGTCGTCTTCGCCAGCTTCATCGTCTTTGCCGAGCTTGCCGTCGTCATCCTCGAAAGCTTCGAAAACTTCTTCATACCTTGGTTGGGATTCAACTCTGCTTTCTCTTTCTGATGCTTCTTGTAATATCCTTTCCAGTTCTTTCCACGTTTGGATGCACTCATGTTCTGTAAATAAAAACGATATAATACTTCGTCAATAATCCACAGATTCAGGGCACAATCAAAATAACATCTACTTACGGTTACTTTTCGGGATGGATTATTCCGCAATAATCGGGAAATTTAATCGTTCCAGCGCCCCTTGCCACTTAAACTATCCGATGAAAATAACTTTTCAGCATGTTTGATTGCGTAAACAAAAATAAACAACAAACCAATCGAAGATTTTTGACACTTGGCAGTCGAATAGCAACCCTCTCTCGCGCCACTATCGCGTTGCTAAATTTGAGCGCCCGATGCTTTCCGATAGTCGCGCCCGCGCCACAATTTTGCTAGCGCTTTTAGTGCGCCCGATACGGTTTGAAGTGATGGTGAGGGCGATCAAATATAGTTTAGTCGCGCACCGCTACGGGTGCTCTTAGCAATTCAAATTCTTTCCCAAAAAGGTAGATATAAAACTTCTCCACGCTCCAGACAAGTGCGAGGGCTTCCTTCTCTGTATGGCAATATCGCCGCTCTGTCTCTGTTAATGATTTGGAAGCATAACTTATTATGCGCGATGTTCTCCTTCTTCATCAACTTGTATAAGCATGGCACCCAAAGCAGAAGGGCTATCATCGGCCATAACAAGTGTACGATCACGTACGTTGAAGAAAACAAGAACGGTGGATTCTGTCATGGCTATCTTTATTTCCTGAAACACTGCTTCATGTTTGACCGTCCACTTGAAAACAACTCCCTTCTTGGTTAGGTCACGCAATGGTTCATCGATCGTTGCCAAGTTAGGAATATAGCGATTTAAATAATTAGCAAGTCCTAAAAAACTGCGCGTTTCGTTCGCATTTTCTGGCCTTCTGAAAGAGAGCAAAGCCTCAGTCTTAGGATCTGCAGGAATGATTCCCGCTTTAGTAATGTTGTGTCCCAGAAATTCGAGCTCAGTCACCCCAATAACGCATTTGTTGGAATTGAGTTGCACGTTTCGCCCTTTTAGTCTCTGGCCCAATCAAATAAAGAAATGGCTTATGTCATTGTAGTTTCATTTATTTCAAATTTAAGCTGAAACGCCTAATTTTAAGTTATTTGTTACTAAAATAGTAAAACATAGTAAACTGATTACATTCTTACCTCCTGCAAGCGAGTATCATGCTCTGCCTTGTCCTTTCCTTCGATATAAATGTCGTCGATGTACCACCAAGCTCCAGTACAACCGGCCAGGATAGAGTCCATGTTCTGAAATACCTCTGGGGCCGTAACCAGTCTAAAAGGCATCCGTTACTAGCCTCGACTAGTAATAAAGGCCGTAATATCTCGCGATTCTTCATCCAGTTCTAACTGCAAAAATGAGTCCATCACGTCCAACTTGCTCCGAATCATATCACGGCCGACACGAGCCAAAAAATCTTCAATCAATGGCATAGGATGCCTTTCACGAAGCACTGCTTCGTTCACTCTGCGCAGATCCAAGCAAATTCTAGGCTCGCCGTTCGCTTTACCGACGACCACCAGAGGAGAAACCCAAGTCGTATGACCTTTCTTTTCCTCTATTATGTCCCTCTTTGTCAACTCGTCCAATTTCCGACTAACCGCGTCCTCCAACGCCACCGGCAGTCTTCTTACCGGTTGGAGAACTGGCTTTACCTCCTGATTCATGTGAATGTGAATCTGAAGATCATTAATCTTAGAGAGTGCCTTACCTTTGGCATCCACCTGGTTAATGTCAATCCCAATCTTGAGCACACAGAATTCTTTGGCCGTCGTATCACCAAGCAAACCGCGCTGGCCGCTCTTGATCACGAAAAACGTTGCCTCCATTACGTTTTGTCCGATTGCTACTGTCGCTACGAATGACCCTAAGATAGTCATAGGCTGATCGCTCGCATACCCTTTCAACACGAACTTGCTGCCTTTCTCCGAACTTTTAATGCGTACATTTTTCGTTTTCAGCAATTCCCAAGCCGCTTCCGATACTAAGTTGACTTCCGCTCCCGAATCGACCAGCATCTCCAGGGTTACACCACCTACCTTGCATTCCATCATATTAACATTATTTCCAGAGTAGAACGCATAGTATGTTTTGTTTGATTCCTCCATGTTGGATGCCACAACAGAATACACATCTCGCGTTGATGTGTCTGCCTTCGTACTCGCAGCTTCTACTGAGCAAATTCTCTTGGAAATTAGACGTTTTTGAGCTTGACCTACAGGCTGTGATTTTCGCATGCGACACTGTGATTCAAAATGCCCCAGCCGCTAACAATGGTTACACATCTTTCCCCGCGCCGGGCACTTCGCTTCTGACGAAATATGACCACTAAATCCACGTTTAAAGCATATCACCTGTTCGTTGCTTCTACGGGAGTAGTCCTCGTTACTTGTTGCTGATGTATATTTCCGCTGCTTGTGGGACTGAATTTTGTACACCCGGCCACCACCATATTCTTCCTCATGAACCGTAGTGAAATCCTTGATTTGCTGCTCCACTTCTTCCAGTGACTTTCCAATTTCCTCGATATCTTCTACGGTACGGTCCTTCTGAAGAATGCGCTTCCGTAGCGCCTCTGAGCGACAGCCTTCTGCAATCGTGTCGATCAGCATAATGTCGAACAAAATTCTTCGCGCATTCTCTGGGTACTTTTCGAAACCACATTCACCAATTTGCTGCCGCACACGGACAACAAACTCAGCAAAACGCTCTCCTTGCAGCTGTTTCAAACGTCTCAGTTTGTGACGTTCCAATACATCCTGGTGCCCTGGTTGAAAAAACCCATCGAAAGCTTGGATGGCCACATCATAGTATTGCTTTTCTGGTGTCACATAGGAAAACCTTTCCACATCTGGTAGGTTCTGGAACAGCAGTTGCAGCTGCTGCCCACCGAAATGCAGCAGCTTGGATCGCTTTTTCTTCTGGTCGATAATGTCTTCAGATTCGAAATAGCACTCCAGGGCTCGCTTCCAGATCACCCATTCTCTATGAAGCTTTCCTTTCTCTACATCATTACATCTGAATGGTGGCAAAACACGAGACTGTTCCATCTAGAACAAAAATTAGAAAACGAATGTGTACTTTTCAAACATTTCAACTCAACCCAAACTCAACATTGATTTATTTAATTCAGTAGGCTCCCAAAACGACCGTGTTTCTTATTATTATCTAATTCTTATTTTATTCCCAAACCAATTGTTTGTGTTCTGTTGATGTTTAAACGCAGCATTAATTATCACGTTATGAAGATCTTGCTCGATTCTCAAATCGATTGCATCAATCTTTTTCCGATTATCAAATCGATTGCATCAATCTTGTTACAACATAACTCGATTCTCAAACCGATCACAACCTTTTGCCGATTTCCAAATCGAGAACACCTGTATCTAGTCGATTCCCAAATCGATCGCATTAATTTTCTCAAAACACAACTCGATTCCCAAATCGATCTCAAGCTTTTGCCGATTCCCAAATCGTATTTATCTTCAACTAGACGATTCCCAAATCAATCACATCAACCTTGTAACAAAACACAACTCGATTCCCAAATCGATTACAAGCTTTTGGCCGATTCCCAAACCGGCACCAATTCGATTCCCAAATCGACATCTTCCTTACTGATTATCTCTCAATCGGTTATCAAATCGATCACAGAAATTAGGAAATGCATTAAGCGCGCTTTGACCGATTCCCCAAATCGATCGCACCAACTTCATCGAGTTAATTCATATTGTAGCACTCAAAAGAACTTTTCCAATTGGATTATTTTCTGCCGCTTCTACCATTCACTACTCATCGTCATATCGTAATCCGATCGCCATCTTTTTCATACAATCAAAACCCACTACTACCATTTCACTTTTATCGCATGCCAAAAGAAATAAAACACTGTAGAATAGAAGTCCATATTCCGAATTTTCTTTGCATCACCCTTTTTCAGCAAAATCTCCGTATAAGCCAGCCATCTTGGAATACCGTAAAAAAATATTTCGGAAGATATTTTCAAGACCGTTTCACTGTCGCTGACTAACCGATTTCTAAACTTACTTTTCTGCCAATTGTTGTGTCTTCAGTTTAATAAATTGCTCCGTTTACTTCCTTCGTCTCAATCCGAGATATTTATTTGTACAGCACCAAAAATAGTACATCTGGTCTATTCGTCTCTCCGCGTACAAGTCCCCTCTTCCCCGCTCGCTCCCTGCTTCAGACCTACCTACACTCCCTATCTTCTTACCAATAATTCAGTCCAATCTACACCGAGGGGTAAGACTCTACAATATTAAAAAAATAAAAATGTTGGGCCACCTGGATTCGAACTATGTACGTTGAGGTGATAGCAACTATCAATATGCAACTAGCGATTTTAAATTGGTTCACTGTTGTAGAACCCCTAGGTCCAAAGTACACCTTGCAGTCTGCATATAGCAATAATTTTTGCGCTTTTCTGTACCATTCCGTACTAGTATCTTTATTGTTGTTTTGATTCGATACGTTATTTTGACACAATACTTGAGGGTGTGTTGGTGAGAGTAACGTTATTAGGGGCGAATCATTAAGCTTGCGACCGATGTGCTAGTACTTTCTGAGCCAAGAAATGTTTTCATTTTCTTCATGACTATCCACCCGCTGGTGATAGGGCCTGGACCAGTGACTTGATCACAAGTACATATCAACACATGAAAACAGGAGAAGTTAAAAGGATAGTGAACGTCCATTAATTACGTCACGCAAAAATTGACTTTTTATAAGCCCCCCTCCCCCCTTGTCACGTTTTTTGTATGGACCTTCAATGTTTTTTGTATGGATCGTCACGTTTTCCCAACCCCCCTTAATGCGTGACGTAATTAATGGACCTTCCCATACAAAAACAACGATATGAAAAACAAAATCCATTCAAAAGTCAGGCTTATGAAATTCCATTGTATCGTTTATTAGTTGTATACCTTATGAAAATTTTTAATTAATATGTCTGAGTGTAATCTTGTTTATTTATTTATCCGTTTTGCTGTTTTAAACCAACGATTTTGTTTTGAAACAAACAGGCACGCTTGTTTTAACCTTAGGATATTACCAACAATCAATATGCAACTAGTGATTTGAAATTGGTTCAATGTTGTAGAACCCCTTGGTCCGAATTACACCTTGAAGCCAGCACCTTGTTATACATATTTGCGCCTTTGTTTTGATTTGCTGTGTTATTTTGACAGAATATTTGAGAGTGTGTTCATGTGAGTTCATTATAAGGGGTGCATTATTGAGCTAGGGACCGAGCTTGGGACGATGTTCTAGTACTGACTGAGCCAAGAAAAAAATCGTTTTTGTATGGGACCTACTGGTCTTAGAGTTAGTCTATGATATTACCACAATATAACACAAATTATGGTTGTTCTAAACTAATATTTTTGTTGTTTCCACCTTGAAAAGGATTTTTTATTACAAAAACAAAGGTTGCATTGACTCAGGGACACTAATAAAAAAATTAGATTGGTTTAACCAAAGTGCCGCTTAAACTGATATAATTCAGTTTGAAACAAACTATTTTTTGGGTTATTTAATTTTCCGTCATCCGTTCCCGCTGCATGCTCTGACGCTGGCACTCAACAATAGGTGAAAATGTAATGTTGACATTTACATATTTATTTCTCTTAGACTGAGAGAAGTCTATAAATGTAAATGTGCACTTTTCTAAAATAGATGATTGTGAACGGAAATGTTTTCTGTTTCGACGGTTTTCGTTTGTTTGTTTCAAATAGCAATTTATTGTAAATCATACTAAAATTTGTTTAACACAAACCATAAGCATTGGTAGAATGAACCAAAAATTTGTAACTTTTCGTAGTTGTTATAATGAAACAACCAAAATACCGTGAAGGTACCATATTCTGCGCACTTTTCTGCACACTTTTTTTAAGCTAACGGTGCTAACAGAGCTTCATGGGAGTACTTCAGAGAACTTCAGGGAAGTTCTTCAGAGAACTTTCAGGAAGTTCTTAAGATAGCTTTAGGGAAGTACTGCAAAGCACTTAAGAGAAGTTCTGCAGAGAATTTCAGGAAAGTTCTGCAGAGAACTTCAAGGAAGTACTGCAAAGAACTTCATGGGAGTTCTTTAGAGAAATGTGCTTGTTCTGTAATGAACTTTTTGGAAGTTCTGCAGAGAACTCCAGGGACGTTCTTCAGAGAACATCAGGAAAGTGCTTCAGAGAACTTCAGGGAAGTTCGGCGTAGAACTTCATCGAAGTTTTTTAGAGGACTGGAGGAAAGTTCTGCTGAGAACTTCAAGGAAATTCTGCAAAGCACTTCAGGGAAGTATTGCAGAGAACTTTAGGGTAATTCGTCAAAGAGCTTTGGAGAAGTTCTGCAGAGAACTCCAGGAAAATACTGTAGAGAACTTCAGTAAAATACTTCAGAGAACTTCAAGGAAGTTCTGTAGTGAACTTAAGGAAAATTCTTCAGAGAACAACTGCAAAATTCTGCAGAGAAATTCATGGAAGTTCTGCAGAGAGGTTCAAGGAATTTCTACAGAGGAGTTCAGGAAAGTTCTACAGAGAACATCAGGGAAGTTCATCAGAGAACTTAAGGGAAGTTCTGAAGAGTACTTCATGGAAGTTATTGAGAAAACTATGCATGTTCTTCAGAGAACTTTATGGAAGTTCTGCAGAGAACTTCAAGGAAGTTCTGCAGAAAACTTCAAAGAAGTTCTGCAGAGAACTTCAGTGAACCTCGGGTTAGGATGTTTTTTGATATAAATAAACGAGGAACATCTAAACAAATTTAATGTTAACATTTGTGTATGTCATGTTTCACTGCAGCCACTATCTACTTTTCATAGAAGCGACAAAATAATATCATTTACATATTGCTCACCCTTATATGAAATACATTAACAGTACATGGAAAATTAAAATTTCGTACCTTGAAGACTCATGAGAAAAGCGCTCATTTTGAAATCCCCATTCACTTCCCAACAGTATTTTGAATAACTCAAGTAATCCAGTAACAGTTTAGTACTGCCATAAATTTCCTTTAGTAATTTGGAATGTGTTACTGGAATAGAAGGATGCTCATTTCCATTATGCAACATAACAGCTTTTAAACTTGTTGACGAGCTATCGATGAATAGTTGCCACTTTTACGGTTTCTGTTTAAGGCCCATTTCGTCAAACAAGCCACCAACATCATGACAAAAGCAAAGTCCATCCTTGATAAAAAATGATGAACAAGACTCACGCCGCTGGAAATTAGTAGCATTAGCATTAGCATTAGCTTTTGTTAAAGGATGTACCGATAATAATCCGCACACACAAAATTCTTTCTAAAAATTCGAGTTTTTATCCAATTACCACCAAATCATCAGGAAGTACAGGAAAACAATAAAAAATAGTTTTGGATCATTAATTTAATTTATGTCGCCTTTATATCAGAATGCGTAAGCCTTGGCTTTAAACTAAGTCATATCGTACTGCACGACCTCAGAACCGACAGTTTTTTTGCATAATAACCCAGGCTTTCTTCATTTCATCTACATTCTTCACCTCTTTAGGTCGTTTTAGTAAGTCCTCCTTCATAATGGCCCTGTATTTTTCGATTGGCGCAGTTCCGGGAGTTGAGGGGGTTCACATCTTTTGGCACGAAATCGAAATCATTCTCCTTATACTACTCTAGCACATCCTTCGTGTAGTGGCATGATGCCAAACTCGGACAGAAGATCGTCGGACCAGCGTGAGCTAACAGGAGCAGAAGAAGCCGCATTTGGAGACGCTCTTCCAAATACACCTGTCCATTCATGGTGCTTGCGGTAATAAAAGGATTATTCCGCTTTCCGCAAGTACAATTAAGAACTTCTTTACTAACTTCGACATCTTCTGTGTCACGAAGTTCTCGGAAACATCACACTTAGCCTTGGCAGTCACATATAGGTTTCCTGGAATCTGGTTGAAGTCTGCCTTCACATATATCTCGTCACCCATTACGCAGCAGTGTAGTTTCTTTAACTTCTGGTCGTACAACGTCCGGGCACGGCTTTTTGCGACCGTATTCTTTTTTCTCGTCACGGTTTGGGGACTTCTGAACCTTGAACGCACGTAGTCCAGCTCAAGTTTGGCTATTGTGCACGAAAGTCTTGCTCACATGCAACTTTTTGGCAACATCTTGAACTGAGACGTTCTATTTTCGTTTAAAGGCTCCAACGTTTGTAACCGTTCTCGTTGACCTGGGGGATTTTTTTCGGATCTTCTCATCCAATCAACAGTCAGACGTTCTTCAAACCGTTTTATGATACCGTGGAATTTGCGATTCCCAACTTTTTTCGATGGCACGATGCGACAGGTCCTTATTCTCAACGTATTTGAAGCAGTACACCCTTTAACCTTAAGTGCCGAAAAAGATCATCAATTTCCATTTGATTTGGAAAATGTAGAGTGCTCATTCCCTCGGTACGGTGATCCGAAACAGTAACACTTGGCACACTTTCAGTTTGTTATGTGGATCCATAGAATAATGGCCCAAACGCTATATGGACGGAAACGGAACGGAAATGGCAAGTTTGACAGTTGTCGCATATGACGTTGACATGTCCAATTGGAATCAACTTGGATCTAATCAGTTTTCTATCCGACAAGCAGGTTTAGCCAGATTGGGCTCTTCCGCTGACAATGCCATTCCGTTTCCGTCTCCACTGCGTTTGAGCCTTAACTCTAAGACCAGTAGGTCCCGAACAAATAGGGGTTTTTTCAGCTCAGTCAGTACTAGCACATCGGTCCCAAGCTCGGTCCCAAGCTTAACGATTCGCCCCTGACAACGTAACTCACACCAACACACCCTCAAATGTTGTGTCAAAATAACATAGCGAATCAAAACAACAACCAAGATACTAGTACCGGAAGGTACCGAAAAGCGCAAAAATATTGCAAGGTATACTTCGGACCTAGGGGCTCTACAACAGTGAACCAATTTCAAATCGCTAGTTGCACATTGATTGTTGGTGGAGCTGTTCGGAATTTCTTCCAGAACCTTTCGAATGGACTGCGGAGTAGGTCGAGACACGGACAAGTCCGCCACCTCAACAGGCAAAAGATGACGTTTGGAAAGCGCTCATGTACCACTGATGGCTTTGTGATAGTTATTCTAGCGATATATTGTGTGCACTCTGTTTTGATGCGCGCATGGGAGAGGAGCTCTCTCCTTTTTTGGGTTTGTTTTTGATTCGCATCGTCGTGTCTCAAGTTATATTTCCAACCTGCCGTACACTGACGGAACTTTCAACACCTCCTCTTCATATCTTTTATTCTAGCAAAAACATTATTGTCCACTCTTGGTGCCTCATGGTGATGAGCGAACATCTCCTTCTACATTTAAGCTAAGTTATTTGAGTTGTTCTCAAAATATAACAAAATTTCAATTTACAGGCATCAAAAAGAAGAAAAATGCAAATCGCGTAACGTCAAAATACAATATTTGGTGGTTTTGGGACCCAACCAAACGGAGACTGGCGTGGAGCTCTGGGTCTCAAAACTTTTTTCGCATTTTGTCGACTAGTGCAATCAATAGGAAACTAGCAATTGAAAATTGGTTCACTGTTGCACACAGATTAAAAGTAATATTGAATTTTCTGCGTTATCTAATGCACCTAAAGGGAATGCTAGAATTGTCAGAAAATTGTGGGATATTTCATGTAATATTAAGCCAGATAACGCCTGAATTTAGCCTGTTTTATGAAGTATTGCAGACATTGTTGTATGGCGCATGAAAGATTGTAAACAATTTCGTTGTGTACGCCTCCTTTGGCTTGGAATTAACTAAGGGGAAATTTTACGCTCTTGTTAAAACCAATTTTTTTTCTGTGTAGAACCCCTTGTTCTCAAGTACAGCTTGAACCTTGTACCAACAATCAATATGCAACTAGCGATTTGAAATTGGTTCACTGTTGTAGAACCCTTTGGTCCGAAGTACACCTTGAAGCCAGCACCTTGTTGTACATATTTGCGCCTTTGTTTCGAATGCCTATTATTGTTCATGCTTTTTCGCATTTTTCATTCAAAACCAGCGTCCTCGTGTACACATCCGGCTCCACTGCCACGTCGAACGGTGTCCTATCTCGGTGCTCTTGACATATACCAACTGCATCTGAACCACGAAGAACTTCTGCAACATCTTCAAGGCCACCCGAGCGACGACGTCAGCAGATATGCTTCTGATCCACGTCTTCAAATTGTTGGCTTCAAGTCTACCTGGCTCGATACCTGCTTATCCTAATCGGATATTATACCGCACGGAATTTAAGTGTGCCTATCAGTACAAAACAAAATGAGTGCATGACGATTTCAAACGTCCATCCTTGGACACGTAAGTTCCACAAACTTTATCATTCTATCGCATATTTTTTTAAAACCTTGCTTTCACATTCCCTCAACAGCATTCTCTTCATGTAAAATACCAAACAGATGAGAATTCGCACCCGCGGTGTGATTTCCGTTATACTTTAACTGGCGGCTGACATTCCCGAATCGATTAATCTGTGCTCGTGGTTGAAATCATCGAAGGCTATGGACTAAAAGAGACAACGGCTGGAACTAATGTAACTTTTTTTTTCTCAATTTTATAACCACAAATTCAGAATACCAGAAATATGTAGAATGAAAATGCCCGATGAATTCAATAAAAATATATATTATAAAATGCGTATTTTTTAACATTATTAAGATAAAATCAACGCATGAGTTCCATATCACTAACAAACTCATTTCATACGGTTGTACAATGAAACTCATTAAGTGAATAATATGGAATGATTATGACAAAAATCACCGCATTTCATAAGGTAATGTTATGAAATTCAAACCGTTTCCTTGTGGCTAATTTTCATAAGGATATTTAATGAACTTTAATAAGTTTTTTACGTAGGTGTTGATTTGCTGTGTTATTTTAGCAGAATATTTGAGAGTGTGTTCGTGTGAGTTCATTACAAGTGGCGCATTATTAAGCTTGGGACCGATGTGCTAGCCAAGAAAATAATCGTATTTGTTCGGGACCTGCTGGTTTTAGAGTTAGTCTATGCTTGTACCTTTCAACATTCTTGCAGCATAATCTTTGTTTTTGTTTTGATTCGCTATGTTATTTTGAAAGAATATAGGAGAGTATGTTCATGTGAGTAACTTTCTCAGAATCATTAAGCTTGGGACCGATGTGCTGGTACACCCTAAGCCAAAACTATATCCTTTTTCTTCAAGACTATCTAGCCGCTGGTTAAAGGTCAAAATAAAAACAATATGTTGAATAGGCAGTTGCGTTTAAAACTACTAACAAAATTTACAATTTTCTTGAATAAAGTTTTCGCACCAATGTCGTGTACAATCTAGGAAATAAATTACGTTTTCGTAGCGAAGAACAATTTAACAAAACTTTCTCGAAGCTTTGTGAAACTTATACGACTGACGCAAATTTATAATCTGGATTTTTGGGATTCTTCAGCTGCAACTTGTGTCACCTTTCCCTGATTCATATTCAGTATGTACTAAGCCTGAATTGAGTGCTTGTCAATGGACGAATCCAGGTTGCAAAAAAAGAAAAAAACACCGAGTGCTGATAAAGCCGACAGCTCCCATGTTATAGGATAGCACGAACATTTTAAAACACTTCTAAAGAATTCAAACGAAATTTTAATTAAAATCAGTTTGTTGTATAATGGAAGAAGAAATCCTCTAAATAGAGACATTTTCAGCAAAATAAAAATAATGCCTCTGTTATGCAGTTTTGGATTTTTCTTCCATCATGCAACAAACCGCTTTTAATTAGAATTTCATTTGAATTTTTTAAAAGCATTTTAATATGTTCGTCCTACTTTAACATGGGAGCTGTCGGCTGTATCACCACTCGGTATCTAGATTCGTCTATGACTCTCGCAACAATAACACTCGAACAAAAAGCTTGAATTTGACAGAAATGGTTACATATCTACAATCGAAAGAAATTTATTTTAATCCACAGTTTTAAGCGCTGTTCTACTGTTACTACACAAATGATCAATAATTATACTAAAGTATAAATGCATGGCAATGAAATAGAAAAAGGAGGAGCGTGAACGACTGGAAGCCATGCAGAACGCATGGACTGTGCATTTATGAAAGCAAAACGAATGCTTTCGCGCAACATTTTTTCGGCTGACGATGATGATGATGATGATGATGATGATGATGATGATGATGATGATTTCCATTTGATTAGCACACTCGTCCATACGCGCCATGCTCTCCAAACGTTCATGGTTTCTTGGTCAGCGATTGCTCTCGCTCTCACCCAAAGGACAGTTGGTTAGGGGTGTTCGAAATACATATCTGCTCTCCGGGATAATCACTTTTGAACTTTTCAAAATTAACTAATATATTCTCGACAAACGGATTATTAAACTTCTAACTGTACTAAAAAGGGAATATTAAAAAAAAAGTATTTTAAAAAAAACACGTTTACGAGCGCAATTGCTAATGCAATGCTATGAACATAGTATATTGTAGTGTCCAGTGTTAGAAATCAATTTCTAACGGGTATCATGACCACAGGCATTTTCAGGGCGACCAATTAAATTTTACATTAATGGAGTTTGTGTTTAAATGATTTATTCATGACTTATTTAACCTTATCAACCACACAGATAGAAAGATACATTTAATTTTCTGCGTTATCTAATGCACATAAAGTGAATGCTAAGTTTTGCATATATTATTGGGATCTTTCATGTAAATATCAGCCAGGTATCGTTGGAATCAGGTGGGTTGCATGCAAAATTGCAAACAATTACTTTGTTTACGCTTAATTGGATTGCAATTAAACGAGAGGGAATTTTGCATGTCTGTTAAAATTTATTATTTTTTACTGTGTACGAATAAGTGTAAAAATGTGTGCAAGTGTTCCACTTATTCATTCGTAAGGCATGGCTAAGATGTATGTACTTAGTACCAAACATTAACCCACAAGTTAATGGCCCCCACAACAAATTGGTTCACTGCTTTAGAATCGCATTGGTTCCATGTACACCTTGCAATACAAACTTGTGCTTTTGAGTACTAGAACCGGTGTTATTTTTAAAGAATATTTGAGGGGCTGTACGTTGTGAGTAATTTTTTGGGGGTAATTCGTTAAGCTTCGAACCGAAATTGGTACCGATGTTTTGGCCAAAACTATATTCCATTTTCCATTCAATCCAGACGAATCTAAAATTCAAGTTTTTTACCCTAAAATGGGTAAATTGATTATAGTAGACTGAGAAATGTTTTCGTCAAAGAAAGAGTTCTGAAGTCGTCAAGTCTCTAAAAAGTGTTTGTGAAAAGTTTCATGTTGGCGCCATCTCGAAAGATAAGTTCGTGATTATTTGTGAAAAGACATCTCTGGAACTTAATATGAGACAAAACATTGATAAATACATAAACTGCCGAAAATGTTTCGTTTTGGAACTATTAGCACAGAGAACAGACGTTCATCTTAGATCAACTAACTTGTGTAAAACTTTAAACCGACATTTCAAATGTATGTCGTTATGCTCCTGGTAGGTGGCGCTGCAGTTGTGCGATAACTGTCATGTAAATGTTTATCAATAGAAAGCCTAGCACATAGCCTGAAAAGTTTTGTTTGTTTTTCTCTGCACTTGCTTTTTATACCGACTGTCCATATTAACTTTTACACACGTTTTTCAAGAAAAGGTATATGGACATCAATGTCTGTTCTCTGTGCTATTAGTATTGTGTAGCTATAGACTGTTCCGAAAAATGTAAATTCACTTTCTTTCTCAAATAAAAAAAACATACTGTGGTAATTTTGATAATTTTATTTTCAAACATAGTAAATTTCTTATTTTAATCATTTCGTTTATTTGTTAGGCTCAGGCGTGTGTAACACTTAACGGAGCCGATATTCAATATTGTTGTACAAAACATTTTACTTTTTGTTATTAGTAAAAGAGGGATGCCAATTACTCGTGGCTAGCTCGAGGTTAATGGGTCACATAATCGTTTGGAAAGGGCTAGTTAGGTAACTTATTTAAGCCATTATTTGCTGCTTTTGGTTGCGACATTTACCAAATCCTCGATCCCTGTAGTCCCTTTCAGGTACTAAATAGTAAATAAAAATGTTTTCTTTTCATCTTCATTTCAATTTGCTTGATTTTTCATAGAGTAGGCAAGTTCTTTAAATTTTCTGCACAGTGCTCTCTTCTACCATTTTCACCACTTTTGGCCAATCTTTCTTAAATTTTATTTTTATTTATTATTGTTTTTCGTCTTCGACCAAAAATCCAAATCGACTTAAAATCTTATCGACTAAAAAAGAAGGGGAACGCAGCGTAAGAGTTCCGGACAGTCTATATTGCCACCTAACAGGTCGTAGACAACCAGTTACTGAATGATTATTCGCCTGGCCCGCAATGTTTGCAATCCAATCTTCATACATCGTGCGGTATAGTCGGGCAGACTTAGGGGGTCGTTCCATGGAAGACTCCGTAGCGCGAATCGGATGAAGAGCTTTTGAGTTCGTTCGACTCTGATAATCAGTGATGCGTGATATGGTGTTCAGACAGCAGCCGCGTATTCCAGTATGCAACGGACTAAGGTACAGAATAATGTCTTTTGTGCATAGATATCTGTGAAGTTCCAGGTGTAAGGTCGAATGAATCCAAGAACCGTGGAGGCATTTGCCGTAACCAGCGCGACGTGCACTTCCTTGCGGTACTCCTGAAGTAATTGCGAAAGTTCTCGAGCGGGCGGAATTTATCGTAACGAAGGACTGGCAGTCGGTCAAGTAAGAAAGAATCCACTCCACGAACAAAATTGAGAATCCTACAGCCCCAGATTTTTGACTGAGTACTGTGTCGGAAGCTTTTGAAAAATCAACATAGATAGAGTCGACCTGCCTTCGGGATTCAACCTCTCGAAACAACGTATTTGAATCCATGCTGGAACTCCGATATTAAAGGATAAACAACATTGTACACAGCGTTGTGAAATAACGTTTCAAAAACCTTGCTGATGCAACAGAGAAGCGATATTCCACGATAGTTTTCAACATGGTTCCGATTTCCTGCTATATGGGTTGGCACAATTGACACAGTCTTCCAAATTCCAGGGAACTTTCTCTTTCTTAACGAACGGTTAAATATGCTGCATAAGAGCGCGTGAGCAAAACTTAAGAAGAGATGGAGGAATTCTATCTACACATCTTTTGAAACATCAAGGTCGTTCAAGGCTTTTATGATGTCATCCGGCGAGAAACAAAGCGCTGGAAAGTTCATATTGAACTTCCGTATTTTGTCGAAGCTGTTTGGATACAGAGGTGGCGCATTTGTGCTAAGGAGTGTATCGAAAAGTAGTTATAAACTTCCAAATAATAAAATAGGCATGAAAACATGGTTAAAATTAACATACTATTTCAGTTTATTATAGCTTAACATGTTTACAAAAGATCCAAACGGAAAAACTAGTCATCATGTTCATTTCTGTAGAATGCCCGTACCTTTGATTTGACACCTGCCATCAAATTCTGCACAGTGACCTTTGTGCACTTCCTGGATGCCGCTGCCCAATTTTTCTTAAAATCGGTCATGTTTAGGGACACTGTACCATCCTTCTTAAATATACGCTTGACTATTGCCCAATAGCGTTCGATCGGTCGCAACTGGGGACAGTTTGGTGAGTTGATGTCTTTTTCTACGAACTTGATGTTATTCTCCGTCAGCCACTGTAGAGTGGATTTGGCGTAATGTGCCGATGCCAAATCTGGCCAGAAGAGAGGAGGGGACTGGTGCTTTCTATACAATGGTAGCAACCTGTTCTTCAAACATTCCTTTTGATAAATCTCAGCATTTATAGTTCCTTTTGTATAGAAAATTGAAGAACGCAAGCCAAATGTGCAAATAGCTTGCCAAATGAGCACCTTCTGACCGAATTTCTCCATCGCAACAGTCGTATCTGCGGTTGGCACACGTTCCCCAACAGATTTAGTATAAAACTGCGGCCCCGGTAGCGTTCTTGAATCTTCTTTAACGTATGTTTCGTCATCCATCAAAATGCACTGGTCGACATTGTCCAAAATGCAGCTGTACAGCTTTCGAGCCCTGGTTTTGGCACGAGACTTTTGTTCCGGAGTTTGTTTGGGCACTTTCTGCTTTTTGTACGTCTTCAAGTCATTCCTGCGCATGATTCGTTGAATCATTCCGATGCTGGTCCTGAACTTCTTGGCTAGATCGCGAGTAGAGGCAGATTTGTTCCGTTGAATATAATCCACAACTTTTTGGTCCAAATCGGGGTTGCCGGAGCCGGGTTTCCGGCCACTTCTTGGTAAATCCTTGAGGGAGCACTCCTTACCAAACTTTTCGATGATGCGTTTTACACTTGCCGGGTGAACATTTACTCTTTTCGCAATCTGGTTGTAAGTAACACCCTTTTCGGTGCACCAAGTGTGCAGAATTTTCTTTTTAGTCTCAAATTCAATTCGCGACATTTTGAATACAACTTTATCAACGGAAATGAATGAACCGAATAATCATTTTTGACATGTAAACAAAGCAAATGGCGCTTACACGCTAAAAATATATACAGTAGTTTATGCGTAATAACGCATCGAATGTTTATAACTACTTTTCGATACACTCCTCATAAACTGATTGAAAGAAGCACGCAAACAAATTCACAGCAACGACAGAGGTGCTAGCGACGACCCCGTGGAATTCAATTGTATTAGGAATACTATCTCAAGATCGTCGTGACTTCAAGAACTTCCAATATGCCGCTGGGTTTCGCTTCAGGTTCGCTTGCAATCGCTGGAAGTGTTCCTTATAACAGGACTTTAGTAGTACAAACAATCAATGTGCAACTAGCGATTTGAAATTGGTTCACTGTTGTAGAACCCCTTGGTCCGAAGTATACCTTGCAGTCTGCACCTTGCAATAATTCTTGCGCTTTTCGGTAGCTTTCGGTACTAGTATCTTTGTTGTTGTTTAGGTTCGCTATGTTATTTTGACACAATATTTGAGGGTGTGTTTGTGTGAGTTACATTATAGAGGGGGGAATCATTAAG
Source organism: Aedes japonicus (assembly GCA_034211315.2). NCBI lineage: Eukaryota > Metazoa > Arthropoda > Insecta > Diptera > Culicidae > Aedes > Aedes japonicus. The sequence continues at coordinate 354,399 of JASCZW010005311.1, forward strand.
CTTGGGACCGAGCTTGAGACCGATGTGCTAGTACTTCTTGAACCAAAAAATATCTAGGGTTTTTTTTCATTAGGGCAAATCTGCAATTGAGAGACTCTCTTTGATTACTTTTTCTTTCATTCATATTCCATTCAGCTTTATGATTTTCATTCTACTATTTGTAGAGTATGCTAGCCAGCACTGTTGTGTTTCTATTTGTACTAAAGAATCCCTCAAAAGTTTTATAACGGCGCTGTAATAAATGAAAGAGAGCGAGAAAGGAGAGAATCTCTCATTGTTAGATTCGCCCTATTGAAAAAAAATTCTAGATATATTCATTTGCATCATTACTATCCAACCACTGGTGGTAAAGCGAAGTTGGCCTTGTAATCCGCTGTTTGAGAGGAACTCGCTCATAAAGAGTTTCATACAGTTTGTCTTAATATTGGTCAGAAATAGCATCGTCGGAAACATCCTCTAAAGTCGGTTGCCAATTAATAGTAGCCAATACATTATTCATGGCGTCAAAATGGCAGAGCCTGTAGTTTAATTCAGGTGGATACGAATCATAATCAGATATAATGGGTGAATTTCAGTGAGCGTCTAGTTTCAAGATGAATGGATTGTGATGCTGATAGATGTCTAAGAGAGCATCAGGAGGCTCAAGTAGGTTGATAGCATCCGGTTCGGTGGTAAAAGCTTAGTCCAAGAGTCTTCTATTTGAATTAACGAGTGAATTAACTTGGACTAGTCTGCTGGTGAGCATCGGTTCTGTACGCATTCGATGGTAAATCGGTTCCGACGCATTCGATGGTAAGTAACCGTTCACATCCTCGTCGAAGTTCCAGTTCAAAAAACGGGAGATTTTAGGCGCCCTCAATACTATCCGCTGGTTGCTTGTGTTTTCTCAGCTCCACCTTCGTAAAAGCCCGGAAAGTTTCGATAGACCGAATCTCTGGGCCGTTTGGTGGTTTCATCTCCTTTGGTGCAAATTCGACATTGTTCCTTTTGTACCACTCTAGGGCAGAGTATTGGCAGGAAGCAAGATCAGGCCAAAAGAATGTAGGCTTGTTATGTTGTTTGATCTAGTGTAGCAGCCTTTTTTGAAGACACTTCTTCACGTAGCGCTTTGACCATTCATTATGTCTGTCGTAATGAATGGACGAGATATTTTTCCACATCCGCATTTGGCCACACCATTATCTTCTTGTCGAATTTTTCGGTGGAAATGGCTTTCACTGATCCAGGAACATCCTTTCCCTTCGGCGAGGAATAAAACTGTGGTCCCGGCAGTTTTATAATCGAGTTTTATGTAGGTTTCATCGTCCATGATAACACAGCCCGAATTTTTGGTCAGCAGTTTGTCGTGCAGCTTTCGAGCCCTCGGTATCACAGATACAGCCTGTTTGGTGCTTCGTTTTGACTGCTTCTGCTTTCGACGAGTCTGCAGGCCCATTCTCTCCTTAATATGCAAAACATTAGTCACCGAAGTACTTAGCTTTTTCGCCACATGTCGGACTGATGCAGAAGAATGACGCTTGAAATAGTCCCGATCCTGTCTGTCAAGGGTGGGAGGGCGTGGGGGGGGGGATTCTACCCCGCGTAGGGAATCTACGAAAGGGCACTGTTGTTGATACTTTACTTGGTGTTTGAACTGCTTCGATGCCCACACCTTCTTTCTTAGCCAGTTTCCTGATCGAAAGACCACTGACGGCACACCGTTTGTGCACAATCCACACAATTTTTGCACAATTTTCTTTGCTCGGGAGAAAGACCACGCACTTTCAAACTTCCGTGCGAAAAATTGAAAAAAAATTACAACATCGGTTTACTTTCGATGTAAACAATAGGACGCAGACAAATGTTGGTTGAAAAATGTAGCATTTTTAATTTACGGTTAATCATTCGTGTATTTATAATTATCGGAACAGTCTATAGTTTAAGCTAAATTCTGGCCCAAAGTGCAGCGTTGCTGTGCTGCAGCAAACATGCTGGCATATTATGGCTTGTTTCATACATGAAATCTGTAGGTCTTGATATTTGTCAACGCGTTATTTTTTACTTTAAACAATTTAACAAATTTCAACAATGACAAATATGAACAGTTTCAAAGTTCCCCTGTTGAAAGAAAATTCAAATACTCATAAAAATAAAAATCTCAGTGCATTGCTCGACACCACAGATAACAATCCAATTAAATACAATCACAAAGTGTTGCCGAAAACGATAACCTACCTAGGCTACCTCATGTTAGCAAAAATATGAAATGGTGTGGCAAAACAAAAACAATAACGTCCGTTGGCGGGTTCTATCAATTTTTACCTAAAGTTGTTCAAAATGTTGTTTTCACATCATCCCTACAAGCATAGCATGCCACGTGCATGATTCTTGCTTATCCTCACTGCGAACAAACAGCCAGACAGACGGACTCCCGTAATTCTTCTTCTGGGTGTCTCCCGTCTCACTCGTTCGCTACCAGTGCGATTCCCGCGCCCCCATGGTGTTCCTAATGCACGTTGCCCTCGTTGTTATTTTAAACTACACCATCGAGGGGCGAAAAGTCAACGCCGGTCGCGAGAAGACCAAACCACACCTACTTTTCACGTCCCTCTGCTGGCGGAATATGCGCGCTGCTTGCAGTCAGATCCTCCATGTCCTCTGGTTGATGTTTGTGGTGCGATGAACATTAATCGAGCACGATAGAAAAGGATATACTAGGAAAGCGCGTTTGATTGGTTCCGCGCCCAAGTGTCATTGGATACGCGTGGCTATGGCGTGCAGTGTTGGTGGCGAGCGCGACAAAAGGGCGAACATTGGATCACGACTCGGCGGTCACCAAATTGGGTTCGAGTGAGTGTTTGCTTCCTCCTGTCGAACGAGAGATCAATTTCTCGTGGAACGGTGAACCGGAAGCACACACGTGAGAAGCGGTTCCGCGCGTAGTGAGTTGTGACGCTGTGCAATAGAAAAGTGCATTACCGTGAATTTGTGATTATACTTAAGGTTAGTTTTCAAGCATAATTGACAGCATAAATTTAACAAGTTGAGCATTTTCTTGAATGTTTGTCGTGATTGTGATTACCCTCATTCAGTTGTGATATTCAGTACAAAGTGTGCACATAACTAAATAATCCGAAAGTTTTAATAGCAATTCAACAGCGACACAAATTTCAAAAGGAAAATAACAGCCCAACAAATAATTGAAACAGTTCAACTAAACAGTTTGAATACGGATTGAAAATCAAACCATGTAAGAAGCGTTTGATGAAGATGTTCAACTTTGGTATACTTTTCAAACAAAATTTTAAAACAATGAGCATGGTTTCCTACTACAAACATTGGATGGTAGTTTTTTGAACAAGTTCATTTGTATTTACAGACTCAATCGAGTAGCTTTGCAGAGCCAAGTTTTCATTTTTAATATAAATCAGTTCTGCTAAAATGGTGGATAGGTTTGATATAAAGAAATTTCAATACATAAAAGTTACATAATCAGAAGAGGTCAATAGCCTAAATAAACCGCCACGTTGCTACGCCATTAAAAAATGAATCGAGCGCTAGAAATGTTCGTAGTGTACAACGTTTACAAAACTAAAGCCTCTAAGATTTCCACATTAAGAGTTATTCGATGTTTATTATTATTTGTACAACTTACTTAAATGATGAAGTATTTACTTGTTACAGTGTTTCTGTAATCATTTTGGCATTTAACCATCACTTGATGTACTCTTATAGGATTTTAATTCTAATTTATTTAATAAAATATTCTCAATATTGTATTTATAATGAAGATTTAAAATGATTAATCAGTTGTATTCATCAGAAAACCATATTTTTTTATTTGTTAGGCTCAGGCGTATGTAACACTTTGCGGAGCCGATATTCAATATTGTACATAATTAACATTGTTTTATTTTTCGATTTTAGTAAAGTGGGGTGTCAATTACTCGTGGCTAGCTTGAGGTTAATGGGTCACATTATCGTTTGGAAGGGGCTAGGCAGGTAACTTATTTCAGGTATTACTTGCTGCTTATGCAAATCCTCGGTCCCTTTAGTCCCTTTCAGGAACTAAGCCGCAGATGGGTGACCACAGCTTGCTGGGCAGGTACAAGTAGCACGGAAACAAAAGGATAATATAACTGGGACAATATGGCAGGGAATTTACTAGATTGGGAGAAACTGGGGGTGATGATATTACACTCTTAAATCGCTTGCATGTAGGGAAGATCACGCATTCCCAAAACATCTCTTACCTCTCGGAAGGGTTTTCTACCTCAGGCCACTAGGGTATCCAATAGTCGTGCTCTGGAGGCATAATTATCCGGGCAATGTCAAACTTCGTGAGCGATGTTATCATAACCGGTTCCGCACCTACATAAATTGCTATCGACGAGGTTAATTCTGTAGAGATGTGCGTCTTGCGAGTAGTGGTTGGACATAAGTCTTGACATCATACGAATGAAACCGTGACTTGCATCCAGACTTTTGAACCACAATCTCGACGAAACAATTGGAATAAAGAAATGTAAACACTGCACGAGAGAATTACTTGCCCAATTGTTTTGCAGACTTTGATATCAACTTTGACGTACTAATGGGAAAAAATCATCATATGAAATTCTTCTTTCAAAAATCTCGCGTTCTTGTGCGCCCACCTTTGCTAGAGCGCCTTCTCATTGCCTGGAATTGAACATTGTAAGGGGACCCATACAAAGGTAATCTTAAATGATATTTCGACCGACGCACACATCTGCTTGCTTATTTTTAAAAGGAAGTAAGATGAGTACCTCACTGTTTTCATCAACTGGAAGGCCTCAATTGAACTGAGACTATCCGAGAATGCGAAATTGATTGCTGCCATGACTTGATGATGATTTGCATCGATGGGTGAAGAACATTCGATGAACAACAAATGATATATGGTAATGTACTATATATTATAATGAGACTTTAGAAAAAAAATAAACCCTCATGCTCTCTTTTTACTAATGCGCTGAACCATTTAAAAAAACTCATTACTTATTTTAAAATTGGAAGTATTCAGCACCTACGAATTATCTCAGATGCTGAATGTTTCCAAGCAAGTGCACAAGCAGATTAACCTTCCCAACATTATATGTAATGATATGTATTTAAGTATGTCTACAATTTTTATGCCTCATAAATTGAAAATTGCTCGGATTTTCATCTGAAACTATTAATTATGTTGTGGGACATTTGCTCTTGAATTTTGTACAAAAGCTTTTCCCATCTATTTAGTCACTCTCATCTACAGGGTGTTCAAAAAGATCGAATACAAGTTTTCATCGTTCACCATGTGTATTCTGTGTGCTGTCATTGGTGTCAGCGTTAGCCCTAAACGACGCGTACGGTGTCGAATGCTGTCATTTGTTGTTTGTTTACCGCGCACGATGAAGGAGTACCGCGTCGTCGTAGTAAAATTGTTTGCGATAGGTGAGCGACCCGGTGACAAATTCCGGCGGTTGAAATCCCATGGAGTGAAGCGGTGTTTCATCTATACCACCATCCGCCGGTATCGGAAAACAGCCTAGTCTAAGGGCCGTATGAAATTCGGGCGGCCACGTTCGGCGAGGACGACAGCGGGCATCAAGGTGGTGAAGAAGCGGGTTCGTCGAAAATGAACCGCTCGATCCAGAAGACCGCTGTTGTCCTGGATGTGTCAATTGGGACTGCCTACACCATCTTAACGAAGGACCTGGGATACGTATAAGAAACGCAAGGTTCACGGGGTAACGGAGGCTACAACGAGGAAGAGGCTGGAGCCTGTCGGGTTTCTTGCAGTTTCGTGCCACATGGCCAAATCCTTGGCACTTGAAGCACACCTCCGGTCGCAGAGAGATGCTTAGCGGGCAAACTGACCAACCGACTCTGTTTTTGCCCATTTCCAGTGCCTTATTGCCTGCGTCTATTTGCAGTGTTATGGCCACCACCTGCAAAAAAAATCGTCTTCTTAGGTGAACAGCTATGTCAACGCCACCCATCTTACATGCCTCTGTCTGGGAATGTTTGACCTCTTCCTCAGTGGTGATTTCATCCAGATTTTCGCACTAGAGGGTCGCTTCCGCGGTCATGGGTTTTACCTCAGCCTTGTCACCCACAATTTTCTTTACCATCACTTTGTAGGAGGAGCTCTTGTTCTTCCAGTTCTTTTTCAGTTCAAAGGTCATGTCTTCCTTTCGAGTGCGCCTAATTTTGTGCATGCCTTCAGCTCTGGCACAAGTTTTATGGATCACAGGACCTCGATATACTCCTCCACCTTTGTGTTCACGAGCGCTTCGCTTTTCTTTCTAATCTTCCTCTTTCTAGGGGGCTTCCATTACTGTCCCTGTTTATTTAGTTTCTGGCATACCGTTGTTGGTATCCCCATTCAACCACTTCGTCTCTCAGCGTCATCCCAGGGTATCTGTTTCTTGGATGCCTCTGGTTTTTCTTCGCCAGGCGAAGATCTGACCCACTTGGTTGACGAGGAAGAACGTGTAGTCATGTACTCTTAAGCTTTATTTCTAGCTTGTAACCCAAAAAGGAGGCCGTAGAGGCTTCCAACATTCCAACATCCCCAAATTTTGTTCCAGTTGTTGCAGTGTTTCGCGGAACTGGTGGAATATACTCTAATGTTTCTTTTTATGACCATCTGGGGGAAACCATGGAAGTCTTCTGTGTTATGAAAATTTTGCTGAAGCTTTACGATTTATTGTTGAAAGTCATCTCCCGTCGCAGCCACTAAAATACCTCTTTTTGGATAGTTTCGTTACATTTTCGGGGGAACTGATTTGCTCTCCGTTTCCAACATATTTCAAGAAAGTTTGGAAACAGCACCTCCCGAAACAACTAGTGTTAGCCGAGTGCTGGGACGCACCGAGATTAGCATTGTGAAAGCCCTCGATCTCCTCGCCGTAGTCGAGCCATTCTCGCCAGCGATCTGCAGCCGTCCCGGGCCTACGTGTGGGAGTGGGGAGAGGGTCTTCCAAAACGCTTCTTTAGGCAAGTACGACTCCATTATTTGCCCAGCCAGACCTGATGCGCCCTTAGATTCCAGTCAGTATGATTGTACGCCTGCTTTGCTTCGCGGACTACTGGCTTATTACCAGAATGTTCGTGGTTTCCAAACGAAAATTGACGACTTTTTCTTAGCTGCCGTTAAGTTCAACTTCGACGTCATAGTTCTAACCGAAACCTCGCTCAATGATCAAATTTATTTCGCTCAACTATTTGAATTGATTTTACATATGATATTTGATATATGACATTTGGTGGTTACGTCTTGATAGCAGTTTCCAAAAGACTTCCCGACTTAAAAAGTATAGAGGTTACGGAATTTTATTCAATATTACCAAGCAGAATTTTGTCAATTGATCTGCATGTAACGAAATGCTAAAGGGTGTCCACGATGAAATTGCCACACTATGAAATTGCTCGAACTTTTTAACCGTTGGGTAGAATTTAATGAAAATTTGGGTGGATTTAGTTCATAGTGCATTATTTACATCCTCCAAGTTTTAATGTGATCAAAACTCGCGGATATGGAGTCGAAAGAACAGCTCGTGCGTGATAAAATCTTGCGCATTCATCACGAGAACAAGGATCTCTCGCATCGTTCCATCGCTAAAACGTTGGGAATCGTGAATTCCACGGTGTCGCGAGTGATTAAGCGGTTCGAGGAACGGTTGACCACCGATCAGAAGCCCAGAAGTGAAGGAAAAAGTATTCCGTACAACACCAAAAATCACAACCGCGTAGTTGGGGCCTTCAACCGAAATCCGAACGCCTCCGTTCGGGATGTGGCTAAGAAGCTGCACCTAAGCCAAAGTTTTGTCCAGAAGGCCAAAACTAAGGCTGGGTTTCGAACGTTCTAGGTACAAAAGGCCTAATCGCGACGAGAAGCAGAACAAGTCCGCCAAAACCCGTGCCAGGAAGTTGTACCTCACCATGCTGACGAAAGTTGAATGCTGCATCATGGACGACGAAACATATGTGAAGGCCGACTTCAAACAGATCCCCGGCAACCTGTTTTTTACGGCCAAGGATAAGTTCAGCGTTCCGGAGCATGTCCGCACTCAGAAGATGTCCAAATTTGCGAAGAAATTCCTGGTTTGGCAAGCCATCTGCACGTGCGGGAAGCGGAGTGCACCTTTCGTGACCCAGGACACGATGAACGGACAGGTGTACATAAAAGAGTGCCTCCAGAAGCGGCTGCTTCCTCTCCTGAAGGCCCACAACGTCCCAACAATCTTCTGGCCGGATTTGGCCTCATGCCACTACTCCAAGGACGTGCTGAAGTGGTATGCGGACAATAAGGTCAATTTCGTGCCGAAAATGTTCAACCCTCCCAACACTCCGGAGCTCCGCCCCATCGAGAAGTACCGGGCGATTATGAAGCAGCACCTTCTTAAACGACCTAAGGTAGTGAAGACAGTCGAGGAACTGAAGAAAGTAAAGGGTGTCCACGATGAAATTGCCACACACAAAATTGATTCGCAAAATTCGAGTTTTCATCCGATTGCCATCAAATTTTCAGGGATTGAGAAATAACTATTAAACTTCATTTTACCATTTTACTCGTATTTTATTTACAGTCCATACGCAAATGCCCGCACCTTGGCCTTAACCCCGGCCATAAGATTCTGCACAACCTGTGAATCAACCGTTTTTTGCATGTAAGCCCATACTTTCTTCAGTTCCTCAACTGTCTTCACTACCTTAGGTCGTTTAAGAAGGTGCTGCTTCATAATCGCCCAGTACTTCTCGATGGGGCGGAGCTCCGGAGTGTTGGGAGGGTTGAACATTTTCGGCACGAAATTGACCTTATTGTCCGCATACCACTTCAGCACGTCCTTGGAGTAGTGGCATGAGGCCAAATCCGGCCAGAAGATTGTTGGGACGTTGTTGGCCTTCAGGAGAGGAAGCAGCCGCTTCTGGAGGCACTCTTTTATGTACACCTGTCCGGTAAAATTGTAAGTGGAAATGCATGAGTTTGCGGTTGTTTATATTATAGTGGTTCATCTAAATACAAACCGAAGGAACGAAATCATTGTATAGTAAACTATAATGTTTCCATTATTGAATGGCTAGTAAATCAAATATGAACATCACTTAAATGTTTCAAAGCAGTTTTATTTTAGTTTGTTTTGTGAAATTTTGTGTTAAGTAAAGTGAATACAGCTGGCAATGCCTTAATTCATAAAATTAGGAGAGAAAAAACCGTAGAAATACTGAACTTAGTAATAAATCCATCGAATGGGACGAAGTTGCATCCATGAATAGACCCAATTAAGTACTTATAAACCGACATTAAATCTATATCCCTCGAAAGTGTCTGACTTTATAAATTGAGTTGTGTAACTTTTCGTGACACATTCTACCACATGTCTTATTCGTGTTATCTTAGCAAGTGTATAACTTGTGGAATATCGCTTACAGCTTAAAAACTTTATGAGTTATAATAAAACATGTAATCGATGGTTGCATAATAGGCTGAGTCAATGGTCACATACTCTATATATAGAATCACGTGTTGATGAAATCCTTCGTTCTGATCAAATGCGAAAACGTTAAACAATACCAATGCCTACTGCTAATGCATTTCAAATATAGATGCAATAATGTCGATTTATGACGTGTCAAGGTGCTCTTCTGCATGTTCTGTTACTCACTTCGAAGGGTTGATTGAAGTTTAGATAATTCAAAAATAATAAACCGTGAAAATCGATGAAACTGAGAATCAACCGCATGACTTAGGGAGAAAAGGCCGGATTTCTTTCGCCAACAGCTGCCCAATGTGTGCATCCCATATGTGTCGAAGATTGTTTGAACGATTCAAAAACAGTGGAAAATGTCTTTAAAATGTGTTTTGTGATGGATGGGTAGACGGAGGGATCATCAGGTATATTTTTTGTTGTTCATTCTTTGTATCACTATCAACTTGAACTCGTGAAACATTAACTTCAATTGGCGTGCTGCTAAAGTCAGACCCTTGTGATACGCTGAACCGCACTGTATGAGGGCATACTCCTCTGATTAACAATTGAATAATTGATGTAAGAGACATTAATTTTCCATCAACCTGAAAAGTCAGCAAAAGGAACTCAACACAGGGCCCAGAAAGGACACCGGGCGTAACCAATGTAATTAGCCGTAAATGGTGCGGTTTCCGCAGCTGTTCTGATTCTAAGGGGGTGGTAGATATCTGATTGTCTTGTACTCTCGCATGAACCAAAACACTAATTTCCTCCAACATATCAAAACAAAGGCGCGTGCGGAAAATTGAATGGTAAACGTTTTGACTTTTCCCGCTTGTTCGACCCGATAGAAAAAAGGGTAAGAGGTTACATATGTCGGTCTGTTAGTTTGATTGAAAGGTTATAATCATTACGTGTGCCCCAACGTCGTATTTTCACTCCTGATAGAGGGGCCGTGACTGTCCACCGTATGTGTTTCCTCAGTCGAACAGGTGCGCAATCGACCGAACAACTGGACTGCAGCACAGTATGAATTATGAACTATCCATCGATTATTGACACGGGAAGAGGGTAGGGAGGGAAATTCTAAAGAAAACATGATGACTGGCAGAACTGTTCCTTTCAATCAATAAAACTTTGATTCCGTTCAATCGGGTGATAGATTGATAAATTTGCATAAAAATTGTCACTGTGAAAAATAGCACCTGAAATGCGATTAGGATTGGAAACATGGAAAATCGCATGTCACGAAACGCTGAAGTAAATTATCAAGCCTGATTGTTCTTCTAGAGATCACATAAAACTGAATCGTTTCCAATTCTGGTTCCATTCAGGACAATGGTTGAACCAACCCTCAAGCTGTCGAATGGGCCAGGTGCCCTCTGCAAGGTATGCGGTGATCGAGCGTCGGGTAAGCACTACGGTGTTCCATCCTGTGACGGTTGCAGGGGCTTCTTCAAGCGTAGCATCAGAAGGTACAATTTGTAAATAGCATCTCAACATGTATGGTGAAGTGATAGAAAATAATGATACATTCTTTTTTCTTTGTCTTCACATCGATTCTCTACAGAAATCTCGAATATGTTTGCAAAGAGGGTGGAAAGTGCGTTGTGGATGTATCCAGACGAAACCAGTGCCAGGCTTGTCGATTCTCAAAGTGCCTGCAGGCAAACATGCGGCGTGAAGGTAAGTTTTTTATCGTTTGCGAAATTGAGATTACAAAATCACTAAAGTCACAAACATCATCATTATAAATCTCAATAATCTGAGTTAGTATGGACATACGATACAGCATCGCCGAACGATCCCCAAAATTATAAGTGTGTTAATCCATTTGTTGCATTAACTTCTTGACTAACTTGAAAAATTCTTTGATTGTTTTTTTTTGAAATTTGTTGGTGGCCCTAAAAAGGACCGGTTGGTTATGAATTGGTGTCGTGATGTTCCTGGAAGCGATGAAGTTGGTTTCCTAGTCTGACCATTGACCATCTGAGCGGTTGAGGGTTGTACTGGGATGGTGTAAGTTAGCAGTGCACCGAGGTGCGAGCCGGATACTAAAGTCGAGTGAGCCCTAGTGGACATTTATAAAATGCTAACACACGCATTGAGTCTTCAATGACACGTAAGCAATGTTAAAAGAAGCATGCTCAAATCTAGAGTTATTGTGAAAGAAGTCAACTCTGAATTTAGTTAGCAATTTTAATGCATTATGTATTTTCACGCATGCATTTAAAGGGTGTCCACAGTTAAATTGCATCACTTTAAACTCGTCCTCAAAAACAAGTCTCTCAACCGATTGTCACGAAATATTCAGGGTATAAAATACAATGTATAATCTTGGTTGAGGTATTTTTATTTCACTGTATTTCTTAACTAAATCCAAAAGCCCGAACTTTTTTCTTAATACCACGCATAAAATTTTGTACATGACTTCAACATTTCCTGTTCTGTAGTGACAACTTTAGGATGCTTAAGAAGTTCGTGCTTCATTATAGCCCAATATTTTTCATTTGGCCGCAACTCTGGAGAATTTGGAGGATTAAGATCCTTTGGCACGAAATTGACACCTTTCGTCTTGTATCACTCCAGAACATCCTTGGAGTAGTGACAAGAGGCTAGGTCAGGCAAAAAATAGTAGGAACGTTGTGTGTTTTGAGAAACGGAAGCAGTCGTTTTTCAGGCATTTATTCATGTATACTTGACCATTTACAGTTGAAGTTGTAACGATAGGCTTGCTCCGTTTACCACACGAACAAATCCCCTGCCAAATCATGAATTTCTTAGGGAACTTTGACACTGGCTGATTCCTGGGAGACTCTGGAACATCGAACTCGTCTTTCGCAGCCACATACTGGTTGCCGCAAATTTGTTTAAAGTCCGATTTTACGTGTGTTTCATCGTCCATGATGCAGCAGTGTGGTTTCGTCAACATTTGTGTGTACCACTTACGCGCACGTGTATAAGCTGTCCTGTTTTGTTTTTCACTGCGGACACTAGATTTGGAAACATTTTTATTTCTCCATTTACTTAGATTACAGCTCTTGTCGATGGCAGCACTTCATTATAAATTAACTTACCAGATGTTGTAGGGATTCTCAATATCCTTTGTCCATAAAAGCGATATCCAGTTTGCCCTCTGTGATTTTTTTTTTGCTGAGTACAGCTGTTGCTCCATTTGTGTGATGGTGATGCACTTGAACGAATCACAAAGCTTACCACACTAAATCCCTGATCTAAAAATCAATTGGGTTATCAGTGAATATAACACAGGACCGGTTGACGTAGTGTACACTAAACCGTTTGATGAATTAATTTGTCCAATATGTTGGATAAGCAAACTCTCGAGTCGAAACATTGGACCGCAGGTGCTGTTCTCATTGGACGTTGGATTGTCATAACAGTAACCAAGTAGGGTAAGGGGATGTAATGTTAGCCTAGCTCCTTCATTCGGCCTATGTACCAAATGTGTCATTAATTTCGCGATAATCAACAAAATCATGTTGCTATTACGATGATCGATGTAATCCGAAGCAATTGAGACAATATTTATCAACTTATAGTTGTTCACTTCCGCGTAATGTTTCGATTTCTTGAACTTTTGGGGTCATCATGATTTCACTGGTTAAGCTGAACAGATGATCTACACGATCTTCAAGTGATCTAAATTTGGCTTAATTGTATCGATAAAGCAAGTAATGTGGATGTGCAGAAAAATAAGTTGCACGTTACAAACTTACTAGTCACATAGCTAAAATAACAATGATTTTACAAGAAAATCGTAGACCCAATGTTGAGGACATACTTTTTTATGTTTCCAACTATGGCCTGTAGTATCAATAACGTAGTAAAAAGGTTGGTATTGGTGAAATTTCTAGTGGAAATGCATGAACTTACGGTTGCTTTACATTCAAGTGGCTCATGTAAACACCAACCGAAGGAACTAAATCATTGTACAGTGAATTATAATGTTTTCAATATTGAATGGCTGATAAATCATTTATGAACTTCAGTACAGGTATCCTCGATAGTACGTACATCAATTCCTCCCACTTCAAATCGCAAGTGCATACAAACTACTAGTTGTATCTAAAATCTTATACAACCAAATGAAAGAGC